>JAJMKI010000010.1:0-518978 GCA_030569235.1 Sugiyamaella qingdaonensis
TGCTTTGACCTGCTTTGACCTGCTTTGACCTGCTTTGACCTGCTTTGACCTGCTTTGACCTGAACTGACCTGAACTGACCTGAACTGACCTGAACTGACCTGAACTGACCTGAACTGACCTGAACTGACCTGAACTGACCTGAACTGACCTGAACTGACCAATAATGCCTATTCTGTACTCCCCTATCCCATGTCCCAATTCGGTCAACCCATATCCTACCCTAATCCATCCATTCCCTAAACCTCAATATTCTCCAATTCAAGTTATCTACCCCAGCCCTTGCATCTTCTGTTGTCACATGACTCTCTTACCCTCTACATCTACTGTCTTATACCATACGCTAGCTAAACAACTGCTCTATGCATCCTTTCAATTCCATGACGAGTGCCGTTGTCTCGAATAGGATGAAAACCATCGAACTCATCCCACACGACACTACCAAACCATTAATCCCTTTGCACCACAATCACGTTATAAAACCATGCTACTCTTCAAACGGAATACGCTTTGTTTGCTCTTCCAGCTTGTTGACACCTTCAAGTTCAGAACCAATGATCCGTAGATGGCTGAGAGGTAGTTTGTAGAACAATATCTGGTTTTCAGACTGTCCTACAAAAGAAAGTTTGACATCATCGATCCTGTCTTCTGGAAACACCACCACTACAACTGGGCTACCATTATATCCTCTGATTTTCTCCAAGAACTCATCAACATCTCGTAGATTCAATGAAAGATCCCTCTCAATCGTCATCAGATACAATAATATCCGGATGTTATCACCATCTTTATAAATTGCGAACGAGTCAATAGAAAATTTGTTCCATTGGTTTGGAAAGTAATAACCTTCATCTAAATGCTTCAAATTTGCTTGCACGTCTGACAGCTCCCCAAAGGACCTCAGAACCACATGACGGGGAACTGTCACAGGAGGACACACAGGGTTTTCTTTCCTGGGCAAAATCTCTGACTCATCAGCTAAAAGATAGCCATGTGCTGCTGATTCAAATACATTGCGCCATAAGCTTCTTCCTGCAATCCAACGTTGCATCTTGAAAAGTTGAAGGTGAAGCTTGCTTGGGTTTTGTCGAATGAAACGTTGAAAAAACAGCATGCCGATATAAGGAGTCATAGGCTCATATGCAATCCGAGTAGAGTTGCCCGCGCTATCCAAAACTGCTCTCATCACAAATACTATGAGATGGAGACGCAAAATCCGTTTTCAACACCTGCATCAGCGATTCATTCGAAACCATCTCGCTGATCTTGGTCAAGATATTGCCTTCATACCTGATACAAGAGATCGAAAAGTTCGAACCCACTTCAACAGCCTCCTTAATACCTCGCGGAACACGGGTAAAATAGCTATACACATAACTAACTCGTGCTACTTGTGCGTCGTTATAATTCCATACCTTCTGGGCTATTCGAATGACTTCTTCTTTGTCAGGTACATCAATATAATAGCACTGAGCCTGACAATGCCTCCTGAAATAATCATAGCGGTCTTCGTTCGGAGACGTCACTTGGATATGTGTTCCTTTGATGAGCTTCATCGTAATACGTTTTGCGAATTTGTCGTCAATAGGCAAGTCGTGGAGACACCAAATATCAGATGATGGTATCTCAGGGATAGATGCAGACAGCTCAGTCACTCCATTCTCGTCGAAAAGATAGCATTCACCAGATTTCTTTCGATACATAGTAGGAAGCTTTCGGCACAATCTTGTGATAAGAATATATATAGTGAGAATACTTTTACCTACTCCAGGCTGTCCTGATATTAAGCTGTGATGTGTCTTCGATACTGCCAACAGAAACTTCTCAGTGGCCAAATACCTTTGCCGGACAACTATGTTTTTGTAATCGCCCAATGAAACATGGATAACGTCTCCTTGTAGCTCGTCCATATGTCCCCAGAACTTGTCGCGCAATGAGCACATCACTAATCTATCTTCACTCATAACTGAACGGAGTAGCTACTAATTTCTTTCGTTTGCGCGTTTATGAGCTTTGCTAAGTTTGGGGTTTCTCAGACATCATGCCGTTTGGACTTATGCATAGCTGTGGTGATTATGGAGACTTACGCAACTAATTTGACTGAGATTTAATTCTATCATATTATAAATTACAAAAATCGTTACAACTACATCACTGCTGCGGGTAAAGAACACAAGATTACATGCAAAGCTCGCTCTGTCAAATAATCAAACAAATGCCTGTGGTATGGAGTAAGAGCCAAATTTACATTGCAATGTACTGCAATTTCTGTGCAGTTGAGCCATGCATGCTGGCAAACGTGGCTAGACTATGGGATTTAGCTGCTGTCAAATCGACTGTCATATTGTTTTCGAACGGCCACGCCACAACTGCGCAGCAGTTGCCGCAGCGCGACGGCTTGTTTAACCTCGAAGCCGCTGAAGATATAATGCAATTCTATTACTTATGTCTAATACACCCCCTTGTGTCCTCGCCTCAACTGCGCAGCAGTTGCTACAGTCGCAAGACAGTCCAGTAGTGTAGTTCCAGAAGGGCTGAAGATATAATGCAATTCTATTATCTATAAGTTGTAGCAATAAGGAACGATTATGCCATTTGTCAACGTTTCACGTACAATGACGACGTTCTGATGCATCTGAGTCTTGATTCACCATTTGAATTCGAACAATTCAGCAGTAAAAAGTGCCAGACCTCTCGGGAGGGCTACCACACTTTACCACCAAGCCTTTTGTACACCATTTGAATTCGAGCAATTCAGCAGTAAAACCGGCCAGACCTCTCGGGAGGGCTAACACATTTTACCACCGAGCCTTTAGTACGCCACTTGAATTCGGACAATTTCAGCCAAACGTCTCGTAAAGCCAACGCCACATTCTACCACCAAGCCTTTATTATACCATATCGGTATTAGCTGCCTCTTGCACCCGTTTGAATTTCGGCACCAGAATATCCCTCGCACGCCGAATTGCGGCGTCTAGTTCCAAACTTTCAGCTACAGCAGTCTGCGGAATACTTATGATATAGTTGTCAAGTGTGTATACCATCTTCATGACATCATCAGCATGCTGCGCATTATCATCGGGATTTGCGATGTAGCTGTCGACTACCGAATTAGTGGCATTGAAAAATTCCTGCAGCTTCTTCAGATAGCGTCGAGTACGCTTAGTAGCTGGGGATTCTATTTCCATAGCATCAGCCATCTGGACCAGGGGGTCTATTTCCACAGCATTAGGCATTTGGAACGGGGGGTTTAAGTCCACAGCATCAGCCATTTGGAACGGGTGGTTCAATTCAACTGCATTAGCCATTTGGAAGGGGGGTTTAATTCCACAGCATTAGCCATTTGGAACGGGAGGTTTAATTCCATTTGGACCGGGGGGTCGATTTCCACTGCATCAGCCATTTGGACCGGGGGGTCTGTTTCCATTGCATCAGTCATTTGGAACGGGGGGTTCAATTCCACAGCATTAGCCATTTGGAACGGGGGGTCTATTTCCACAGCATTAGCCATTTGGAACGGAGGGTTCAAGTCCACAGCATCAGCCATTTGGAACGGGGGGTTTAATTCCACTGCATTAGCCAATTGGAGCGGGGCCTCTATTTCCATAGCATCAGGCATTTGGAACGGGCGGTTCAATTCAACTGCATTAGCCATTTGGAACGGGGGATTCAATTCCACAGCATCAACCATTTGGAACGGGTGGTTTAATTCCACAGCATCAGGCATTTGGGCCGGGGGGTCTATCTCCATAGCATCAGGCGTTTGGAACGGGCGGTCTATTTCCACAGGATTAGCCATTTGGAACGGGGGCTGTAATTCAACTGCATTAGCCATTTGGAATGGGGGGCCTATTTCCACAGCATTAGCCATTTGGAATGGAGGGTTCAATTCCACGGCATCAGCCATTTGGACCGGGAAGTTTAATTCCATTTGGACCGGGGGGTCGAATTCCATAGCACCAGCCATTTGGACCGGAGGGTTTAGTTCCACAGCATCATCCATTTGGACCGGGGCGTCTGTTTCCATAGCATTGGCAGTGTCATTCTGGTGTGCCTCATCCAGCTTTTCCTTCGTCAAACGGAGACTGACTATTTCTTTCGCAACAAATGCGTAAAGCGCCATATGTTTAGCGAAGTTAATAGACGGTATCTCTTCCATATATTGGACCAGCTCTTTTACCGTATTCATGATCAGCTCATAATCCGCTGCATGACCAACCGGATTTGTCATGTAGCTGAGAGCTGCCAAGTTAGTGATGGCGAGCTGCTCCTTCATCCACTCCAGGCACGTTTGAGAACGTTCAGCTATACTTGAATCATTAGTTGAGTCGTATGCCGTTTGCATCTCTTGAAGTTTCTCTGTGATGCTTTGTTTTGCTTTCGAAAGTTGCGCGCTGAGCTCATCGTTTGCAGGAATATTTCTCTGCAGTATCTCGATACGGCCATACAGACCTAGTAGCTCGTTCTTTGTATGGACTGCTTGGTTTCGATTAGCTTCTTGGTTTCGATTAGCTACCGAACTTTTGAGAAAGCTTTCAGCATCCGCCATACTACTGCAGAAACGAGTATTCAGATCATGCAGATCATCTTCTAATGGAATATAATTTCCAGCAGCATTGTTTGCGTTAGAAGCGTCGTTCGCCTGGTTGGGGTTCCAGACGTTTGCAACAGTATACGCTCCGTATCCATTCACAGTTTTCGAAGCTCCCGCAGTACTAGTCGCCTCGTTCCGGTTCCAAACGTTCGCAACACTATATGCTTCGTGCCCAGCCCAAGTTGTTCTTGAAGCTCCCGCAGCACTCTTCGTATTGCGAATTTCATTGCCTGGATAATCACGGAAGTACTGTCCAGCATTAACTGTAGTCGTCGAATGGTAATATTCAGGACGTATGTTAGTGTTGGCGCGAGCCTTTTCCTCTTTGGCATAAGCAACATTTGTCTTGAGACCATGCACGGCTCTGTTGCCAAATCTAGTCCCATGTGAAGCAGAATAATTTGTATTCGAAAATTCCTTGTGTACAGTACTGGACTCGGAATAAACTGGTTGTCGTCCATATAATGCAGGCGACTCCTGCCAATTTCCATTGCCATAGTAGTGTGCCCCATAAGCCGTACTACTGGAATCTGATGACGCGGGGTACTCATTAATGGTACTAACCCTGCTAACATAATGATTATGAGATCGCGCCAAACGCTCGCTCTCGAGAGCTTCACGCTCGCGCTCGAGAGCTTCACGCTGTTGCCGCTGCAACGTCACAAAGAAAAACTCATGTTGCTGGGTGGCGTTGGCTGTGGGTGTAGGCTTTGGCTCTTTTGCCTTGGGAACTTCATAATATAACGTCTCAACCCACTTGTCTATCAAATATAAAATTCCTAGAAAGCAGATGCAATAAATCGGCTTCAAGTTCGCACCAGCAGCAAACAGAAACGCAAGGAATATTGCACCCAGAATTGTCGAACGTGTCGAAACAGAAATCAGGAGCTTTAACAACCAGAATGCGATGTCAGGGCCACGAGCAACAAGTACACAACGAAGCGTTAGAGCGTTTCTGGCCATCCAGTAACTAAGTGAGCATAGCTTTAACCAAGCCCAGGTAATAAACGAGCGATAGGTGGCAAACAATGTCAAGGCATTGGCAGTTCTGGCCATCCGGTCACCAAGAGGGCACAGCTTTAGCAAAGTCAAGGTAATGACCCAGTTGACCCAGCAATCGGCGGCAGAGGTCAATGCTTGAGCTTTTCTGGCCATCCAGTTACCAAGGGTGCCTAGCATTAACCAAGTAAAGTCAACAATCCAGCGATGGGTGACACTGAGCGTCAACAGAATGACGTCTAAGAGAGAGATAACCGCATGACCGGTTCTGTCCATCCAGTCACCAAGAATGCCTAGCATTAACCAAGAAAAGTTAATAATCCAGTGATGGGTGACAACGAGCATCAACAGAATGGCGTCTAAGAGATAGATAACCGCTTGACCGGTTCTGGCCATCCAGCCACCAAGAGTGCATAGTATTAACGAAGTCAAGGTAATAACCCAGTTAACCCAGCGATAGGCGGCAAAGATCAACGATTGAGCTTTTCTGACCATCCAGCCACCAAGACCGCATAACATTAACCAAGCAACGGTAACAATCCAGCGATGGGTGAGAATGAACGTCACCACAATGACGTCCAAGAGAATGATAAAGATCTGAAGGAACATCGCTTGATATAATAATTTCTTTCAATGAGGTTTAGAAGACTAGCTGTTAGATATATATCGCATCGAGTGGTCCTACCTGTAAAAGAAAACTTATTGCTGATAAGATGAAGAGAATTGCGAATGGCTCTTACGGCTTCTTATGTCAAAGGTTCCCATAATTCATAAACTGCCACGAAGGGTTGGAGTGGGGCTTTTTCGCTGTTGCCCGAAAGTGAAGAAGGCGAGCCAGGATCTACGAGTGTAACAAACTGACTAGCTGAGTATGTATGTGTATTACATTATGTATATTACATTAGATATATGTTGAAACGTTAAGGTCCGTTTTCGTTCCCTTTGTGGTCTCCCACGACAGTCGTGCGAAGTTACTTATGCGGTATGCATATGCAGGGGGTAGCGGCATAACCAGGGCTATTCAGTTGCAGTTTAAGGTTGCCTGACGGATCAAGCTGCAGATAGTCGAAACTCTCTATAGAAATCACCAGAAGTTGTGATGTTCATAGTTATGGCCACGGAATGTCCCTTTGTAGACGGATGAATAAACTCGGGTACGATTCAAAAACACACGTGGTACTTTAAACTTAACTACTAGTTTGCGACTACGTCGCGCTGTGGCAACTGCTGCGCAGTTGGGCGAGGACTCTGTACTTGTATAGCTACATATTGTAAATAGAGTATTCTAGGAGTGGGGCTAAAGTTGAAATCGACAATGATTAGGACTGGAGAGTCTATTCCAACAGCACAGGTCTCTGTGCTTGCATGTATACATATTGTAAAAAGAGTGCTCTAGGTACTCGCCTCAACTGCGTAGCAGTTGCTACAGCGCGACGGAGTCGCAAGACAAGTGTCGAAGTTGCCATGCTCGTACCCTGAAAGCCCTCAATAATCTGCAACTACTAATAATAGACAAAAAATTGGTATTGCGCCTAGGGAAGCCTAGGTGCTAACGGGTACACCATATTTCAGGGACCAACCAGAGGGGCCAGTGTCTGGTCCGCACTACGAGTTCATATTCTGAAATTGTGGCTAACCTCAGAATCGAACCGCGGTGTCCCAACGCACGGCAGCCACGCCGCTTGTTGGGCACTCCAACCACTAGGCCAATACCTTGTTAAAGCAAAAAAGAATTTACCCTCAATTATACTGATCAGTTGTCCTTTAAGGAGATACTGCGCGGCTATGCATGCACCTTTAAACGGTTGCTGCAGTAGTGACAGCCGTGCATTCGTATGTCGATCAAATGTATTGAGTCTGTGTATACAAGACGCATCCAATTACTGGGCATTCAAAGGAACCATCTGGTACCAGGCCTCACCATTATAAACTACCCTTGCGATACGACAACACTTCATTAACATTTTTAAGCTTAAGAGATGTACCTAGATGCGGCATTAGTCAAACGATTCGGGGATGTGATATTTATAATCAACAGGAGCGGCGGCCTCGTAGATAGAACAATTTTGATTTCCCGGCGTTTCATAACTTGATGATTTATAATAGCATCTATCTAACATAGGGTACATCGTTGCCCAATTGTGCCAGAAAGCAGCCTACCACGTATGTCAGCGAGTCGGGTTACCGATTGGGGATTGCAGGGCTTGATTTGTCATGGCGATTTGTCATGGTGATTTGTTGTGGCGGAGGAAAGATTTATAAGCGAGCACGTCTCACAGCGCTTAGCAGTGCTTAAAGTCATCGATCTCCGCATAGTTTTTCTCAGGCAAGCATTTTCTTAGCTTCCGTGCAACTTAAGCAAAGACGTACAACATGAGAAGGCTGAGTGGAAAAACCGCCGTGATCACCGGCGGTGCTACAGGTATCGGCCGCGCAGCGGCAAAGCGCTTTATTGAGGAAGGCGCCTTCGTCTTCATATTTGGCCGCCGACGGGAAGCTCTCGACGCGGCTTTGGCCTTCCTCGGGCCCAATGCTCGTGCGGTGAAAGGCTCGGTCTCCAATCTGGCAGACCTCGACCGACTCTACGCTGCGGTGAAGGCCGAGCGCGGAACCCTCGACATCGTTTTCGCCAATGCTGGGACGGGAAGCCAGCTTCCCCTCGGCGAGATCACCATCGAGCACTGTGACGAAATCCTCGACACCAATGTGAAGGGATCAGTCTTCACAGTTCAGAAGGCGCTGCCACTGATGGGCCAGGGCGGTTCCATCATCCTGACGGGATCGAGCGCTGGTACCACAGGTGCACCGGCATTTAGCCTTTACAGTGCGAGCAAGGCGGCCGTGCGCAACTTTGCGCGGACCTGGGCGGAGGACCTGAAGGGCACCGGTATCCGGGTAAATGTGCTATCGCCAGGGCCAACAGCGACCGAACTTGCGAAGGAAGCGCTAGGCGAGGAGGGCATGATGGCCTTCGCCTCGATGAATCCGCTCCAGCGCATGGCAGATCCAGCGGAAATTGGGGCAGTGGCAGCCTTTCTCGCGTCGCAGGATAGCAGCTTCATGACTGCCAGTGAGGTCGCCGTCGACGGCGGCCTCGCACAAATCTGACGTGGCTGTCTTGGCTGGTGCCGGATGCTGGAGAATGTCGTCCCGGAATTAATGCGGAGAGGCTGCTGTCCGTTTAAGAATAGAGGGCGAAACATAGCTCAGAACCACATGCGATATGCTCTGCAGCGATATGATCTGCAGTTGTGCGAGAATACGATGATCTAGCGGTTTCAGCAAAGTTTTAAAATCAAAAAAAAGCGTAATACATAAGACTTTTCGTTCAGTGCCAAGTCCATAAAATCTGAAGTTACCTCTTTTTGTTTATGGAACAATTATTCCTAGCTTTGCATTATTAAAAATAGTTGAAGTGATACTGAATCTCTATCATTAACACTATGAAACTTAACGATATTAACCTTTTGATTGCTATCGTAATTGCTTATTCAACAGCTGAACGTAATAGCTAGCAGGGGCTAAAACTGAAAATATGATAAGGCTATGGCAAACGGCTTACGAGTACAAGTATAATCGAATCTCCTTTAGCGTTGAGCTTCTTCCAACTCGAAAACTCGAGTACATTTTGCGATTTACCGCACCAGAGAATTAGCGATTAGCGCTACTTTTCTCCTTGAAAATATCGAATCTCAATCTGAAATTATCTGAGAATTAAACTTGGCCTCGTGACACCTCCTTTCGTACAATTCTCGTTCTTTTCTGGATAGCCAAATATTCGAAAGTCAAGAAAGGCATTCATGTGGGGGCAAGTTGAATTGCTTTGACCTGCTTTGACCTGCTTTCCTATTCTGTTCTAACCTACCCCATATCTTAACCTCAACCAAACCCACATGAGGTCACACATACATTCACTCATACATCATGGACATATTCAACTCATTCACGGTCACACACGATAGTCATAAAGTTGAAATAGTATAAACCTACGAGAGGAAGCTAGTCTTTATTCCAGCAAAAACAGCTTATACATGGTTTCTACCAGTCTCCCGGGATTCCTGTGCTGCTTCCGCAATCTCCTTCTGTGGGTACTGAACATGGGCTGCTTCAGCAATCATCAGAATAGCATCTTTATTCAATGATGCCTTGACAGGGTTCTTTTGCTTGAAAATGATATTCAGCTCTTCAAGAGTTGAACCTTTAGTTTCAACAAAGAAGAAATACATGTAAATGCACTCGGCTGAATCCCAGACTGCCCAGAATAAGTAATAATTGTACGACAGTTTTCCGAGAGCAACAGCTCCGGCATAGCTGCTCAACACAGTAACTGCGCTGGCAATCAGATGAACAACCATAACACCCTTCGCTCTGTTTTCTGTTCTGTGTGTTTCGACACTATACAGGGTTGTAAGAGGAGTCCATGCCAAGCCATAAATGACGTTGAACAAGAATGAAAAGAAAATACTTGCATGTGCAGCCTTCTTGTTGTTCTGTTCCAGTGAAAGTTTGGTCAGGCCATACATAAGGAAAAAGCATGCAGCGGAAAACATCAGAGTAGAGATCAAAAATGGCCGTCTTCCAATTTTGTCTGCAAGAACGGCACCTACCATTGACGCGATCCAAGGGAAGACGGTGTTGAGTGAGTTAAGTAAAAGCTGCTCGTGAGTAGTGGTGATCCCACTAATAGCCATCATTTCAGGGAAGAAGGTAGCTGTCATACCACTACCAGAGTAATGTCCAATAACAGCCATACCTCCGTAGCACATGAATCTGTTCCAGCCCTCTCTGTCTTTGAACAAAGGCCTATAATCCCAATAATTCTTATCTGCACCATCTTTCTCAATTTGAGCTTCCATCTCATGCATCTGCAAACGAACATATATATTGTTGGAGTCACCTTCACCATGATATTTTGTAAGGATCTGACGCGCTTCCTCTTCTCTGTTGTGTGAAACCAGCCAACGTGGCGACTCGGGTACAAAAAAAATTGCGATCATCAAGGGAACAAGGTTTGTCAATGGTAAGAACAATGGCAATCTCCAGCAGATATCTCCGGCGGTATACGAGAGGCCGTAGCCAATCCATGTGGCAGAAATAGAGCCAATTCCCCAGAAACTATTGTACAATGATGACTGACTTGATCTCCAGTACGGGTGAGAAAGTTCCACTACAAGCATAGCTGCTGAAGTGCTCAGGAATCCCCATCCAAACCCGAAAATAAATCTTCCTGCCAAGAACATAGCCTTGTTCTTGGCACCGCCCGACAAACATGAACTGATGAGGCAAAGGACTGAGCCTATCCAGATCCCCCATCTACGCCCTAAGTAATCATTCACTGGTGCCATAAATGGGATTATTGCAAGACCTCCAATAGTAGATATAGCCAAGAACAAGCCTGAATCGGCATCTGTGCTGGTCATGTGGAAATAGTCCAGGTATGCCGGCATATCATTGATACTTGACATGAGAGATCCATCAAACCCGTCAAATATAGAGCAAAACCAGATTGGTAGTAGAATACAGTATAGTCTGCGCATAGCCGGGGTCCACGCTGAAGGTTTGGCCTCAACCGCCTCGACGGCAAGGGTGGCTTCTTCCATGTCCTCGACAAATTCGGCGTTGCCTTTCTCGGACTCTGATACTTCTCGCTGCTCGCTCATTCTTTTCTGCTTGCAATTAGTGTTAGGAGAGATGTATTTCGTTTATTAAGTGCGGATCGAGGATTCAAGTACTCGTTTCGGTTGGGAGGGGCCATGAAAAATGCGGGGTTTTTGTGGGGTAGAGTTGAGATTTAGAGGGCATGTGAGAGATAGTGACGACAAAAGGGGCAACATTTCCGATATATATCGGTGTGTCAATTAACTCAAATTAATTGATTAGTGTGAGTCCCTTCATTTGTGAGATACGACGCTCTTTCCCATCTTCGTAAGGTATGTCCTTTCGGCGTACCTGCCTAAATTGGAGGGGATCTGCACTTTCGATAAGGCCGGGAAGAACGCATAAAATGCGGGGTTTGTGGGGTAGAATTGCGATAAGGTGACTTAGAGATAGAAAGCACAGAATTGGCAAGATTTCCGACTTATATCGGCGTGTTAATTAACTCAAATTTAATTTATTGGCGTGAGTGCGCTTCTTTTGAAGTACGATTCATTCTCCGTTCGTATGAGGGGTATGACAATTCGGCATATTTGCCTAAAGTGGAAGTGGAAACTGCCTGTCGTTTGGATCTGCACTTTCGATAAGCATGACAGCCGATGCCTAAAACAGAAAATATAAATAATTATATGACTTCCAAGTACAGATCAGAGTGAAAAGGCAGAATTACAGTCGAAGAGTCACCGACAGAAGATAAGTTCCACTTCGCCTAAAGTCAGCACACTCAGTATATTGAGCCGAACAAGATAGAGTCACACCACATTCTACGATGTATCGTTTGATGAGAGGTGCAAACGGTCAGGGGACTTCTGGGCAAGGAAGTAGTGCCGCAAAAGTCGTGGGATAGAATTTTTGATCATATTGCCTCCGGTCAGATATAAATATATCGACTCCAATTTCAAGAGTAGCTGGTCAGGGACTATGCATTTCCTTTATGAGATTTGCTTGGAAGTGGTTGAACTTTCTTAAAGTTTACGAAACGCACTGCTTTTGACCTGTATTGACCTTGGCTATTTAAGTTGTTCCTTCTTCCTATCTTACCCTACTACACTATATCATTACTCTGGTCAACAATGTCAATTAGAAATCCCTCCCTCGTCCGGCCCATTGTAACTGAATATCTAATTTTTCAATTGCCTGTTTGAACACTGTTGTCAGCTACTACATTTTTAGACTTCCAATTGAAACTTGGATATCTTAAGCATCTCCGAATTTACTTAAAATGGCGCAACGCTCACTACTGGTTTTGGTTTACAGTGTGCAATTCAGTAACTCGATTCTGCTCTAACTGAGGCTAATGCAATATGGAGAAGTTTCACAGGAATTTAGATTCTTCCAATATTGGCGTGCGTCGACTCTGCTTCTAGCAGATCTACAAATTCAATCTCTCAGTCTCTTATCTCTTCGTCCCTAGGAGCAAGAATAACTTCCAATTATTGATTCACGTCGCAGCAATTAGCAGTAGTTACGTATTTCATATATATGTATTTATATATGTTTTGTCATTGATTTATGCTCATTTTCCAGACCAGATTGACTGGTCTTCTCAACGTCCGTATTGCGCTTAGCCTGCCGTCGGCTACTTACCCACGTTATGCAGTCGACTGACTCTTGCACACCGACGCGTCTTGCACTCAGTGATTCCCTTGCAGCATTGTACCATTTGATAATATTAGACGTTCTGTCAGCTCAGCTCGGCTGCAATCGATAGAGACTATTGCTCTCGTAAGCTGATGGATTAAGGATCCTCTTGAACTGCTCTGGTTGTCCATAGGATCTGGTAGATACAGTACAGATCCGGCATGAATTTCCGTCGCGCCGCACGAGCAAATTAATGCGCTATGCTGCCGGGGGAAAAGAGCAAATTACAAGATGCGAGATCTCAATCGGTTATAAAATGGCTTTCAGTGAGCAAATACCTGGGAGACCGTAAGGCGTGAAACTCGTATACAGGCGAGCAAATAAAATACACAAGCGCCAAGAAATAAGATAAAAAGAGCTGCAAAGCTCTTTTTTGATTTGAGTTTTTGATCGTCATGGATATGGATATGGAAGGCTCTATGGCTACAGCCATCCCTAGCGGGATGCTGATGTCTAATGGCCAGCTCAACACTAGCTTTTTTGCTGGTAATATTTCTGCTGGCTACGATTTCTTACAAGATATTCTCAACTTTGACCCGTTTAATCCAGATAATTTGTACTTTGGTAATGTATACTGGTTCGTGATCCTGGCTGTCATTGGAGTGGCCACGGTGATGAACTTCAGTCAAAAGTACTTGTTAATGTCATCAGTGAATATCGGGGCTGGATTACTAGTGAGGCCATTAGCATTTTTGAATGGACTTTTGGATCGTCAATTGGCCCAACATGTGCTGTCGTTCAAACACATTCTTATCATTGTTCTATATTTTTCTTTGATCATGTGTATGATATTTATTGATGCATGGACACCTGGGTTCCAGAGTTACGTCTCAATCGGATATAGAGCAGGGTGGATTGCCGCTGCTCAGCTGCCATTTGTGGTGCTGTTAACCGGAAAGAAGAACCTCGTCGGCTATCTTACAGGTACATCATACGAACGACTGAACTATCTTCATAGATGGGTTGCTCGCATTATCTTTCTCTGTTCGACAGTCCATATGATTTCTATGTACCGAAACTTTCTGGAGTTTGGGTTCACAACTCTCGAGTGGCAGACAGATACTTGTCCTCCGACTGGCACGGCGGCTTGGGTGATTTTATTTTGGATTGTGCTCTCTAGTGTCAGCCCAATTCGGAATTTGCGATATGAAGTATTCGTTGCTCAACATGTTATTTCATATCTTGGATTCACTATTGCCGTTATATGGCATATCCAACCGTTTCCACGAGCTATATGGATCTATGCTTATATTCCCGCTGGTTTATTTGTGGTTGATCGGCTGGTGAGGTTGGCGTTTCATGCTAGAGGTATGTCAAATGCTCAGTTGATCAGAATCAACGATGAGCTGACGATGGTAACCGTTCGATCATCCCGTTTACGGTCATGGACACCAGGGCAATTTGTGCTATTGTCAATCCCAAAGCTTGGGATATTTCAATCTCATCCATTCACAATTTCGAACTTGCCTAATGACGAGAATGAGTTACGGTTCATATGTAAACGCAAGTCTGGATTTACAAGGAGAATTAATGATGCCGCAGATACTACTAAGTCTTTTTTATCTTTTGTGGATGGACCTTACGGAGATCTTCTCACGTTGCAAACTTTCGAAAGCTTGTTTCTGGTGGCAGGAGGCTCTGCTGCCAGCTTTACAATTCCGTTGTTTTCGAATGTGATGAAGCAATCGCAACAAAACGTAGTATTCACCAGGAATTTGACTTTTATCTGGATGGTACGGCAAACGCAACACTTAGAATGGGCTCTAAGTGAGTTCTATCAGCAGAAAGATATAGGAACTATCTGTGCCAGGGTGTTAATCTTCGTGACTGCTCAGGTCAATGAAAAAAAGCCGATTAAGGATTTACCGCCGTTTGTGACCATTCAGTATGGCAGGCCTGACCTGTCAGAAGTGATGCCTTTGACAAGCTATTCCGAAATGGCTGTAGCGGTCGCGGGCCCAGAATCGTTACAGATGGATGTCAGGAAGTACGTATCTGACATGAACTTGGCTCGAGCTCTTCGAGGCCCATTTCCAGCTGTGCATTTGCATGTTGAGCGCCATAGATATTAATAGAACACACAGATATTTATTGAATGAATAATGACACCAGAAATATGAGTCGCAAAAGAAAAATGGGGATATATCTTGTAAGGGTCACATCTGAACTTTAGGAGCCGAAATTTCTTTGTTCAATGTCGAGCGCCAAGTGCGTTAATGATTCTCAAATGCCTATGACCGTTAGCAATTTAATACCAGATTTCACGAGCATAGCATGAGCGAATGTCGTCCCGGTGGTACGCTGCTGGTCCTATATCAACTTGACCGAGATCAAGTATCAAATGTTATCAAGCCTTCATTCACATGAGATCTGTAATGCAGGAGAGCGGGGGCTACCGTACATACTACGTGAGAGCTTAGCAACGCTTGGTGAAACATTCTCAGCCTACGGTATTAAGTTGCGTAACGAATTCCAGCCTCCGAAAGATTGAATTTTATGCAAGTTATCACACATAATTTCCAATAGGGCAACTGTTTGAATTCCATCTACAGAGCGCTGAAGCTTGCCTTCGCCCGTAGATGACAGTTGTGTTCCCTTCTCAACTAATAGCTGCTTAATAAATCGACTTCGTCAAACTTGCGTAAACAGAGGGTTACCGAAACTATCAGTGAAGTTGCAGACAAGAGAAGCTGGTTCGACAGCCAAAGTAACAAAATCGTTTGCTAGATCTATAATACTTACGTCATGAATTTGCAGAGGGAGCCACATCTAGTTTTTTTTTTTTGGAGTCTGCATTCTAAGCCTCCCGTATCCAGCAGGCGCACGTCGACGCATCTGACTACTTTTGAACTCGACAGAAGGCATAGTGCTGGCAACACAACCACGCACACCATGACCAGCTCTTTTCCGCTATTCTGCCAATCGACTTGGAGTTGGTGGCCGTAGTGAATTAGTCATAGCTGCCACGAGGGTTTACGAAGTTCTCGCAAGAAATGCCGGGCCTGATCATTCTGAGAGTTCTTTACTCATTTTGAAAATGACTCGTGTGAGAATATATCAATGGCAAATGAAGTAGTACACAGTATATCCCGGGAAATGCGGAACAAATGAACTATAAGTTGTCGTGAGCAGGCCGTTGCCCAAGCTCCGCAGTCCAAAAGCGTGCGCAGCAGAGCTAGAGTAGCGGGTATCTGCCGCGCGCTGCATATGCAATAAGCCCGCTCTACTGCAAGCTTATTGCCCTATTGGGAACAACTGTGCAAATGGCTTTCAACAAGAATCTCACGAACGGCGGTCTGCATGTGCAGAGATTATCGTCACGCAACTCACCTAGAAATTGCAAACCGGTAATGCGTCCCGCGTAACCAAACCGCAAGAATCTATTGGTGAGGGAAGTGAAAACAGTATTGCAGATATGGATATATGGAACCAAATCATAATGATAAAAAAATAGCCGGTAGAAACACTTGTTAGCCAGAAATAAAGCTACAATCCTGTACTCATACCACGGTAGTAGTTATTCTGGAAGCGATGGATCTCTGTATCTCGTTCTCAAATTCGTCGAGCATTCAGAGGAAATCACTACCTGGGTGCCTCGTAAAAGGACTAACTAAAGCAGCAGTATCAATCCAATGGCCACACCGACAAGCGAAAGTGTCATTGAATTTGCATTCGCCAATGAACTCTCCACAGCAGCAACCTCGGTACTCTGAGCCTGCGAAATGGAAGTAACCTTAGCCGAAACACTGGCTGTGGGCTTGGCAACAGTTACTGTGACGTCCTCTGTAATTGTGGTATACGCATTGCTGTTTGCCGCCAATGGAACAGTTATAGTAACCTGTCCAGAAACTGTAGCAGATTCTGCACTTGATACAGATACTTCTCCGCAAGGAACTGTCACAGTGACGTCTTCAACCAGAGTCGTGTACTTTGTCGAGCCCGAAGTCTCGCCACATGGAATTGTTACAGTAACAGGTTCAATGACAGTGGTATAAGTAATGGAAGACTTGTGGTCGTCTTCGCAGGAGCAAGTTGTAACAAAAAACGTGCTGTATCCGGTTATCGTGGATGTTCCTATAACAGTTGTGTATGGAACTGCGCTGTAGACAGCAGAACCAGAAGTGATCTTTCCCCCAGAGGCTGAGGCAGCTGACGATGCAACGCCAGATGGTGCAGTGTCTCCCGACGAGGCAGATGACGCGAGCATGCCCGACGAGGCAGATATGATCAGTGACGCGCTGGATGCTGCGAAATCACTGGCTGAAGACGGTGCAACAGAGTTAGCAGACGATGGCAGCGAAGACCACGAAGACACACACTGAACAGTTGGGAAGACTGTGAATCCCGAGTACGCTGACCATACAGCATTTGCGTTGGCAATGGCACTATCAAGTGCTGGAATATCACATGTCAAACCGAAATCAGTAGCGGCCTCATTTCCTTGAGTGATGATTGTTTGCAGCTGGGTGAAAACAGTGGATGTCAGATTCAGGCTGGAAAGCACACTGTAAGCGGAGGTGTAGCTGTTCACAACGGAGGCAATCTCCTCTGTCGCATTCAGGGCCAGTGCAGCACTCAATGAGTTTGTAGCTCGCTTGAACGACAGGCCGGAAAGTAGAGCTAGCTGATCCAAAATAGTGAACAGAGCACTTTCAAAGGCAGTGAACGCGGTAGTAATATCACTAAGGGCGAGAACTGGACTGGTGTCGATTGTGATAGAAGCCACAATGCTCACCAAAACCACGGCATTTGAATGAGCCTGGGATGCGTCGTTCTCAACGGCGGAGGTCGTAGCTGGAGTCTGAGAAGTCGACGAGGTTGTAATGAGCGAGGAACTTGGAACAACAGAAAATGCTGAAGCTGGTGCCACGCTTGAGCTTTCGATATTCAGAGACGAAGCTGGAGCAATAGAAGGCTCAGAAGTCGATTCGGCAGAACTGACTAGCGATGAATATGACGTAGCAGTGGATGGTATAGAAGTAGTCGACGAATTAGCGAAATTGAAAGTCGACCCTGTCTGCGTAGTGATGCCATTTGAAATGACAGTAGCCGTGCTGAGAACACCGGAGGACACTGCGATTGTCGAGTTAGGATACCTGGCTGAGGAGATGCTGTTCGATGCCGAAGCGGCAGTAAAGAGTGTGACAGAACAGCTTCTCTCGTCGAATAAAGTCACGATCTCGTCAGCATCATAAGCAGAGAAGGCCGCTGAAAGAATGCTATTGGCAGCTCCGAATGCGTCATTAAGATCCGGCTCGACATATTCGCAAGGAAGATAACCATAAGAATTTTGCTCGATTTGAGCTGTGCCTCCAGCAAGATTAACTAAAACGGTGAACATATTTCCGTTAAAAGCCGACAACTGTGGTTGAGCAGCAGTCAACAGGTCTAGCATATTGACAAATGTCCCAAATGAGGTCTTAATCGCTGAAGCAATTAGCTCCGCTTCGCACCCTGAAACTGCAGTTAAAAGATAGTAATAAAGACCTTGAACGACTTCTAAGTCATTGGAAACAATGTTCGTCTGATCTAATAGTAACGCAAAGTCCGTTGCGTTATTTTCCAAAGTCTCCGTTACAATGCTAGTATCATGTGCGAACTGAGAGACATTTCCAATTATATAGTTGACAATTTCATTGGTAACAATGCATGTTTGTGCCATAGTCTCCTTGACAAAACATGGAGACAGAAGGGCATAGAAGGCGAAACCTAGAGATGATTTGACCAGCATGGCAGGAGATTAAACAAACCAAGTCTACTGAAAAGTGGATGCAGAAAGCTTAGAACATGTTGGTAGTTGGTCAGCGTTATATATATATTGGATCAGATCTCAACGCCAGAATAGTCTGGATACACCTCATTTTTGGCATTTCCAAAAGCAGACCATGCATGCAAGCGTTTTGTTTGAAATCAGGTAGAACGCGAAGAGTTTGCAGCATGCCACATAACGTACTAGACCATTTAGGGTGCGTAGCTTACCGAATTGAGCTTACTCGATTGAGTGAGTGAGCATTAGCAACTACTGGATGTGTTGACGTTACCTACCCGGAGAAAATTCATGAGGCATCCTATTATGAAAGCTAACCGTTCACTTTGATAAGCGGCGGACCTGAGGTATTCGCTACACGTGGGTGTTTGTGTATCGTAACGGACTTGTGCGCTTCATTCTGTTCAGATGTTGGTATCCTAAATGAGATAGAGTAGTGGATCTTTGCACTAGCTTCTGCATATTCAAGTCCTAGCTGGGAAATAGCTCTGCAGTAACTCGCAGCTTCTGCAGGTATTCTTCGGCTATTTGCGTACGCTGCTCTGGTTAGTTAGTAACCTCGCATCTGGCGAACTGAAATAGTTACAGGTTATCCTAATGCAATTGTGCATCGTTCGTCTGACAAAATGCAGCGGCCTAAATTGATTAGAACAGAGAGTCTACGCACTTCTCTGTGTGCATTCCATTCCACAAGAAGTAATCCCGCAGTAACTCACACCAGACACAATTTTGGCATATGGTTGTATGGATGCATCGAATTAACTCACCCTCATTGAGCAATGCCCACCATGGAGTAAGCAAGTTTGGTGCTACATTGCAGTAAATTACAGCAACAGAAATGTTATCGTAGGGATTTTTTTCGTCTTACAGATTGACTTCGTCTAACTAACCAACTTGTCAAAAAGTCGTTTAGATGTAGAGATTTGGGTTTAACCACATCATTCTCTATTGAAACCTAAAATACTATAATAAACTTGCCTTAGTCGGCTGGGAAATTAAACGATATATTTGAATCTGTCATTCTGTGGGGACGACGATAATGTTGAGGAATATTAGGGCAACCCTTATTATTCCTATGCTATGCATGTTTACATCATTTACATCATTCCTACTATTAAACTCTATAAGAAAATTTACCAAAGGTAGTAATGGTTTCAGGTAGATTTTGGAATGTACTATGGAATGTACAGCTTTCCAGAAGTATATAAATACCTGTGTTAGATCCTAGTAATAAAGTGGCGACTCTCTCACTACTTTGTAGTTCTATTAGTACACTAAAACCTCTCTACCCTAACAGATAAAAGCCAGTGAATAGTACCGAAGACAAGCTACAGTGTCAACTACGGTTGTTTCACTGAATCGAATCCCAAACTCAGAGTGCATTGAGAGCATCATTCCTCAGAGCTGCATATATTGCTTATGATCTGAAGAACTACGAAGCCTCCATGGCACAAGCTAATGTCAATAGCACAAGTCTAGCATCGAATGTTCCTGGAGCATTACCTTTATCCAGTTCCATTGCTGGTACCAGTGCGAGCTGTGGGACGCCGCAGCAGGTCACTAATGAACTGGCCAAAGTTTCCCCGCCAATTACAAGCCGTCTGTTGGTGGCATTATCAACCGTGATGCTATTTTAGAAAGTGACCGCGTTGTGGAGCAAATGCTGGATTGGATGTTTGTTGTACTGTATTCAAAACTGCCGACCACTGCTGCATATCTTGCAACTATAATATATGTATTTGCTTCTTGGATTATCATATAATTCATAGAGTCTGTGACGAATTATTATTGTTTTTTTATATCTCGTATTTCTTACCTCGGAGAGAGCCGAGAAATTGCTGTCCAGGCTGCTGTTACGTCATCTGTATCATTAGTGAAAATGACGTGCCTAAATTAGCAAAGAAACTTATTGAGCTTCTCAAGTACTCATATAGACTAAAGCATTTCACCCTTTATCGGAGTATTAGTTGCCGGAATGTGTCAAAAAGAGTACCCCGTGATACTGTCGGCTAAACGGCTTTCTGTTTTAGGCATGTCTCGGCTATTCTTCAACCGCATCAGGCAACATGTGGGGTAGAGTGCCCCTGATCCATGCATATAAGAGAGCTCGGGCGCGGGGCATTCAACACGCATAAAGTAAGACACGACGGCTTCAGCCATTACAATTCTCAATGGTTCCAAGAATCTATTCTTTCTATTCAGTCACCCTCGCGTGCTCATTTGGCTTCGCCCTCTTCGGATATGACTCCAGTTTGATGAGTGGAATCCTCGCAAACGACGAGTTCAAAGCGCAATTTAACAATCCAAATTCAACTGTAGAGGGACAAATCACGTCATCGTTTGACTTGGGCTGCTTTATAACAGCAGTCGTCACGTCGATAATTGGGGACCGATGGAGTAGGAAGTCTACTGTCATGATCGGCTGTGCAATCCATATTCTAGGAGGCATAATACAGACGAGTTCTTATGGTATTGGCCAACTTATCGCCGGTAGACTTATAGCAGGTTTTGGAAACGGCTTCATCACAGTTACAATTCCGGTATGGCAATCTGAATGCACTCCGGCACACATTAGGGGACGACTAATTGGGATTCTTTCATCGATCAATGGCCTTGGGGGGATAATAATTGCATGGATCAACTACGGGATGATATTCGTTCACAACGGAGCATCTTGGAGATTCCCTGTAGCCCTCCAAATATTCCTGTCCGGTACGACACTAATAATGACACCCTTTCTGGCGGAATCACCACGATGGTTGATAATCAAGGGACAGGATGAGTATGCCAAGAAAGTTATTGCAGGGATCTATAATGAGCCAGTGGAAGCAGACATAGTACATACAGCCTTCACTGATATAAAGTTTCATGTCGAGCATGAACGTGAGCTTGCACGAGAATCACGACTAAAGGATTTGTTCAGAAAACATGATGCCATGCGGAACCTTGAAAGAATCATTCTAGGGGCCGGTTCACAGTTTATGCAGCAATGGGGTGGAATCAACGTTATTTTATATTATGCCACGGTATTATTTGAGCAGTCTCTTGGTTTCTCTGCTAAGCTGGCATACATTCTTTCTGCCTGCAACCAAGTTAACTCAACATTAAGTCTACTGATCTGCACCTTCTTTCTCGTTGATAAGGTCGGAAGAAAGCCAATTATGTTTTGGGGTGCACTGGCACAGGGCACATGTTTTATGATTGTTGTAATAGCCCTATCAATTGGGACTAGGAAATCAAGTATTGTGGCCATTTCGTTCATGTTTGGATACTATACGTCCTATGGACTGTCCTGGTGGATGGTTCCGTGGTTGTATCCTGCTGAAATTAACTCTTTGCAATATCGTAACACTGGTGCTGCTGTCGCGACGGCCACAAACTGGATTTTCAATTATATCATAGTATTGATTACTCCGACTGGAGTGGCGAATCTATCATGGAGGTACTATATCATTTACGCAGTCATGAATTTCTCTTTCATGCCGGTTGTTTACTTTTTCTACGAGGAAACTGCAATGATGACTCTAGAGGAAGTCAATGAATTATTTGAATATGGAAATAGGAAGAAATCATTCAGTGAAGTTCTTCCGTTCAATCATAGAAAATTGAGACTGAGGAGAGGAATGATTTCCGCAGACCAGAAGCCAACCATCGAACACGAGGAAAATGTGGCTTGAGAATAGTATATATGAAACTTTATACTGGCTTAATTCTTTTTAAATTTTGAGATAATAATAAGTAAATAGTGATCAAGGGGACATATATGACAGACGTCTTACTTGGTTACCCCACGCTGGCCGCACGATAAACACGCGCTGATGCTTATTGTAATGCAGGAGATATAATAGCTCTCTTTTTCTGAAAGGCATGGTAAGCAGGCGTCGAAACCAGTTTTAGTACCAACCATACTAATATAGCCTATTTCCTAGCAGAGTAATAGACGGACTCGCTTAGATACCCCGGTTTCACCGTTTGATGTAACGTTGGATTTGCGGGGTAATGCACCGGAGATAAGTCTATTTCCCAAATTGGCAGCGACATATTTTACGGAGGTGAGCTCCGTACTAACCTCTATCTAGCTTAGAAGATTGACTTTGAATACGGCTGTGTAAGTGAGTTGAAATGGTATTACTTTGTTAAGTCCACCTCGGTGAGGATCGCATTTCTTTACAGTCGAGTGGCAGCGATAGATATCCCATTTCTATATAATGCTTCTAATTCCTTTACTAGGGAGGGAAGACGCCGTACCGTAATGACGAATCATTTTCCCCTATCAGAAGGGAAACTAGGATATTGATTGATTACGGCGTAATGACCGATATATCATGAATATCCCCAACGTCAGCTTCACAATTCATGTCACAACTCAGCTCTCGCATACTCATGAAAGACGGTCAAATCTCCAAGACACTATCATCAGTTACTTCTATTACTCTGAACTTTCTCCTGCAATTGGGACAATTGGCTTTATAGTGCATCAACCAGGAGTCAATGCATTGTACATGAAACATGTGTCCGCATGGTAGAGTGCGAACAATATTTGCCCGGAGGAATAGATCTGAGCAAATGGAGCACACAGATCCTTGGTTCTCAATATCGTCTCTATTATTGCCGTTGTGATATGAACACCTTCCACTACAAGGAGCTTCTATGGCAGAAAGCCTGCTCGAATCTCGAATAGTACTTACCAGCGACTCGGTGGATGTCGAACTCTCGCTGGTACATCCATAGATTTCCATAGGAAAGACAAGATTGATCTGCTCTATCGTCATTGTGGGACTGATAGGTTTGCTACTGACTGGCCTTCCAGAATGTTGGACAACTGGTAGACCACGCCGCTGCTGATGCTGCGCAAAGTCATTTTCGACAATAGTTCCAACTAAGAAGACGCAGCCAATAACAGCCAGAGCACCTCCAGCAATCGTTTGAAGCACACGCAGAGCACTCGCACCCACAGTCCTCGTTAGAGTTCTGACATGACCCATAGGTTGTTAAGTTTGAAAGACCTCATCCTTTTCTCGGGTATTTATTGTCGAGCTCTTTTGGTTCCATCATGTGGCTGCAGCGGACCGGACAAAAATGGGATCTACACTACATGGATATATAGAGAGCAAGGAACGAAGGTCAACAAGAAGCGAAAGACACAAAAATAAGCGGTGATTAAAAAAGAAAGACATCAGATTACTGCAGCCAATCCAAACTTTTGATTTACATGGAAAATAATGAACCATTCGTGAAGCTTTCTCGCATGGCATAGCACATTTGTTCGTTGTATAGAGATGTCTACCGGCTATACATCACCGGACTCAAAGTGACCCCGTGGGTACCAGCAACAGAGAATGTTATAGTTAAGCCATAAACCGGTACATTTCTAACGCATTCGAGTAGAATAGATCGGAATTATTAGGCTCGTTATTGCCATTGCAGGCCAAAACGTATATCTTGTAGCCCCATCGGCATCCCGATCCACGGCAGCCCGGTGGGCGTGGGGAAGCGAGCTAGATTATGGATTCTGCCAACAAATCCTGTCCTGCCAACAAATCCACACTCAAAGATAATGGAGGCATACAATTCAGCTATAAGCTGACGACAACAGTCATTGAAAAGAGCGGCGTGATCAAACTCCACTTCTTGCAACTCCGTCGCGCTTTAGCAACTGCTGCGCAGTTGAGGCAAGGACTCTGACCTAGTTACTTCGTATAATACTAGGACTTTATAAAGTTAGTTAGCTTAACTTTATGTCGAGTTATTTTGAAACTATATGGTTGTGAAGGCCAGTGTTCACGACTCAACTGTGCAGCAGTTACCACAGCGCGACGGGGTCGCGAATACTTCATCACCTTCGCAACCGGACAGCTTGGAAATGACAGAAAAATATCTATCTGCTAACGCAGAGACTTGCTAAAGTAAATTCTTCCACATAATATCATTTAGACTATCTGGAGAGCGCACAGCGCTCGTTTGCAAACTATTCAGTTCCAAAACTATTCAGTCGGTTCTCCGATCATCCTAGCATTAGCGGCCATGATATCAGCATTGGCAGCAAAAGGATCTACTTTGGTGGTAGCGAACTGTCGTGCAGGGACACCCATTGCAAACAGCATATCCAGCTCCGCGTAGGTTCTGCCCTTCGGCTCTGGGATTCTGTAGTAGGCCCAAACGAGCGCCAGTATTTGGATACATCCGTAGAAGAACGCTGCTTTGGCACCCCAATTCCACGAGGTCTTATTCACCATGTGGGCCACCAAAATACCATTGATGAGGCCGACGACATTGTACAAGTTTCTAGCCAGCACAATGGATCTGGTACGCAGCCTGCTCGACGACAGTTCCGGAACTAACGAATAGACCACTGTTCCAATTGTCACGGAATAAATGAAGTAGTTAACGATCACCAGGGCCCCTGCTGCCCATTCAGCACTTGTTGTGCCCACCACTCCAAGACCACCCATAACGAAAGAAATGATAATAACGCACACGAGTCCAAACAGATAAAGAGACCGGCGGCCAAACCACGGCAAGCAAAACCACGCAACAAGAGTGCCAGCAATCTCAGACGCCTCCTGACCGATCGATAAGTCAAAAGAGTCAGCATCTGGCAAACCAGCCTGCTCAAAGAAATAAGCGCCATTGAGGGGACTCTGGGTAACGTTTTGGATGGCGTAGATAATGCAAACGATTTCAGTTCGCCTGAGATCAATGCCCTTGAAGCAGTCCCAAATCGAAGCACCGGACGTTATCTCCACCTCGAGATCGTGGGTGTGCATCATCATTGCCAAAGTCTTTTCAACCTCCTTCTCCTTATTTTCCTTGTACGACGTCAGTCGCGAGATGGCGCGCTTGGCCTCCTGGATCTTTCCCTTTCGTACCAGCCACCACGGGGACTCAGGGGCCAGAATACATCCAATAATCAGGGGCACGGGCCACATCCATTGCAGAGCAAACGGAATTCGGTATCCCCACTCGTCAGTGCGACGCAGCAATGCTCGCACGACTCCATTGGACAGCACTCCACCAATGTGCCATGTCATATCGACCCAAGTAGTAAGATAGGGACGCAGGGCTACAGGACACACTTCAGCAGCATACGAGGTGGTCAGAGTTTGGAACACACCCCAGGGAATTCCCATGAGGATCTCGTAGATCTCCAGGGTAATGAGGTTTTTGGCAAAAAAGGCAATGAAAATAAAGCACACTGCTGCACTCAACGAAGCAATCATTGTCTTGCGGTATCCAAACCGTTCCGAGGCCCACGCATTGAGAAACAGCCCGAGGATTTCACCTACAGACCCACCGTCTGACAGGCCGGACTGCCATGCAGCCGTCAACTCCCAGCCGTCCTTCTTAGTGTAGCTGCCGAATCGCTCTTCAAAGGCAGGAAACGCATAGAAGTCGCTCACGAGACCAGAATCAAAACCCTCCATAATGACTGCAGTAGACAACAGCAGCGACCAACCCACCGCCTTTGGGTAGGTTCGGACTGCCTGCATAAACGTCATGTTCTGCTCCTCAGCCATCGCCAGCTCGGCATCCTCGAGCGTGTACTGGGCCTTTTCGGTGTTCTCTCGGTTCTCAGGGACCACCTCGATCATAGGCGCTGCCGCCTTCTCACCTGCAGCTGTCATCATGAAAGATACTAATGAGCAGTCCTCTTTAGGGTGTAGTCAAAAAGCAATTGTGTTTAGCAATGATGCCTAGTAAAGGTGCCTAACAGTTTCTAGCAGCAGTCCTGACCAGTTGTGACTAGTTCTTCTTCTGAATTATTCAACACTGAAGGTCTGCTCATAGGGACCATGGCCAGTATTTATAGAGATCCCCCTTCGTGAGGAGTAACATTCGAAGATCATTCCCGAACCGGTACATGTATGGACCCGTTGCTATTGATGCCAAGGAGCCATATTTTTTTGAATTTTGTTGCTTTTTTGGCGCCTTTTTTTCATTTCGGCGTCGATTTTTCCGGCGGCTCCAAAAAGAAACGTCTGCTCCTTTGAGTAATTGATCACTGCCACTGCTGGCCTGACCGTTATCGCTTATCTCTGGAGGGGGGAGCCTGAGCTCGCCCTCGCCAAACACACCGTGCATGCCCACCACGTGGAAAACTGGGGTCGTGCATTGCATGGCAGCATGTGTCGGAGAAGCACCACCGAGGACAGCCGCACCGCCTGTTTGCCAGTCTGGGCGCCGCGTGTTCCTCATGCGAGCTGCGCAATTGTCGACACGGGCCTACTGGGCACCAGATGTGTCATACCCCTGACATGTCGCTGCAACATCGCATGGGCGGAGGCACGCCGTTGACACAAACGGTTATATGAACGGGTGCGCGGTTATTCCGTCCGAATCACACCGCAACACCCACCATCGTGCTCGGATTCCATCGCCGAGAACCCCGCACCATTAGACCCCAATTTGGAATCTTCGACGTTTTGGCGCAATTGGACGTTACTCGTCGAGATCTTCGACGCAACTGCCATCCACGGCAATTCTTTCTGAGCACGCTCATAAAACGACCGCCTTGTACTGGTCGAATCGTCTGCACCTACAATACCTTCTGCATCGGAACCGGAGAATAGCAGCTCATCCGTGTATAGCAGTTGTTTGAATTGATTTCCACAGGTGATTTTCTGAATTAATTTCCACATCTGATTCCCTCACCTGATTCCCACTCAATTCCCACCGGACCATACAATTGCCCAGTTTTTTTTCAATTGCCCACTCTCTGCAATTGCTCACTTCTGCAACTATTCACTTCAATTGTGCACTTCGACAGTTGTTTACTTCTGCGATTGTTCACTTCTGCAATTGTTGACTTCTGCAATTGGTCACTTCTACAGTTGGTCACTTCTGCAAATCGTCAATTTCTGTAGCCATTCAGTTCTGAGTTGCTCTGTGTTGCTCAACTGCTCGCGTCTTAATTGTTCATTGTAATTTCTCAGATTGCAATTTCTCAGATTTCAATTGTAATAGACGCCAAAAAATGAAACGAGAGTCGTTGTTCACTCTATCTGGAGGAATCGCGGCTGCTGGACTGCTGCTGATTGCCTGTAAGTTGCAGTATTAATTGCGTTGTTAATGAAGCTAACGCAAGCTTCGTCACTATTGAATGCAGATGTTTCTAGACAGCTGCATAGGGTGCTGTTCGACGACCGCAACAGCACCTCGGATTTGCGTCTCAACCAGATCCAGGTGGTGGGCAGCCACAACAGCTACCATCGCGAGGTCAGTCTGGAGGAGAGGGCGTTTTTCGAGTCGGTGATTCCCAGCTTCCGCAACTTCTACTACTCGCATGCGTCTGTACACGACCAGCTCGAGTACCAGAACGTGCGCAGCTTCGAGTTCGACATCCTGGCAGACCCCAATGGGGGGCTGTACGCGAATCCGCTGGTGCGGAGGTCGGTCAAAGTCGACCAGCAGTATGAGCTGCCCAGAGTGATGTCGGAGCCAGGCAACAAGGTTGTGCACGTCCCTGACGCTGATGTTGGCACGATGTGCCATACGCTGGTCGAGTGTCTCAGCCAGGTCAAGCAGTGGTCTGACAACCATCCAAAACATGTGCCTATCCCGATCCTCATCGAGTTCAAGATGACCGAGAAGCGTCTCGAGGAGATCGGAGGCGCCGTCGCGGAGAAATGGACCACCGAGGCGCTCGACACGGTGGACGACGAGATCCGGTCGGTGTTTGGCGCGAACCAGCTCATTGTGCCCGACAACATTCGCCAGCCCAACCTCACGCTGGAGCAGTCGGTGTTGCAGCACGGCTGGCCCACGCTGGATAGCTCGCGGGGTAAAGTGTTTTTCGTCATGGACAACGAGCCCGATAATCCCATCCAGGTTCGCGACCCGTACCGTGCTGGCGGACGCGACAACCTTGAGGGACGTGTCATCTTCACCAATTCGCAGCCGGGCGAACCAGACGCAGCCTTTCTCAAGCGCAACGACCCTATGGGTTCCCAGTTGTACGAGATCCAGGAACTGGTCCAGCGAGGCTACATTGTGCGTACCCGAGCAGACGAGCCCATCCACCACGCCTACAACGACGACAAGTCCATGATGGAGGCTGCCTTTGCAAGCGGAGCGCACATCGTCAGCACTGACTGGCCAGCGCCAGGAATGGCAGCCCGCTACAACAGCCCCTACCACGTCGCTCTTCCCGGCCGGTTGAATGCGCGATGCAATCCAGTCAACAGTCCCAAAACCTGCCAGGATTCCAAGATCGAGCTCTTGTAACCTTTATCTGGCGTGATATGTCGAAATAGATGCTTATTTTTAATTCTATACAAGTTGTATTTCGGCTAGTAGCTGATTGACAGATTGAACTCTGCAGTACCCGTTTATCATTCGCTGGATGATGTTTCTTGCTTTGTGGCTGTCGTAAGTCATAATTTGTTCAATATCAATACTTTTCTGCAATTTCTGCAACTCCGTCGCGCTGTGGCGACAGCTGCGCAGTTGGATAAAATTCTCGTTAATATCCGCAAATTATACAACACCAGGTAAGTCTCTTACTCGACCCACGTCTGATAAAGCCCATGCTCAACTGCGCAGCAGTTGCTACGGTGCGACGGAGTCGCAATACCATCTTTATAATGTAGATTGATGTGTTTGCTCTAAGTAACAGCATCTTGACTGAAGCGCAAGCAATAAATTCTAAACATTCAATAGTGCTACCAGCGATGAATCACGAAAGGCACAACCTGCATGTTTTTACAATAATACGAGTGACAAATACGGACGAACCATACATTAGCTATCAAACATCACAACTCAACATAAATTCATGACTAGCGCGTGGCCTAGTGTCGGAATCTTTTGGTCAGCAGGCCTCTACTGTGCCTGCGTGACTTCATCATACTCGTCAAAATGTATCTCTTTCATACCATACAAAGCAAGCGATCCCATACCAAGAAACGCACTGAGGATCGCAAAAGCCATAGCCGCGATTCCTCTGGAAGTGAACCCCGCAGGAAGAAATGCGACCTGCGTATTCTCACCCGTGAGGTCGAGGTAATCGGACGAATCGCCTGCTGCATTTCCGATATACTTGACACCAGCAGCAGCACATGCACCGTAGTGATTCTCAGGCACGGTCATTCTCTGCTGAATCTGTTCCGGTGCCTCAATGATGGTGATTGCCAGACCCTGCATCAGATGCCAGTCGATATGGCAATGGAACAGCCACACTCCTGGATTGTCGGCAACAAACCGAATTACAAAATTTCCTAGAGGAGGAATCACAAAGGTATCTCTTCTCATTGGAATCGCAGGAAAAGCAGTATGATTCGAAACATCAAACGGCACAGGGTCACCAAGAGCCGAGTAGGCATAGAAATCAGAATATGTTGGAGATCTAGCTATAGCCTGGAACTGATGACCATGGAGATGGAACGGATGCGAGCCGGTATCATTATTGTTAAGAATGATATCAACAACATCGTTGTGTCCCAACACAAACGGATTGGTGTATTCGCCGTACACCGCACTGTTCATCGTCAGATTGCCGGACGTGACGGCAGTATACAGCGTCGGCACAACTGGCGGTGTGTAGGTGATGTTATTCAGAAAGGCGTAGTCGACACCGTTCAAGAGATCATTGAACGACACTGTGAGCTCAATAGTCATATCCGCATCTGGCAAAAGCTCCATATGATCGTACGGGACGAGATAGAAATCGTCAAACGGAATCAGGTCCGATGCCGAAGGAACCGGTATCACTGCCTGTGTTTTAGTAGCGGTGCTGTTATATTGGAGCCAATTTGTGAGGTTGAGCTGCAGATCAGAAGGGATGTAGTCGAGCAGAACCGAATCTGCCACAGTGACAATTTGGTAGTTCTTGTCGGTGGCATCCTTGGTCGTAAACAAGATTGAGTACCGCTGAGCGATGCCCAGGTACAAAAGACTAGCCTCAGCTGGCTCGGTATACACACCATCGACCTCCACAATAGTGAAATTGTGGTCTTCAATATAGAAGTACTGGCCTACAAACGCGCCAGTGTTGATGATCCGCAGAAGATAAGTGGTATTCGGTTTCACGTCTATACTCACATTCTGCGTATCGTTGAACAAGAACGAGTCAGGCAACGGCTCCGCACCAAGAGGGTTGTAGATAGAGCGAAACGTTGGTGCAATATCCTCGGCCAGCTCGTGGTACCAGTCACTTATCGTCACAGCAAACTCCTCTTCGAACTCGTCTGCAAAGTAGGCTTCGCTGTCGTGCACGATCAATGCCTGTCTATATCCATCCGGATAACAGTAGTCGGTGTGACAGTGGTACCAGTAGGTGCCAGTCTGGTTGATGGTGAAATTATAAACGAAATTGTAACCTGGCGGAATGGGGCATTGGGTGCCCATATTGACGCCGTCCATCTCATTGGTGCCGTTCTGGAACATGCCGTGCCAGTGAATGCTCACATTCTTGTCACCCAGCCCATTATACATGTTGACTACGAGCCGGTCGCCCTTGTCGACCTCCACCACTGGCAACGGCCAGGCACCATTGATTCCTACGATTTTGCGGTCTGTCGCACCGTCAGGATTGGCAGTAACCCACGTCACGTTGAAGTCATAATACACCGTCTTCGCCAGACTGCCACTGGCAAGAAGAGCCAGCCAAACTAGTAGCTGAATCATGAGTATGTGAGGAGGACAGGTTGGCACACACCATAGGATGGTCCCAATATATACTCGGGAGGGTGGGTTTTTTTCTTGGGGACCGTTTTTCTCCGCTCAAAAGCAATTATGTGATCTGATAATTTTACTTGATCAGATAACTTTACTGATGGGGCAGCAGCACTGCAGATCACTCGGAGTCCCAGGCGCACGCATACCGCCAAGACACGGCGCTTTGGGCACCAATTGGCCTGCCGAGGTGTCTCCGACCGCATCACTCCAGCGGTCTACATATTTTGGCTGCACATAGATTGATTTCTGCCGTATATTTCCGCCTTTCTTGCGAGTTTGGCGTATTTCCCAGCCATGCCCGATGTCGGATCCGGCTAGAAAATCCCGCAAACCATGCATGTCTGCAACGATGGCCACTTCCTAAATAGGAAGTGAAAAATCTGATAATCTAGCAAGAGTCACTGACCACGGCTTCGAATGACTGGACAATGGCAGCTCGAGCCCATAAAAAATTGTGCACAGCACTACCCGATATATCAATGGCTGACTGCGATGAGCGCGCATTTTTGGCGGTCTTTTGCGGTGCCGTTTTCGTCATCACCCGTCTGGGCAGGTCTTTGTTGGTATCTGATAACTCTAGATCCATGCTTAATTGGGTAACAAGTCTAATTAGGGCAGCGGTTGCACAAAGAAAAAGCAAATGGGAGTTCGGAAATGCTTAAAACCAGCAAGAGGCCCCATACACACGAGCTGAAAACTTGCACCACTATGGCGAACGACGTGTTTGCACCACAGATCTTCTTCATTGTGTTCCGAGAATGTTTAGAAGCGACGGTGGTCATTTCGGTGCTGCTGTCGTTTCTGAAACAGAGCTTAGGCGGCCCTGACCAAGACCAAAAAATATACAAACGTCTTGTCAGGCAGGTGTGGATAGGTGCTGGAGTGGGAATCATCATATGTCTCGCCGTTGGCGGTGCATTCATTGGGGTTTTCTACTCGGTGGGCCGCGATATCTGGTCCCAATCAGAAGACTTGTGGGAGGGCATTTTCTACGTGATTGCCTGTATCATCATCACCATTATGGGATTTGCCCTATTGCGGATGAACAAGCTACGCAACAAATGGAGAGTCAAGATAGCCGAGGCCCTCGTAGCCAAGAGCAAGGAAAAAGGTGCCACCAGTAAATTTGGCGAGTATTCGCGCCGCTATGTCATGGTTATCCTGCCCTTGATCACGACGCTTCGAGAAGGAGTTGAGGCTGTGGTGTTTGTTGGAGGAGTATCGCTTGGAATTTCTGCTAAATCCATTCCTCTGCCCGTCGTATGTGGTCTCCTGGCAGGTTTCACGGTGGGGTTTATCATTTACCGCACTGGTAACACCATGTCGCTGAAGGTGTTTATGATCTTTTCGACGTGCTTTCTATATCTGATCGCAGCCGGCATGTTTTCAAAGGCAGTATGGGCGTTGCAGTACTGGAGGTTCCAGGACTTGGTGGGAAGTGATGTTGCTGAGGCAGGAGATGGGCCTGGTTCCTACGATGTCCAAGAAAATGTGTGGCACGTCAACTGCTGTAACCCCGAGGAGAGTGGTGGTTATGAAGTTTTCAACGCCTTGCTAGGTTGGGAGAACTCTGCCACCTATGGCTCCGTCATTTCTTATGTCATGTACTGGATGATGGTCATGGTGGTCGTAGGGTGCATGCTCTACTCCGAGAAGCACGGCTCTCTTCCATTCGTCGATTCGCTCAGGACATTGATTGAAAAGATCCCTGTTATTGGCAAACATTACGCCAAGAAGCGAGCCAAGTCCAAGGCTGAGGCCATTGCGCTGGTCCGGGAGGCCCACGAAGCGCTTGCCGCCCAGTCGGCTGGTGGTATTTTCGAGGAAGTCGAAGTTCCTCCCACCAAGGAAGCTCAAGTAGAAGCCTAGGCTTATTTCTAATACTCATGATGTAATACGAAAATAATGATGATATCGAAAGTGCGACGGTTACAGTAGCAGTAACATCCATTGATTTTTTTAGCTGTTTTTGCTACATGCCTTTCTAGAAGTGGGAACACACTGGTCGAGGTTCACGCTAAGAAATAAATAATGATTCGACGAAAACGATTCGACAAAAATGGTTCGGCGATAGGGTCGGTTGAAATCGGAAGAGAACTTATATAGTAGTTACTTGTTGGGTTCTTCCCAAAACAGCCATGTACCGAATACCACAATACAGGCCATAAATACCTCAGTGAGAAATCTCTGCGACAACTGTTGGGCTTTGGATGCAAATTCCAGCAGCAGCAGCTTTGGTGTATAATGAAAACCGAGACGTGGTTGTCAGTGTCGTGTGCTACTTGTATTTTTACTGTCTTCTTCGCATTTGACTTACCGTTAAATAACGATAAGTCAGATGGTCAGCAGCATGGCCTCTGAATCGAAATCCCTCAAGAACCACTCCGGGAACCTGTTGAAATCAAAGTCAAACAACCGCAGGTCATCTGCAGACTGTCCATCGTTCGCTGTATCATCATTGCCTGTCACATTGTTCTCCACGTTTTCCAAAAATGCGTCAACAAACGACTTAAATCCATGGAAGCTCAGTCCATAATACTTGGCATTCTCGTCCATTATTCCAGCAACAATATATCGTGTCACACGCACAAGTGCACCGATATTACAAGTCAGAGATTCAAGCTCACTGGGAGTCAAAAGAAGAACAGTTTCAATAGAGCAAAACTTGCTGATGTCTGCCGCAGCCACGGACGTCCTGTCAGTCTTGTCGGTCCTCGACGTCTCAAAAACAGCTTCTGAGGTAAATACGACCAAGTTCCCCAATGCTCGGAGGAAACAATCCTTGATGTCTGAGATGCTATCCAACATTTGGGCTAACCTGTCTCCATTATCATCAGATGTGTAACTATTGATCTGCATATATAGATGCCTGCACAGTAATAACGCCACCAAAGAGTAGCGCAATAATTCTGACCGGTACTCTGATTCGTCATCTACCCGCGCCAGAATCCCCAGGAGTGTGAGTATAATGTTGACGCCAAAAAGATCCCGCTGCGCTGTCATTTGGAAATCTTTCATTTGGAATTTATCGGATCCTCTTTGGTCCAAATACAGCTTTACCTTTTGAAGATGGTGCTTGAGATCCACGTTGCCAGGATGCTGTATAATCTCTGACATAAGGTTTCTAAGAATGGAGAGCTTTTCGCGCTGGCCAATTGCGTTGTCTTCCAATTCCTTAATGTTGGAAGATACGATACTAAACGGCAGTCCTTGGTAGAAGCTAAGTAGCACATCCTGATACACAAGGTAATTCCACAAGTTACTCATAGAAGTTCGAAAACCTTGCGTCATATGCCCACAGATTTTCTCTACATTGTCATGGAGGCCAAGACGGAATGCAAGGTGAATGGAATGTCTTAGTAAGAACGCACATAGTGACACTCCATCTCCAGCATCTGCATTAGGCTGCTGCAACTTACTCCTTCTAAGTAGAACAGTGGCCATGAGAGTTTGGAAGTCTATCCCGTAAGAATTTTGGAGAAGAAGCCTCTCGGCTATTGTAGCAATTTCTTCAGAAAGTGTGCTTGCTCCACCATAACACATGAGTAGAACCACACAGAGCTTTGTAATATCTGATGGTTTAACTCTCGGTATAAATCTATCACCTTCAATGAGAGATGGCAGCCAAGCTCGCACAAAGTCATAGTCGAAGCATTTAACAAACTCATTATCGCTCATAAAAAACCTCTCCAACCTAGAAGTAACACTGTCGACGACTGGCAACTTCTCTTGCAAACGAATTAGCGTTTCTTCGATACTCTCACTGCAAAGAGTGCTATCGAGCTCCGACCCTATAAAGTACTTGCGCTGGCGATGCTTCGCGAACCACGCTTCCCTGGCGCGCTCGATACTTTGCATAATGTGAGGATTAATGGCAGCAGCATGTAGTAGCTTATACTTCAAGGTCGACTTCCAGCAGGTTTGCCCAAAATAATTGGGTGTTTCACAGATCTGCTTCGAAAATATTACAGTCGTTATATCAAAGCCTGAAGCTTGGCTAGCTCCAGAATCTGCTATTGATGCGGATATCGGTGGCGTTCCTTCTCCGGAAAAGGGCGATTTCTCGTAGCGACAAAGTCCTTCGATTTTCGCTCTTCTACAGTGCGAACAAGGCACGCCTCTGTCGCACTTTATCTTTCTTTTGTGGCAGTTTACACATGATAATTGAACTCTTCGGATCCTCTTTGCCATCGTTTGGCACCGAAACAGTAGTCGACAGTTGCGGCTTCCTGTTGTTGTGAAGAAGAAGAAACAATCACTAAACTCTTGTAGATGAGAAAATGCAGCTAGTGTTCCTATATAAGTTGCATACCGCACGTCGAACCATAAAAATGCAGAGCGCCAAAAATAGACCTTCTTTTCACAAGATGTGTAACGAAAGAGAACCCAAGCAGCAGAATGGCAGATATGACTTGTCCAGATTTGTTTGACCAACTTCAGCACATTATTTTCGTAAATTTGTATCTATTTGTTCGTCATCAACCCCCCCTGATTAACTGAACGTCCGAATTAGGCGACTGCGCTTCTTCGCCTCTCTCGGCGATGGTCGGTGATTGCTAGCAATGCTCGCTGAATTCAGGGCGGCGATGGTCGGTGTTGTTGCCACAGCCTGGAGATGCTCGGTGATTTTTCCAATTACAACCATGTATTTAAACCCCATGTCTTCATCGCAAATGAGAAGAATATTCTCAAGCCAACATGTCAGAGCGAGAAGAATCAGATGACGCTCATGCTAACCATGAGGAGAGAGCAGAAGATTACTACTTAACAGGACTGCCGCTGTATCTGTGCGTGTTCGGTATTACATCATGTGTTATTCTTGGAGCAATCGATATGACAATAACGAGTACTGCGATCAAAGGGATCGAATCAAGGTTCAATTCATTTTCTCAGATAGGATGGTCCACATCTGCCTACATGTTACCTATGGCAGTTCTCGGTCTCATTTGGGGTCGGTTGAGCATGCTATTCGGTAGAAAAAGCTGCCTTTTAGCTTCTATCGCTTTCTTCGAACTTGGATCAGTGATCTCTGCAACGTCAGTTAGTATGACCATGTTTATTGTGGGCCGAGCAATAACAGGGATCGGTGCGGGCGGTATTCAAACAAATGCGATGATCGTGATCTCTGAGATTGCTCCGTTATCCCAAAGAAGCGTACTGCTAGGAATTATTACATTGTCAATTGTTCCTGCCGCAACATTGGGCCCTCTCGTTGGTGGATTGTTCACCAACTCAGCTAGGCTCACCTGGAGATGGTGTTTTTATATTAACCTGCCGATGGGTGGAGCAGCTGTCATTATAATGGTGTTTTTCTACCGACCACCGCCCATGATGAACCGGCTAGCCCACATCAATTGGAAAGATGATTTTTCGGGATCTCTGAAGAAATTTATCAAGACTGTAGATGCTATAGGCATTGTAGTCTTGTCAGCATCTTCGGTTTTGTTCTTGCTTGGGTGTTCTTTAGGAGGTATTGAAGCGCCCTGGAACTCGCCAATAGTTATTTCGTTCATGACCATAGGAGGAGTTCTGTATATTCTTGGGATCGTCTATGAGTTATATTTCTACAAGTCGGATGGGGTTCATAATTTCGCTCTCGTGCCAATGACATGGGTTGCAAATGGACCTGTCATAACGGCTGGAATGTCGTTATTTTTCTGCAGCCTTGTGTTTTTCTCAGCGATCAACTATTTGTCGGTCTATTTTGAAATCGTGCTCAACCAGAGTGCGTTGACTGCAGGGATTCACCTACTGCCTGTGATATTACCAACTATCTTCACTACCATGGTATCGAGCACATTATGTTCCAAGAAGGGTATAATAAAGCCTAATCTCATTGTCGGTAGTATATTTCTTATAATTGGATCCGGTCTCACAACATTATTAGACTATGACTCCAACACAGGAGAAAAAGTTGGGTTCCTTTTTGTTGTCGGCCTTTCGTATGGATGTTTTACGCAAGCTGCTATCGTGAGTGCACAATTGACAGTGCCTCGAGATGACGGTAATACGGTTGTGCGCACATTAATAGTGACTGCATTCATGTCTTATTTGCGAAATTTGGGCGGCTCTGCAGGTAGTATTATTGCAACTGCAATATACACTGCGACTGCAAATAAAAAGCTTAAGGAGAGCGGCGTGTTTGGCAATGATCCAAACATAAATGATATCATTGCATTGAGAACGAGCAAAGAAGGAAGCAGCTATTCTTCGACGCAGTTGAGTGCATTGGACTCGTCTCTTCTGACTGCAGTTCATGCAGTGTTCTATAGCATGCTCGCATTTTCAGTAGTGACAATGATATTTTCACTGCTGACGTCGAATGCGAAAATCCCACAGAAAAAGGAAACAAAATCTGAGTCGCAGCACGAAAACATTAAAAGTGAAGATGATAATAGCACGGAAGTGTGACCACTATAAAAGCTAACGAATCCGGCTCTTATATGTTACACCATTAATATCCTATTACTTAGGTATTTAATATCCTAAATCCGCATGGTATCTGTAAAGAAGATATTGTAGACTGATATTCCATGACTGTTGATTGAAATGATCTCTGTCATTAGCAAGCATTACGCCAAAAGCGAGTCAGTCTAAGACTGAAGCTATTACACTCGTATGCGAGGCCCATGAAGCGCTTGCTGCTCAGTCGACTGGTGGTATTTTCGAGGAAGTCGAAGTTCCTACTAACAAGGAAATAGCCCAGGGCATTTCTAATACTCACGACGTAATACGAAAATAATGATCATGTGTACTGACTTTGTTTCGGAGATGGTAGACATAATATAATACAATTCACTAATGGTGGTTTTACAGAATAGAACTAAATAAATAATGATTCAACGATAATGATCCGGCGAGCACTTTTAGAGCTGCCGGTTGAAATCGGAAGGATCTCACAATATTGGTTATCACTGGGTCGGGCAGTTCCCAAAGCCACTATGCAGTGAGCACCACAATACTGGTTACAAACATTGGTTGAGTTATCTGTGGGATCTGTTGGGCCCGGAATGCAATTCAAGAGGCAGCAGCTTCATACAAATTCGATTGACGGTGAAGAGTGATACTGCGCGTCACAACTTCCTCCATCTCTTGACTTACGTTAGATTATCAGGAGCATTGCCTGGATCAAAATCCCTCAAGAACCAATCCGAGAACTTGCTGAAATCAAAGTCTAACAACCTGAATTCATCATCAGCCTGGCCATCGTTCTCTGTATCAGCGTTGCCCTTGATGTACTTTTCCACACTTTCCAAAAATGCGTCAAGAAACGACTGGAACTTGCTGAAATCAAAGTTTAACAACCTGAATTTATCATTAGCCTGTCCATCGTTCTCCGCATCAGCGTTGCCCTTGATGTGCTTTTCCACACTTTCCAAAAATGCGTCAAGAAACGACGTGAATCCATGCAAACTCAGGCCGTAATACATAGCGTTCTCGTCCATTATGCCTGCAACAACATACCGCATAACACGTACAAGTGACCCAATATTACAAATCAGAGACTCAAGCTCACTGGACGTCAAAAGAAGAACAGCCTCTATCGATCTAAACTTTCTGATGTCTGGTATATCCGCGGATGAGCTGTCAACTTTATCAGTCCTCGACAACCGACTAAAAGCGTCTGAGATAAATATGATTACGTTTCCTAGAGCTCGAAGGAAACAATCTTTGATGTCTGTGATGCTATCCAACATCTGTGCCAACCTCTCTCCGTCATCGTCAGAAGTATAGCTATTAATCTGCATATACAGGTGCCTACACAGTAACAACGCGACCAAAGAGTACCGCATTATATCCGGCCTGCAGTCTGTTTCGTCGTCGACCTGTTCTTGTATTCCCAGGAGTGAGAGCAAAACATTGATGCCAAAAAGATCTCGTTGCGCTGTCATTTGGAAATCTGTCATTTTAAATTTATCGGATCCACCTCGATCCAAATACAGCTTAACCCTTTGAAGATGGCGCTTTAGATCCACATTTCCAGGGTGTTGAGTGATATCTGACATAAGGTCTTTAAGAATGAAAAGCTTTTCGCGTTGACCAACTCCATCGTCTTCAAATTCCTTAACGTTTGAAGATACAATACTAAAGGGCAACCCTTGATAGAAGCTAAGTAGCACATCCTGATACACAAGGTGATTCCACAAGTTACTAATAGCAGTTCGAAAACCAGGCGTCATGTGTGGAAAGATCCTCTCAACATCGTCATGGAGACCAAGACGGAATGCAAGGTGAATGGAATGTCTTAGTAAGAACGCACATAGTGACACTCCGTCCCCAGCATCTGCATTAGGCTGCTGCAATTTCCGCCTTCTCAACAGAACGGTGGCCATCAGAGTCTGGAAATCTATCGCATAAACGTTTTGGAGAAGCAGTCTCTCAGCTATTGTAGCAATTTCTTCATAAAGTGGGCTGGCTCCACCATAACACATCAATAGAACCACACAGAACTTTGTGATATCTGGCGGTTTAACATTCGATATCAATCTGTCTCCTTCAGTAATAGCGGGCAGCCAAGCTTGCACAAAGTCGTAGTCGAAGCATCTAACAAAGTCATTATTACTCATGAAAAAGTTCTTCAGCCGGGACGAAACACTGTAGACAGCCGGCAGTCTTTCTTGCAAACGAAGCAGCGTCACTTCGATACTCTCGCTGCAAAGACTGTTATCGAGTTCGGATCCTAAAAAATACTTTCGATATCGATGCTTCTCGAACCAGACTTCTCTGGCGCGCTCGATGCTGTGCATAAGCTGAGAATTAATGACAGCAGCATGCAATAATTTGTACCTCAAAGTCGATTTATAGCAAGTTGGCCCAAAATAGTTCGGTGTTTCGCAGACGCCTTTTGAAAACACTACAGCCGTCACATCAAAACCTGAAGCTTGGCTGACTCCCAAATCTGACATGCGTTGGGACGCCGGTGGTATTCCTTCTCTGGAGAAGGGCGATTTCTTATAGTGACAAAGCCTTTTGATTTTTGCCTTTCCACAAGGCGAGCAAGGCATGCCTCTGTCACATTTGATCTTTCTTTTGTGGCAATTTATACATGATAACTGAACTCTTCGGATCCTCTTTGCCATCGTTTGGTACCCGAAACAAGACTTCAACTAGTAAAGCTGCAAATATTAGTTGTCCAGGTTTGTTTGAATAACTCAGCGAGTAATATCACAGCATCTTCTCAGCTGTTGCTTGTCTTGATCGACTCCCCTGAATGTCCGAGTTAGGCGACTGCGCTCCACCAATGCGCCTCTTCACCGGCGATGATCGGTGATTCCGAGACATGCCCTCTAAGTCGCGGCGGCGATTGTCGGCGTTCTGAGCTACACTATGGAGATGCTCGCTCGGTGATTTCGAGAGATGCCCTCTAAATCGCGGCGACGATTGTCGGCGTTCTGTGTTACACTATGGAGATGAACGGTGATTTCCAACTACAACCATGTATTTAAATCCACGTTATTCTGTTCAAGATGACAAGAATATTTTGAATCAAATATGTCCGCGACCAACAAAGAATCAGATGAGGCTCTCCAGGAGGAGCGGGCTGAAGATTACTATCTGACAGGACTGCCACTGTATCTCTGTGTGTTCGGTGTTACATCATGTGTTATTCTTGGAGCAATCGATATGACAATAACTAGCACTGCAATCAAAGGAATCGAGTCCAGATTCAACTCTTTTTCGCAGATAGGATGGGCCACATCTGCCTACATGTTACCTATGGCAGTTCTCGGTCTTATATGGGGCCGCTTGAGCATGCTGTTTGGAAGGAAAACCTGCCTTATAGTGTCTATAGCTTTTTTTGAGCTTGGATCGGTGATTTCTGCGACTTCAGTTAGTATGACCATGTTTATTGTTGGCCGAGCAATAACAGGGATTGGTGCGGGCGGTATCCAAACTAATGCGATGATTGTGCTCTCTGAAATTAGTCCGCTGTCCAAAAGAAGCGTGCTGCTAGGTATTATTGCGTTGTCAATTGTACCTGCTACGGTATTAGGTCCCATAGTAGGTGGATTGTTCACCAACTCAGCTAAGCTTACCTGGAGATGGTGTTTTTATATTAATCTGCCGATGGGCGGAGCAGCTGTCATTATAATGGTGTTTTTCTACCGACCACCGCCTATGATGAATAGGCTTGCCCATATCAGCTGGAAAGATGATTTTTCAGGGTCACTGAAGAAGTTCGTTAAGACAGTAGATGCTATAGGTATTATAATCTTGTCAGCGTCTTCGGTTTTGTTCTTGCTTGGGTGTTCTTTAGGTGGCATTGAGGCACCATGGGACTCTCCTATAGTCATTTCATTCATGACCATAGGAGGACTTCTGTACATTCTTGGGATTATCTATGAACTGTATTTCTACCAGTCAGATGGCGTTCACGACTTTGCGCTCGTGCCAAGAAAGTGGGTTGCAAATGGACCAGTCATAACGGCTGGGATGTCATTTTTCTTTTGCAGCATTGTGTTTTTTTCGGCAATCAACTATTTGTCGGTCTATTTTGAAATAGTTCTGAACCAGAGCGCGTTGACTGCGGGGATTCACCTACTCCCGGTGATTTTACCAACGATCTTCACTACCATGGTATCGAGCACATTATGTTCCAAGAAGGGTATAATAAAGCCCAATCTCATTGTCGGTAGTGTACTACTTATAGTTGGATCAGGCCTTGTGACATTATTAGACTATGATTCCAACACAGGAGAAAAGGTGGGGTTTCTTTTTGTTGTTGGACTTTCCTATGGATGTTTCACACAAGCTGCTATCGTGAGTGCACAATTGACGGTACCTCCAAATGACGCGACTACTGTTGTACGCACATTGATCGTGACAGCATTCATGACTTATTTGCGAAACTTGGGCGGCTCCGCAGGTAGTATTATTGCAACTGCAATATATACTTCGACTGCAAATAAAAAGCTTAAAGAGAGCGGCGTGTTTGGAGATAATCCAAACATAAATGACATCATTGCGTTGAGAACGAGCAAAGAGGGCAGCAACTATTCTTCAACGCAGTTGAGTGCATTGGACTCGTCTCTTCTGACAGCAGTTCACACTGTGTTCTATAGCATGCTGGCATTTTCGGCAGTAACAATGATATTTTCACTGATGACGTCTAATGCGAAAATCCCACAGAAAAAGGAAACAAGAAATGAGTCACAGCAGGTTAACATTAAAAATGAAGATGGTAATAGCGCGGAAGTGTGACCACTATAAAAGCTAACGAATACGGCTCTTATATGACACATCATACATTAATTCATATTACATAGGTATTTAATATTCTAAATCTCGCATGGCATTCTGTAAGGAAGATATTCCGGATCGTGTTCATGGCTCTCATAAAGCTCTATCTGCTTCCTCTTGGAGTCACCCATAGGTATGCATAGGGCCGAAGTCATATACTGTCATTCATGTTCGACAAATAGATTGCTTTATAATGAGGCAAATAGAATATAAACTTGTGGTTCATTGCTTATTTCGAGGCGTTATTGACTCAAGGCATGACTGTGGCAGACTTCACAGCGTGAAGACCTCAGCGCCGATTATAAATTTAACCTTTTTGGGTTTGTCCTAACGACTGCGGACCTGCAGATCTCGTAGAAATAATTGCAAGATAAAGAAAGATATGGGTGAATCGCGAAATAAAAGCAACTCTAGGATATCCCCAGACATTGTAAATCGATGATTCCATCTGGTTGGACTGCTGTATTCTTGCACTTGATCTATGAAAGAGCGACTTATAATTGGGACATGCCACTGAATGGGGTTTCAATTGAATAGAAATAGGCTCTTAACAACGATGTTTCTCCCGTTTTAACCGCCATATATGACCGGCCGGTTGTATTCATGCATGTCAGTTCGGCTAAATTGGTGGTTGACATGGGGTAGTGCATGCAGGTACCTGGCTTCAGCTAGGAGCATGATGTCGCTCGCAAATGGAAATATGCGGGGTAAGGTGAGGCACACATGACAGGTAAATAGCCGGTCTCGAAATAATAATGATCATCGTCTGCAATTCGCGATATTAAGTTTCAAGTCACTACTGACTGGGGTAACCCCCGCAGACAATTTAACCGGGAGATCAACTTCATGGAATATATAAATCAACAAATCGATGAATATCAAGATCATACCACGATCATATCTAACGAAGAGAAAATGTATCAATTGCAGCTTTGGGCCCTATATGCAACAGTCGTCTACAGCGTTGTTGCGTATGCACCTCCTGTGCCGGATACTTTGGATGGTCGTATAAAGCGTGCCGGGAAGCTGTACTATGGTAGTGCTTCAGACACAGAGCTGCAGAATTCTAGTCTCACAACTTATGCCGACATTTTGGGTCACCAATTTGGACTTGTTGCTCCTGCGAATGCAGGAAAATTTCTGTATACTGAACCGGAACAGAATGTCTTTAATTATACTCTTTTCGACTCGCTGATTCAATTTGCACACGAGAACCGTCAAGTAGTGAGAGGTCATAACTTAGTGTGGTATGAAGAAATATCGGATTGGGTGTTGGACGGTGATTTCACCTCGCAGCAAATTGTGGAAATCATGATTAACCACATCTTGAATGTCGCCGGTCATTTCGCAGGAAAGCTCATCACTTGGGATGTGGTAAATGAGGCTTTGAACGATGATCCTGCGGGGACTTTGAGGGAGTCGATATGGTATAATGCCACCAACGGTCCAGAATACATATATCTGGCGTATCAATATGCACGACTCGCTGATCCATATGCAAAGCTATTCTATAACGATTACAACATAGAATATCCTGGGCCAAAGGCAACTGCAGCCTACAATTTGATCAAGGACATGAAAGAGCGGGGTATTCCGATTGATGGCATAGGATTGGAGTCTCACTTTATTGGATCCGAAGCTCCTTCCATTGAAGAAATGCAAGAGGTCATGGAGATGTATGCTAGTCTAGGCATCGATATCGCAATTTCTGAGCTCGATGTCAGAGTGAATATTCCTGCTACGGAGGAAGAGCTGGCTCAGCAAGCTGAGGTGTATGCCAACGTCACTCAGGCGTGCTTGAATGTACCACAGTGTATCGGAATAACTGTCTGGGACTATGACGATGCTTACAGCTGGGTGCCGTCCACTTTCGCTGGTCAAGGTTCCGCTTGTCAATGGAGTGGTAACTACACAAGAAAGCCGTCGTATTATTCAGTATCAGACCTTTTGGGCAACATCACATACTCTCCGGCAGAATTGAATGCTGGACAAAATTTTGACCTGTGGGTCGAAGGGTCATGGCTTTCTTAAGAGCCCATCAACATAATAACAATTTTACAACAAATCAATCATAAACTCAACCTTATTATTTTGGCTTGACCGTCAAGTGTTTGATATTGCTAGCACCAACAAATGGCTTGAACATAACACAATCCAATTTCAAAGCAAGACTGTGATTGGAAAGCGCGTAGAACATTTTCGCTTATCAGCAGCGGTCGATTGTAGATAATTGCATATAACTATCTATGACGATTGGTGTGGGGTGTGTATCCATTTCAAGCGTGTCAAATAAACATATTGATTGAATTCTGATTTCGTCTTGTTCCAGTTTCACTCGCGGATGCCTATCGCTGAAATCAAGCAACTATTGAGAACGAATAACAAACTGCAAGCGATTTTTTCAACTGTCATCTTACTGTGTAGTCGAGCTATGAGAAGTTTCAGTCCATGTTTTCACATTTTCTTCTCTTCTGACTGTATGCAGGGGTAACACTTCCCTCTATATGCAAATCTTTAGAAGAGCTGTCACTGAATGACGTTATTCCGGTCGAAGTTTAACCGTAATGGTGTTCTATACGGTCTTCTGCTAGGTGACTCATTTGGTTTGAAGTATTACATATCACCTCAAAAAAATTATCGGACCTGTATCGGACTGTCAATTATCTACGGATAATTCCGCTGAAACTAATAAAATCGGTAATAATCGGCATAAGTTGAGATCCAATAAAAACAAATTATTCCCTCACATCTCCAAAAGTTGGCCAAGCCAACCAGCAACACACTGGACAATCTGTTGTCATCTGATTAAAAAGGGGGATTTTGCGATTGTGTCCTGCCAAGCGTGGTCTGCCAAGCTGTAGCCGCACTAGTACCTTTAAATAAGCTAACAAATAAGTTACTGAAACCAGGTTCTTTGAATTGCTTCAATCGCGTACTGTGGAAATGCTGTGATATAGTCTGTCCATAAGGTATATTTAAAGGTTCAACATTTTCAGAGTCATCCGAAAATGATATGTTCGCTGACCAGCGAACTTTGTTCTTAGAATGGATAGGATGCCCACTATTCTTAGATAGGTTAGGTTAGCGATCGGACATTTCGTTACTGGAAGCGAAAATGAGAAAAAGAAAAGCTGTTCGATAAACTGGAATCTTCCCATGGTAATATGATCACTATATATTTGCGGGTCCTCGTCTCTCGTAGAATTCAACTTCTCTAATTGCCAGATATGACTTTATTTAACGCTGCAAAAGAAGTGAATCCATTTATTCGCTATGCTGTCCTAGTGCTTGCAATTCTCTGCTTGGGCTTGACTGCAGCTGTTGTGAATGACTTAGGCGACTGGGGTCCTGGTGCCTTTGGACTGTTTACATCTCTTTGGGTTCTGCTTACCGGGGTTTATGCTGTGATATCCATCTTCCGAGTGGAATTCGCATATCCGTTCAGTCAATTTGTATTGGATTTCTTAAATTGGGTTTTCACATTTGCCTCTGGTGTTGCTATTGCTGCATCCCTCCCTGGTTCATGCAGCTTTTACGTGTTCGGCTACTTTTCTGACTATACTTATCAATCAAGTGGATGTAAAGTTGCCAAAGCAGCAGCAGCTTTTCTGATACTCACGAGCTTTATTTTCCTCTACTTCTTGTTCTATTCCATGTTTGAAACTGGCAAGTTTTCGTTTCCGCCCTTAACGCCAGGAGGTCCTCGTTTCATTCGGTCTTCCCACATTGAAGCAGGACCTGAGCGCAAAGAGGTTCCTTCTGATCAAGGCGATCAGGTTCCAGACGTCCCAGCAGCGGCAGTTTCTGACGCGCCTGATGTGAATGGCAGCGAAGGTATACGTCCTGCTGCTGAAAATAATACCCCGGTTGTTTGATTTTTGGAGTCGATTCGTTTAAGCTGTCAAAGTAGGTATATTATTAACATGATTACTGGAATTTCGCCCATTTTCAATTCTAATAGCTTTGACATGTAGTCACTCTGCCATTACAGTGCTCTCTAGTTAGGATATCTGCATGAGATAGGGCTGACCTTGCAGAGCTCCAAGTTGCATGCATGCATCGTCAGGGGTCGGGATCCTTATTATCGTCAAGAAAGATCAATCGCTGCAATCTTTATTGTCAGAGGCTGATTGTTTTCAATAGTATATATATACGAATTTTGAAATTCCATGCATAATAACTGGATTTTTTATCGGCTAGTTGAGTCCTTTTAATTCTTCTAGGGACAATTGCGCATTCTTCAAATCGGTGCTGAAGCGATCACCCCAATTTCTCCATGTTTGGAATAGGGGTTATACATCCACACAGTTTTGTCACAGGTGTTTCAGCCATGGTTTGCTGTAGAAATATTGAGTTTCCTCTAGGAATTTGTTTCGCGCTTTTGCTTTGATTGGTTTTGCTAGCAACTCATACATGTTGTTTAACTAGAATATACAGAATATAATGTCTTACGCCTTTAGGGGTTGTGATAGGACTTTTCAAGAAGGATATATCATTCGGACGAAGGTGTCAAACATTATCAATGAGTGAATCATTCTACAATGGCATTCGAGTTCGAAAAAGAATCAAACTAGTACATAAATATATAGTTAACGCTGACAGTTCAAGTAAATACTCGGAATCCTAGATTTCGACATGCAATTTACACGACGAGCGTCTGATTGGCTTGCTTCACGGAATTGCGGGTGCCTGATATCTGTAAGAGAACTATCGGAGCCATGGCAAAGACGCCAACTATTCCAGCCATAAGCCCTCCTGCCCCACCGAACCCAAGATTTGCAAACAATTTGGGAAAATAGAAGGGCCCTATGAATCCCCAGGTTTGTCGAACAATGTTTATAAATTGTCCAATTTCGACAGACCGTGTGTAGTCAACATCAATACAGTATGTGATCAATGGCGTTGTAACTATTTGGTTGCCTGCGGAAATGATTGTCGCTCCAACAAGCGGAGTTATATTCCAGTGATCAGGTTTTGCTTGCTGCAGCCTGACTCCCCAGATTATCAGACCCACTATAACTAGGATAAATCCGTTATATGACACTGTCAGACGATCTTCAATAACCTTCAGACCACCTCTCTTCTTTATAGACCTTCGCATCCACCAGTCACTCAGAGGTCCGGCCATTATTTCTCCAATCGAGGAACCAATAATTATGGCAAGCATCTGAAGTCCGATACCCTCTGAGTCGAGACCAAACTTTTGGCCGAAAACTTGGGGCATTTCCACAACTAGGACAATATTTCCGTAACAAAAAGTGATTGCGTAGCAAACAGATGGAATCAAAACTTTGATGCTCGCTGCCTCCTTGAGAGGGCGTATGAAATCCCATACACTTAGCTTCGACGAGGTTTTAGCTCGTAGCAACATGAAGTTCCTGCTATCGGTGGCGATAAATCCATCTCGAGCCCACACAGTATCGGAACCAGCAAACCACCCCAAAAATCCTACGAAGTTCATCATCGCAAAGATGAAATACACCCATTTAACTCCGGCAAACTTGACCACAAAGCCCATGATAAATGGACCAGTGGGTGTTCCTAATGTGATCATGAGTGCCCACCACCCATTCTTGCTTCCTCGCTGATAGCTGAAAAATAATTCTGTGACAATAACACTTCCGACAGAAAGGGCCGGAGAGATGAATATTGCTGCTAATACTCTAGTCGCCATCTGCTGACCGTAAGTTTTGCAAAAGCCACCTCCGATGTTGCAGACACAGCTTCCAAGAGACATCACCATGAGCAACGGGCGCCTTCCATATTTTCCCATCAAGGGAGACCAAAACAAAGGAAATATTCCAAATATAAGAATCTGAGCCGACGTTAAATATGAGCAAGTTGGCACGGCCACGCCGTACTGTACTGCCATACTCTCGTAGGCAGGAACAATCCCTGCTGCCATGAAAGTTGCTGACATTGCACTGTAGGCAATAAGAAGAAGATGGTAATTCTTCTTGATGTCGTGCCAGTTCAAAGGATCCTCTGGATGATGGGATGGCATCGGTTCCAGTTGAAGAGTACCGTGTCTCTGAAGAAGATATTCTTCCACCTCATTATTTGGGGTTGGAGAAGCAACCTCATCCTGGTCTTGGACTTGTTTTTCGACGTCAACCATGATTTCTCAGATATTTGGAAACTGGAAAAACCGGCGGTCATAAATACAAGTTCTGTCGACTATCATTTTTCTCGGAAGCTGTTCCGAGAGCGGGGCAGTTCCCAAACAGGCACGGCATCTGCACTACTGGATTGTGGGGTATCTTCATGTTAATGCATGCATTCCATCCGGTATGCTGCAAAATCTTCGTCCCCGCCTTAACCGTTGACTGCTTAAATCGGATCGTTCCGTCGATTACTTTATTGGGAAACCAATTCATCTCGGAATGTTCCGAGCATTGTTCAGCCGTTACAGATGAATTGAAAATAATATAGCCAAGAAAATAGGAAAAACAGTCAATAGGATATAATGGACAAGTGTCCGCCGATAAGCATTTAGAGCCGAATGATTGGTCCGGCAGTCGTTTCATTCATGGATGTCTCACTGTTAGGGCTTGTTGGCGCAACCTCCTCGTGGAACCGTTCCGAGATTACCCCGCACTCGGTACTGCGGGTTTGGATCATCCATGGCTGGGGTACTCCGGATCTCTAAACCGAAGTGAGACTTCTCAAATGACCAACTACAAAATATGAACCGTGTTATCTGACTAGACAATTGGTTTTTCTATTGATCAGGAGTGAGCAATTTTCAAGTCTTTCTCTAGTATGTCTTCAATTCTCCTAGGGTACGGGATGAATCTCTGCACTCTCGCTTGGTGAAAACAAATATTGACCTGACAACTGGCTTTCTACTAGTTTAACAACTAAGCCTAATTCACAGCATTGGAAAGCTTTTGTCTGTGATCAGTTCGGCCCTAATCTTTGTTCTCGTTGTTCTAGTAAGGTCCGGTGACGACATGCGGATGCAATCCGAATCTCGGTTCAGGGAACCGAGAGGCTCGGTAAGTTGTTCCGTCGGCTTGGCGTGCCGAAATATCGATGATTTCAAAGTTCGTATATAAAAGTTCTTACCGCGAACGGATATGGCCGCAAATATTTCCTTTATTTCCTTTAAAACATGGTCACGTCAACATCAGTTTCTCCTGGTCGATTTAGTGTTGTGATTTGTGGAGGTGGCCTTGGTGGATTGGGGGCTGCCATAGGACTTGCCCAGGGTGGGAACGACGTGGTGGTGTTGGAGTCTGCCACGTCTCTAAATGAAGTGGGTGCTGGTATACAAATTCCTCCCAATAGTGTGCTGGTGCTTGACAAATACGGAATCAAGAATGAAGTCGAGAAACGTGTGACAAAGCCGAAGCACATAAATCTTCGCAGGTACGCGACTGGAGAAATATTAGATGCGACACTGCTGGACCCCAGAATGACCGAACAATACGGCTATCCGTATTGGCTGATTCATCGTGCTGACTACCAGCGAGTCTTGTTAGATGCTGCCATTAAAGGTGGTGCAAAAGTGCTCAACGGTTGCCGAGTGGACAGGGTTGACGATGAGACTGCAACTGTCTACTTAGCTGACGGTAGGCAATTTAAAGCAGACCTCATCATTGGAGCAGACGGGATAAGATCTCGAGTTAGAGACACGGCTGTCGTAACTGACGAAGTTGTTCTTCCCACACCGTCAACCAATTGTGCCTATCGAGCTACAGTTCCAGGGGAAGAAATGCTCCAGGACCCTATGATAGCACATCTTATGAATGATGTCAACAGTAACTGCTGGCTGGGCTATAGGAGGCACGTCATGGCATACCCTATCAGGAACGGAGAAATGTACAATATCGTCATGTCTCATCCTGGGCAGGCATCAGTTGGAAAATGGAATGAAGAGGGAGATATTGAAGAAATGCAAAACCACTACCAGACATTTGATCCCGTTTTACGCCAACTATTGACGCATGTCAAGAGTGTACTTAAGTGGGTGTTGGCAGACCTTCCTATTTTACCTCGCTGGGTGAGCAAGAGCGGCCATGTTGTTCTCATTGGAGATGCTGCCCATGCTATGCTTCCTTACTTGGCCCAAGGAGCAGCACAAGCAATTGAAGATGGCGCATGCATTTCAGCACTATTGAAGAACTGTCCCACGAGGGATGATATTCCTGCTGCTATGATCCAGTACCAAAAGCGAAGAAAGAGACGAGTGGAGACGATTCAACAGGGAGCAAGAGCGAATGGTCATATTTGGCACATGCCAGACGGCGATGAGCAGGAGGAGAGAGATGCAAACATGAGAGCAGCTCCGGCTAACAAGCAGCACCCGAACCAGTGGTCCGACCCCGTCTTTCAGAAGTGGATGTTTGGATGGAATGCGTTCGAAGATTAGCATTGTCACTAGACAAGTATTCCTCATTGGTGATCTAGTATAGGAAGAGCTGAAGCTGCTCATTACATTCATAACAGGGTCAAAAGAGAATATACGATCAATTCACGAAATATAGCAAGTATGTAGTCGTCTGCAGATTTTACAAATACCTGCCGGATCCAGGCAAGACAGACCTAGAGACGATCATTTTCCATATCAGAAACCCGGTCATCTAATATGTTTCTAGTAATTTACCACTCAGGGAAACTCAAACTCCATAAAGTCCTTGTAATATTTGTTTTTGAAATACGAGCAAAATGTGGATGAATTTATGGTTGTTATCAACCTACGCTGATCGCTTCACTTCATCTGCATGTGTGATAACCTACCCCCTATCAGTCGGCTCTATGACTGGGCGAATTTATCTGTTCTTTATAATTTACTTGACATGACAACTCTTTACTGACAAATTGTGACTAATTGAATGTTCATTTCGTTCGCTGTTACATTTTGAATAACTGCTGGTTAGGAATACCATATCGATATGGACTCTCCCCCACTTTTTCCCCTCCTCCCCGCCCAGCTTGGTCAGCTTGATATGCGCGTCGCCTCTCCTTGATTAGAAATGCTGGCAATGCCGCATCCATATAAATATGAAAAGCATCCACACAATTGACCACTTTAGAGAATCATGTCTAACACTGTTTATTTTGTTTCGGGTGGAAATCGAGGAATTGGTCTTGGATTTGTAAAAATCCTCAGTCAGGAGGCGACCAATATTGTCGTAGCAAGCGCACGCGACCCAGCGAAGGCCATCGACCTTCAGGAGTGGGCAAAAACTCATAGCAATGTCCATATTGTGAAGTACGATGCTGACTCTGAGAATGACGCCGAGGAGGCAGCAAAGGCAGCCGACGCCATTGCAGGTGGAATTGATGTGCTCATTGCAAATGCTGCCATTTGCGAGCCGATTAAGTCGTTCCTGAATACTACGAGCGAAGACTACCTGAGACATTTTCAGGTCAATGTTCTGGCACCAGCTGTTCTGATGAAAGCATTTTACCCTGTGCTGTTGAAAAGGCAGACACGAATCGTGGGATTCGTGTCGAGCGGGGCTGGAAGCGTTGCTCGACCTGCTGGAGTGAGCGAGATGCCTTCGTACGGTCAGTCCAAGGCAGCGCTTAACTTCTACGTCAGAGGCCTCGAGAGCGAGTTGAAGCCGGAGAATTTTAAAATCCTTGCTCTGAATCCTGGTCCTGTGAAGACTGATATGTTGATAGGTGCCATGGAGCGCCTGCATGGGACCAAGGCTCTTAAGATTATTGAAACCGCATATACTGTCGAGCAGAGCGCTGGAGGCATGCTCAAGGTGCTGCAAGGAGTCACTCCTGAGACAAGTGGGCAATTCATTGACCTCAAAGGAGAGCTTCTGTCGTGGTGAAGTTTGTATAGAGGCTGGGTGACGTCTACATATAGTGGGGTTTAGCAGCTGCGATTGGGATCGTGGTGAAGTTCGGAGTTAGTGAGGTTTAGCTGTGTTGAAGTTCTCCTATGGTGAGGTTTTCAATGATGTGAAGTAGAAGTGATGTATTTCAGTATTGCTTATGAGATATAGTATAAAATAGGAATTTCGTTGAAAGGATCACTAAATGGCATTCTAAATGGCATTAAAGCTTAAAGCTACCGTGACGTCCAGCACCATTGCTGAACTTTGACGCACCCTGAATGGCTTCCTGGGAAATCACTTTGATGCCATTGTTGAATTCAAACTTGAGAGCATCCTCCAAATTTCGCGCTTTAAATGCTCCGTAGTAGCATGATCTCCTGTCGGCATTCATGCATCGCTGAGGAAACTTTGTTAGCTCTCTGGCCAGCTTTAACGCTGTGGTCAGAGCCATTCCGTTGGGAACCACTCTGTTAGCAAGCCCAATCTGAAGTGCCTCATTGGCATCAACAGGTCTACCCGTCAATATCAGGTCCAATGCCCGGCCAACTCCCACGATAGCTGGTAATCGTACGGTACCTCCGTCAATGAGCGGAACACCCCACCTGCGACAAAATACTCCCATAGTAGCGTCTGCCTCGACGACCCGAATGTCTGCTAAGAGACTGAGCTCAAGACCACCTGCTACAGCATGCCCTGAAATTGCACATATCAATGGCTTTTTGATGGTCATCCTCGAGGGACCCATTGGGGCGCTGTTCCGGCCCTTTACCGGTTTAAAGTACAGTCCGTCGCTCTTGTCAGGGTCAACAGTGGCTGCCTGGTGAAGGTCGAATCCCGAACAGAACGTTCCTCCCTCACCTGCGAGTACGGCAATCAACTGGGAATCATCGCGCTCGAATTTCAGAAATGCTTTCCTGAGACGTTCGGCTGATTGCACATCAATTGCGTTGCGCACCTGCGGGCGGTTTATTTTTATGACTGCGACGCCGTCCTTTCCAGGCAGATACTCAATACCGTTTTGGTCAGACATTGAGGAGGAACACAATACTCGACACAAAACGAAAAATGGATGGTAGTGTAAGAAACTAGGCGAACAAGCAAAATAAGTCAAGACAAGACGCAAACTGACGCAAACCGCAGACTTGTAGGACACATGCTGTGAGCGGCTTCGAAAATGCGGGGTACATAATACTGTGCATGATTATATTTAGGCGCGATGAGCTTAGCTACGTGTATAGTCATCGGTGCGATGAGCTAACGACGTCATCAGCCAAGTATTTGTTCTCTCGGTCGAAATGCCGCTGGAACCCCACCTGGCTGCAAACGTCGCTGAATGGCAGGATCTGGCGAGGTGCTCCTTGGGTGAATGACTCTTTGAGGTCGTCGAGTGCTTGCCTGGTGGCCTGAATTCGGGCTGCGATCAGCGTGAGAGGATAAAAGGCTGCTGAATAGCCTATCCGTGCCAGATCAAGAGCTGAGATGTTTTCTGTCTTGCCTCCTTCGATGATGTTGGCCACAATGGGACATCCCACTTCGCGTGCTGCCTTTTCCATTGCTGCCCTATCAGGAAGTGCCTCTATGAAGACGGCATCAGCACCGATTCTCCTGAATTCTTTTGCTCTCGCTATAGCCTCTTCCCACCCCAGAAGTAGTGCATCTGTTCCTACGCCAGTTAGTTCCGACACATATAGAAAGTTAGGCTACGGCTGAAACTTACGGGCTAATATGAAGATGTCCTTTCCCGAATTTCGAGCATCGCATGCTGCTTTCATCCGCCCAAACGCTTCTAGTCGGTCGACTACTTGCTTTCCCTCAGTATGCCCGCATTCTAGTTAGAAGCCATTTTGTGTTTCAGGTTTAGACTCACGCTTTGGCCACCTCTGGTCCTCGATCATGACTCCAGCTGCTCCTGCCAACGCAAACCCTTGAACTGTCCGAAACACCCCGCCAAGACCCCCATATCCAGTGTCTCCATCGGCAATTATTGGCACAGATACTTCACGGACTGTCTGCTGGATCTGGTCAACTACGTCACGGAAACCAATATATCCAGCGTCGGGCAAGCTCTGCGCAGACGCGATGTTGTAGCCCGTCAAAAACACCGCTGGAAATCCTGCTTCTTGCACCTGTCGGGAAGACAGTGCATCGTACGAGCAGCAAACCGCCATAATGGTTGATGCATTGCCGTGGGCCTCGTCAATCATGGATCTCAGCAATTCCGCCGAGGGCGACTTTACCGCCCCTCGCGAAATCCGGCTTGACGAAGCAAACTGGAATGGATAGCTGGTATTGGACATGATGTTTCGGTCGTTGCTGACTTGGTTGTTGCGGCGAGCTGTTACTGTGTGAAATAGATTATCTAGTTGCAGTTCTGAACGTCGAACACCGGTTTGATTGTGTGGAATATTGAGAATCCCTTTTGCTGCTTGTTGTACAAGTAGTTGTACTCTTTGTAATATCGTCCTGCTACTCTGGAAATTCGTTCTCCAGAATAAGTTCTCCTTGTATTGGCAGAAAAATATGTGTTTTGTTGAACGCCAACTTGTTGACTTCAGTCGGATTTTCGTTTCAGCGCTACCCTTGGCCGATATCGGCAGTGTGGGGTTTTTGTGGAGTCATGCACGTCAAATCGACAGCTCAGGCACAGCGCAGCTGAATGTAAGTTGTGAAGAATATCATCATGAAAAGTCATTTCAAGCTGTTTCCATTGATTTTCTTACTCAAATTGGCAGTCGCAATATCGATATCGTGAGTTCATGTTGCGACGATCCTGGCCAGTTAGGACGTAAATGGGAGGGAGAGATTCTATACCACTGTTCGTGTTGTGCAGCACCAGGTCTCTTCCGAGCATGCACTTTAGATATCCTTAATTTAAGACTCGTCACGTTGCTCCAGACCTTACTTCTACTAGTTGCGAACGTCAGCAGAGTCCAAGCTTCAACTGTGCAGCAGTTGCAACAGCGTAACGGAGTCACAAGATGAAGTTTCAACTCAATTAGGTATCGTCACTACCAAATTGTCGATTGCGTAGTACTCGGATAGTTAAGTGGAGTAAATTGAACTAAAGAACAGAAATGCTAGGTGCTATCGCGTACGCAATCTATTTAACAGTCAGACCTAAGAACTTAGCAAAGTTTGTTTATTCCCATATATCGTTACAACAAGTCAATCAGCAAGATAACATAAGCAATTAAATATTTCTCAAGTAATTACCTTTCAGAAGCTCATCTCTTATTGTACTGCGTCTTATTCTTATTGATTCTACAATTGTTGTTGTCAAGCTCCTGTTGCATATGCGCGACGCATGCATGCGGTATGTCGTAGACGCACTATTACGAATGCTGCGAACCCCCGCTCCGATAACGAAAGACGTTGGCTCTGCTGCGAACTCGTACTTGAACAGCGTTTTCAGTTTGCAATGCTGTATTGGTGGATTATTTGTATATTCATTTTGCGTTCGCCATCAATATTTCGTATGGGCACTCGTTTCAGATATCTAAGACGTATGATTATATGAGCTAGGGAGACCTTGTCGCACTCATGCTGTAGTCTGATATGTAATGCTCATGTCAAATAATAAAACAAGCAGACAGAACTACTGAATTTTATATCAATAACAAACAAATGAATAATTGAGGGCCAAAATCAAAGCAGAACAAATGGAAACTAAACCAAAATATATAATAAAGCAACAAATGGAATCTCATAATATCATTTCATATTACTTCTGGCTTAACTCCGACATTTTCCTTAGCTCGTCTGTCCCGAGCTGGCCTGCCATGTCAGCCGTGCTAGACTGACAATTGAGCGATTCAGTTCTAAGTACTACCTTCCGAAATGCCGGGAGTGCGTACGTAACGTATTTTGATTAGGAAACGCTGACTGAACATCGCCATCGCTTCTCAGAACGGCTGCTGATCGCTCATCAAGCAGGTCAATCGGTATTTATCGGACACGGATCTGCGGCAGATCACCGCTCGGCCGATTCCGGGCCAATAGCAGGATCCCGTTTGCCAGCAGCGCCCTAGCCCTGGCGACTCGGCGGCTGTATAAAAATATTTCGCCCGACAAACGTAATCTCTTTTTAACCTCTGTTTTCCAGTGGAACACATATTGCACAACTAAAAATGTCTGAGGAGAAGAAGCTCAGTGGAGTCCAGCTGTACTCGCGATTCGCTCTGGCAGGAGCCATCTGCTGTTCGGTCACTCACGGCGGTCTGACCCCCATTGATGTGTAAGTATTTACTTTCAAACCGTGGAGCATATAGTGGCTGGCGTGGAACGTAGAGAAGCGTGAAAACATTGTTGTTTTTCAATGCACTTATGTGCAGTTTGCATGGTATCGGTTTTGCTTTTCATGGTTGAAGTTCAAGGTCACCAACTGATAGCTCTTGATGGCGCTTGATGGCACCTTTTGCTGCGTTATGTCATACTGTCGATTGCCAGTGTTTAGTCAGAAGTTATTCCTGAGGACACATTGCAGGATTTCAACTCCATCCATCCGATATTGCGAGTTGTGAACTTGCAGGAATAAGCAGAAATTTGAAGCAGTTTGAGAATGGGAATGTGAAAATTCGAGATATCAGACATTTGAGTTGAAATTTTGCAAATTTGAAATTTGCCTTCAGATTATGAAGTACTGAACATGCGCGTTTGTGATTTGACAGTTGTGATATTTTATTTTGGTGCTTCGAATGGCGTTCGAAAGTTGTGATTCTGATAGTTGTCATATGCGTCAGAAGCTGCCGTTTCTGGCATTTGGTTGGCATATTTCGGTCTATAACATAACGACAGTTCGGAATGAAAGCAACCATGAGAAGTAAAACTTTGCCTCTGTTTCCTCCGCTCGTCTATGCTACCGTACTACCATGCTACCACGCTTATCATCGCAATGAACTCTCTAACTCTAGCGTTAAGACCCGTATCCAGCTTGATCCCGTCACCTACAACAAGGGTCTGATCGGTGGAATCCGACAGGTGGTCCAAAACGAAGGTGCTGGTGCTTTGCTCACTGGATTCGGACCTACTGCTACCGGATATTTCCTGCAGGGAGCCTTCAAGTTCGGAGGTTACGAGTTCTTTAAGCAGCAGTCCATCAACGTGCTTGGCATTGAGGCTGCCTCCAACAACCGAACTGCCGTGTACCTCGTGTCGTCTGCTCTCGGCGAGTTCTTTGCGGACATCGCCCTGTGCCCTCTCGAGGCTACTCGAATCCGACTTGTGTCTGAGCCCACTTTCGCCAACGGTCTGCTTGGCGGTTTCTCCAAGATCGCCAAGCAGGAGGGCATTGCTGGATTCTATTCTGGATTCGGCCCCATCCTGTTCAAGCAGGTCCCCTACACCATGGCCAAGTTCGTGGTGTTCGAGAAGGTCGTCGAGTCTGCCTACAGCGTTCTCGACAAGAACACGCTGTCGGACGGTGCCCAGACTGGTGTTAACCTTGGATCTGGTCTGATTGCCGGTTTCGCTGCCGCCATTGTGTCGCAGCCTGCTGACACCATGCTGTCCAAGATTAACAAGACCAAGGGTGCTCCTGGTGAGTCCACCACCAGCCGACTCTTCAAGATCGGCAAGGAGCTCGGTCTGCGAGGTTCCTACACCGGTATCGGTGCCCGTCTGTTCATGGTCGGTACGCTGACTGCCGGTCAGTTCGCCATCTACGGTGACCTCAAGAAGTTCTTTGGTGCCGTCGGTGGTGTTGAGATCGCCAAATAAGTCGCCTGTTGTCAGACGCGCGTGCTCTCCATACAGGAGTCTCAAATAGAACAGTTACAATATTGTATTATGCAGATAGTTGTAAGATAGAAAGGCATATACAGTTTTCTCATTTCCCACGCAGAACCTGGCAATCTCTAACGTAGGGAGGACTCCACTAAGGGAGAAGTAGCTGCACTATTTGAGCTAACCTTTGTAGACATTCGAAAGAACGTAGAAATATAGTCACATTTCCAAAATCCTACTTCAAACAAGTATAACTTACAGAGAAGTATATATAACGGTTAAAGCGCTTTGCATTCTTATATCTGGGGCCCTTACAGGGTCTGCATATGTGACATAGTAATTGTTACCAAATTGTCATTTTAACAGAAAACAGATGCAGAAGAAACAACTGCGAAGCAGTTGCCACAGCGCGACGGAGTCGCAAAAAATGTAATTGAGTTGTCATTGAGTTGATGCGTCTTGCGAACTCCGTCACGCTTTGGCAACTGCTGCGCAGGTGAATGTGAAGTAACGACTCTTCAGTTTGCACAAATTATTATTTTAAGAATTGTCCTATTGTTCAAATTGCCATTTTGGCAGAATGCACACGAACCCATTGCTCTGCTGTGGCAACTGCTATAGACGTGGTTTAAACTGTGAATTAAAATCCCTCAGAAGCATGTCAATTAAACAAATGAAGTCCCAACATGCACATGCAGCATAGTTACACAACTGTGCAGAATATTTCCGTTTTGGGTATGTGGGGTCAACCAGGAAAGAATGGGGTTTCTCCGTCGAACTTCGACGGCAGCGTTTCCACTGCCAAACATGTCGGAAACCCCCATAGGCATTGTGGGGGTGGGAGGAGATCTCAATGTAACATTGTCAACTCCGACGGAGTGCGACTGGAGCGTAGTATATATGGGGGAGATCGATCTGTAGACACGTCTATCTATAAATCGCGTTCTTCTCGTGAACATCAATCCGGTTTTTAATTAGTGCTTGCTACTGGTGATCTCGCAAAAAGTGCTGTGAGGAGCAAAATGAGCGACGAAAAACTGGAAGAGGCCCATGTTGAAAATGGTCCAGTGGACTATAGCCACCTGAACGCGGGCGAAATTGCGCCCAGTATTGAAAAGCCCTGGATCCTGTATCCGCAGCTTGTCAAGCTCAACATCCTGCTGTGCGGAGGACTGCTGGCCCAGGTGGTATGTGGCTACGATGGCAGTATGATGAATGGACTCCAGACGCTAAATGAATGGGAACAGTACTTCCACACTCCTGGGGGTGCCATTCTTGGTACAATGAACAATGGAATGACCATTGGCAGCCTCATTACCATTCCGTTTGTCACGTATATTGTTGACTTTATCGGCCGCCGATGGGCCATTATAACCGGATGTTTTATCATCTGTATTGGTGCCATCGTCCAAGGAGCTGCCAATGATTTTGGCATGTTCGTAGGCGGTCGAATCATCCTTGGAATTGGTGGCGTCATTTCGCTGACAGCGGCACCTCCACTGGTCACAGAGTGTGCGTTTCCCACCCAGCGCCCTGTAGTAACTGCCCTATTGATGCCTAGCTGGCCATTGGGATCCTTAATGGCTGCATTGGTTACTTGGGCCCCCTACAACTCGTCTCTGCAGAACGCTGTTTGGAGCTGGCGGATCCCCTCGCTGCTGCAGCTGGCACTTCCTCTCATACAAATGATAATTGCCTTCTTTGGCCCGGAGTCTCCGCGCTGGCTGATTGACAAAGGCAGAATCGACGAAGCTCGTCAGTTTTTCGTCAAGTACCATGCGTTTGGCGACGACACCCATCCCATTGTAGCCTACGAGATGGCAGAGATTTCCGCCACCATCGAGGAGGAAAAGCTCCAGAAGATTGGTTCTTGGGTGATGTGGTTCAAGTCGCGGGCCATGATGCACCGATTTTTCTTGTGTTGGGCGGTGCCGCTAATGCAGCAGCTATCTGGAAACGCGTTGATTTCATACTACCTCAATATCATGCTCGACAATTCTGGAATTACCACCTCTATTGCTAAGCTCAAAGTGAACCTTGGGTTGCAGGCGTGGACGCTGGTGTGCAGCGTTGGAGGAGCCTATTTGGTTGGGCTTTTCAGAAGGCGCACTCTCTTCATTACTGGATACAGTTCGATGATCGTGTCATATACCTTGTTCACGGTGTTCTCGGCCCTCAATGCGGAAAAGAACTTTGAGGATCATAAGCTGACCATTGTAGTGGTGTTTTTCATCTTTTTCTATGGCGGTGTTTGCTATCAGATATGCTCGCCAATTGCGTTTACTTACACTATGGAAATCTGTCCCTACTCGTTGCGAAGCAAAGGAGCCATGATATACCAGTTAGCGGGATCTGTGGTCGGCTTTTTTAACAACTACGTGAATCCGGTTGCCATGGTCGCCCTCACTTGGAAGTATTATATCGTCTATTGTGTCTGGCTTGTGGTACAGCTTCTAATAGTATTCTTCCTGTTCCCGGAGACTTATGGCCGTGACCTTGAGGACATTGTCCAAGTTTTTGGCGACAATATTGTTGCTGGTCACGAAGCAATGCGAATGGCCAATGTCCAGATGAACGATGCGGGAAAGCTGGTTGAAATGGACGAAGCGTGACGCTGCTGCAATAATAGCGTATAGCTGTAATAAATTCAGTTAATGTACTAGGTAGGCCGTTCGTAACAGAGTCCAGATCGAAACTGCATTTATATTGTGTCAAAATGCGGAGTTTTCGTCACAATTGCACTTCGAAACCGAAATTGTCGTGGTTTACTCTGAGGCAAACGTGAATCAAAGGTCAAAACAATTAATATTTCCTGCCTGATCTATGAAACTTATAATCTGTCCATTCCATGCGTAAATCCAGATGGCCAGCTCTCTCTGGCTTCTCTACCCCTCTTTCCCCACCATTTGGTCAACCCACGTCAATGCAAAACTAGAGTGCATACGACCCCGCAACAGCCGCGTTAACATCGCATACTGCATACTGAGTCACTGCGTGCAGGGCCGTTGCTATCATTCATAACATACTCGTCATCAAAGAAGCCACTTGGGTCGAAATATCTGACATATTCAACATGGCAAACCAATCTACAGCTGCATTGTTCCACCGAAACCTGGCAATCCCTCCAGAGACTGTGAAATATGCCAAAGGGTCTTATTTGTACCTTGCGTCCGGTGAGAAGGTACTCGATGCCTGCGGTGGAGCTGCTGTGATTTCAGTCGGCCACTCTAATCCCGAGATCATCCAAGAGTTGACAGATCAATTGACGAAGGTGTCTTATATTCATAGTGGTGAATACACGACAGAGGCATCCGAGCAACTTGCTACTGAACTCCTCAAGGGCTATGAGCACCACTTCTCTAGAATATATTTCACGAGTTCAGGAAGTGAGGCCAATGAAACAGCATTGAAAATGTGTCTCCAGTATTTCAGAGAGCTCAATCAGCCTGATAGAACTGAAATCATCGCAAGAAAACAGTCATATCATGGCAATTGTCTCGGGGGCCTGTCTCTCAGCGGTCATGTTGCGCGTCGTGCGCCATACGAGAAAATTCTTAGCACGAATGTAAATTTTGTCAGCCCAGCCTTTAAATTTCGGTACAAAGTTGAATCTATGACTGAGGAAGATTACGTTGATTTTCTAGCGTCCGAGTTAGAGCAGAAAATTCTCTCTGTGGGACCAGATAAAGTGGCTGCATTCTTTGCAGAGACCGTTGGAGGTGCTACGACTGCCTGTGTGACTGCGCCAAAGGGATATTTCAAGGCTATGCGCGCTATCTGTGACAAGTATGGAGTGCTGCTTGTGCTAGACGAAGTGATGTGCGGATCTGGAAGGACGGGAACGTTTTTCGCCTTTGAACAAGAGGGTGTTTTTCCCGACATTGTCACATGTGGAAAGTCCTTATCTGGAGGATACAGTCCTCTTTCGGCTTGCTTTTTCAGTCATAGAGTGGTAGAAGCGTTGAATGCAGGTAGTAGAACCTTTGTGAACGGACACACGTACCAGGCTTTCCCAATTGCATGCCGTGCAGGGCTCGCAGTCAACCGCTATATTAAAAAGAATAATCTCCTCCAAAACGTGAATCATATGGGGTATTATCTCCATAAATCACTTGCAGATGCACTTGGTCAAAGTAGTATTGTTGCCAATATCAGAGGTCGGGGTCTGTTTTATGGGATAGAATTTGGTAAAGGTTTTGGTGGAGTTGCCTTTGATCCGGCTCTAAAGGTTGCAACAGCGGCTTGTCTAGCCATCAGGCGTCAAGGCGTCCAGACGTACCCTGGAACAGGAACTGTCGACGGAATTAATGGCGATCACATTCTGATTGCGCCATCTTTTGACGTCGCACGAGAGGAGATTGATGTGATTGTCGACGCTGTGCGAAAGGGATTAGAAATGGTTGAGAAGACATTGGCTCGACACATGTAACAAGCATGCCAATGCCTATATAGTGCTCTCATAGTATTATCAGTTACCACACCACACATAAATTGTATCATTCACACAGCTTCAGTCTCAAAATACGCCTCATCCACTTGACTCTTGGAAATATTTCACGGATAAAGCCTAGCTCAAAGTTTGATGCTTTTGAACATTCCAATCTTCCATTTCAGAGCCCATATTTGTGCAGAGACTATTAGATACGAAATATATAACATGCTTCGCTACTATGATAAATAATGCGAATAACTTGGGGATCAACTCCACAGACTTGGTTACTCTAGTATTGCAACCTTTCAAGGTCATCTTTGAACCGCGTACCTTTGAACATACTATACGCTGCATGAGCGCAATGACCCAGTTCCAATGGGATCATGCTCCGAAGTTCGTCTATTGTATTGTCCCACATGCTTGGCCTGCCTTTCGTTCTGAAAACGAGGCACCGAAACAAAACAGCCTGAAATAAGAGGACCAACAATGCAAAAGGGCGCTTCTGACGAATCCTCATAATTAAAGCACCAGGGATCTCTATGAAGACCTCTATTATAGGGAGAATATATCCAATGGCTTCTGCAGTATGACATGCATTCCTGAGAAAGTCTATACATTGCCTGTAAAATGTTTTCTCTGTTTCTGAGCAGAACATATACAGGCCCAACTGCTCATCTAGATAGTCCAAAAATTGAAATCTTTTCTTACGATTTTGCTCGACCATTGCTAAGACATTGCCTCGCCTGTCATACTCATAAAAGACCTTCATCACAGAAGAAGAAACAGTCTCAGCATATTGATAGAATACGACTTTGGTACCATATGTGATGCCTAAAATGTCTGGTCCGCCAGAAAATGAAATAAGCGGGATGTCTGATTCATTCACCATAGAAACAGCACTGATCAGGATCGAAGTGAATATAATTTCAGCTGGATTGTGACTTCTTCTGTCTTGCGACAGCAGATCGCTCAGGCCAGACGTAGCCGCCAAAAAGTTATAGCAGCGAAGCTTTTCTGATGAAATGTCGAACCGACTATCGCGTCCTTTTAAATACATTATTTGTCCACAGTAAGCCATGAGTGCCCTCATCACTATTGGGGAACCAAGCGCCACTTGAATACCAACATGTCTCCACACCGATTCTATTTCCGGATTAGATCCAGCACAAATCGAAGCTCCTTCCCATAAAAAGTAGTCGATACAATGAAGTTCATTTTCTTTGTGGTTGTTTAGAAAACTGGGATTTGAATATATCGCAATCGCGTTCCCTATTGACTCGGTACTATATGACGCAAGCTCACTTGACGGACTGGCTGATCCATTGATCCCACGTCCACAGACAACTCCGTCTATTTCGTGGACAGTGTTTTCAGTGGCAGGCCTAACTGTTCGCTGTTTGCGCGGCGGAGGCTCAATATATATACACTGTCGTCCATTGCGTAGACAGTAATCACAGCTCGGCTTTTGTTCGTCGCACTCGAATTAGAATAAGCGAATCAACAATACTCACTTTTACACGAAGACGTCGGCAATGAATGCATCCTGTTCGCGACTTCTTGTGTGAAGTTCTTAGTAGCCGTCGTCTTGCTGTTTGGGGTGCTCGTAAAGCAGACATTTCAGAAGTTTTCCACCAACCTGAATGCTATATGCCGCATATCCCGAATTGTATATGAGTGAGTGTTTCGACAGGAACCCATTTTGGCGAGTTACATGACGCACTCACGAACTGCATGACACATTCGCGCCACCAGATATCAGATACGTTTGAATAGTTGTTCAATTATAAATAAAAAATATTACTTGGCCAGCCTTTCGGCCGACTGTAGAAGCAGAGTTTGTAGCCTTTCAATGTCACCTTTAAACCGAAATCCTCTATACATGCTGTAAGCAGAGTCAGCGCAATGCGACAGTTCCAATGGAATCATGCCCCTGAGCTCCTCTACCGTCTTGTCCCACATACTTGACGTGGTTCTCATTATGAAAACTACACGCCGAAACAAAACAGCCATGAATAAGAGGAACACCAACGCAAAGGGGCGTTTCTGACGAAAGGCTGCGATCAGGACACCAGGCGCCTCGTTGATGGTCACAATAACAGGTAGAATGTATCCCATAGTCACAGCAGTGTGACATGAATTCCTCACCCCGTCTATGCTCCGCCTGTACAACGCTTTCTCCATTTCCGAGCAATACATATACAAGTCCAATTGCTCGTCAAGATAGTCCAAAAATTGAAATCTAATCTCGTCGCGGCTTTGCTCGACCATTGAAACGACATCTGCTCCCTTGTCGTACTCGTAAAAGATGCTCATCAACGACGAATTGACGGTGTCTAAGTATTCTTCAAACACTACCTGAGTACCGTGCGCAATACCTATAAGATCTGGCCCGCCTGAAAATGAAATCAGCGGGATATCTGATTCATTTATCATAGAAATAGCGTTTATCAGGATCGATGCCAGTATAATCTCTGCAGGAACCTGACTTCTCCTGTCCTGGGAGAGAAGATCGCATAGCCCAGACGTCGCCATTAGGAACTTAGAAGTTCGGAATCTCTGTGACGTAACGTCACAGGGGCTCCTTACTCCTCGTAAATGCATGATTTGCCCACAGTACCCCATGAGCGCCGTCATGACAGTCGGAGAACCAAGCGCCACTTGAATACCAAACTGTCTCCAAAGCGATTCTATTTCGGGAATCCACCCCGCACAAATCCCAGCTCCTTCGTACAAAAAGTAGTCCATACAAACAAGCTGGCTCTCACTGCGATTCACTAGAAAATTGGGATTTGAATATATTGCAATGGCATTCTCGTCTGAATCAGTACTATACGACGCAAGTTCACTTGGCGAGCTGGACGATTTACCGCTCTCTTGTCCAGAACCAACGAAAGCTTCTTCATTTTCGTTTTCCGTGTTGCCAGCCACGCGCTTTACTGTTCGCGGTTTTCGAGGCGCGGGCTCAACGTACACACACTGTCTCCCATTCCGCACACAATAGAGACAAGAGGGCTTTTGCTCGTCACACTTCAATTAGAAAGCAGAGACGCTATCATACTCACCTTTACACGGAGCCGCTTACAATGAATACATCCTGTCCGTGACTTCCTGTGTGAAGTTCTCAGCGGCGGTTGGCCACCTGGATGAGATGTTTGTGAAGCGGACATCTGAAGAAGTCAATCTCATATGGAACTGAATGGAGTGCATAAATGTGTGCCGCATATGCGTTCACGCAACTAGTTGTACAATAGAACTAAGAAATACTTGTAGATAAAAGGAAATGTCCCAGCCAAAAAAATATAACAGAAATTAGGGGAAATACACGGCATTGATGCTTCTTTCAGGCACATGTTACATCCATCCCATGTGCTTCTAATGACCTGCAGACGCTTCGCCTCTGTTAAGAGCCAGAGCCACATAAACCACCGGCGCTATAAATGCATGCGAACCTTGGCTGAATGGCCAATCATATTCAAATAACCTTTTTGAAGCCATAATCCATATATTGGAGATAGAAAACAAAAATATTGACAACTGAGGGATTCGAACCCTCGCCTCTTACGAGATTCGAAACCACGCTTTTAAGCTTGGAAGCTTCCGCTTGAGTCGAACGCCTTAGACCAACTCGGCCAAATTGCCAATTTTAGAATATTAGCTGAACGTGCAGTATATAAAGTATCAATCACGGTTAGGGTATAAAATATACCCTAACCCGCATTATTGTTGGTAGGTAATTATTCCCCACTGTAAACTGAAATGGTGATGGAATGCACCTGCTCTGACCGACAGAACAAGTTTCAAAGCGAGCGATACGAAATAAAACTTCAAAAAAATTTAAAAATGCGTTTTGTTTAAGCTGATACTTGTTACTCTCCTTTTAAAAATATTTTTAAACGAAACTCGGTACACTAGCAGATCATGGGTTTGCTTCCTAGCTACGGAAGCCCTTCATAATGACATAGTAGCATATGGTATTTTGTTATAAGTCCAAATTCAGATGGCATTCAAGGTCCACTTTTGTGAGAGGTGGGCTTGCTGCTAAGGCAGAAGACCTCGTTCCCAGCCTTTGAGGTAATCATCACAGACTCCTCGGAAATCGGATACAGGGCCTCGAGATGTCTGGTCATCCGCAGTCGGCGGCGCAACAAGTCATTGAACTGGAAGCGTCGCTTTTTGCCGCTCTTGCGCTGACTTTGCATCAGGATAATCATCACGTAGCCCTCGATTGTCATGGTCGGCGTGTTACAGATCAACTGTCCGGTTTCATTCCACCACATTCCTGTGGCGATGGCGAGCACAACCAAGACAAAGAAAAAGGAAGCAATCACAGATTGCCAGCAGGAGAAGCAGAAAATGGATATGGCTGCCAATCTCTGGAAGAAAGAGGGTTTGTGTGGAGGGGCTAGCTGTGGCTGCTGGACTTGGATGGCCTCGAAAGAGGCGCGATCGATCTCGGAAAGCTCTGCGATCTGGAAGTCCACGTATTTATCGTCGCGTAACTGGATGTTTCTCAGCGCAAATTCGTCGACGAAGGAGACCAAGCCGGTGTACGTCCCGATGATCAGCCACCAGTTGCCGCTCCACTGCATAGGAGCACCAATGGCGACCCAGACGGCAATAAACGCAAAGAAGAGAGTTATGCCAGGTACCCCGCCAGCAATGGCCGCATAGTAGTCGGTTACGCGTTCCCAAATGTTGATGCGCGGGGGCGGGATTTCAACATTGACAGGTTCCGACTCGGCACCCGTGAGCACACGAAGGCGCTCAAGGAGTTTATCGTCGGAAGCCTTTATGAGGTCAACGGCAGTCCTGACAAACTGCGCCTGGCGGCACCGGATGTGGGTGAGGAAGGCGGTAGTAAATGTAAGCTCCACCGCGGTGGCAGTATTAATGACCAACTGCCAAAAGTTACCCCACTCCAAGCTGCGGCCGAACCCTAACCAGATGAGGATGCCAACCCAGTACATCAAGGTTCCATACCACGATCCGACCGCGAGAAGGATGCCGTTGCAGAATCTGTCGTACGCGTATGCTGCCGGCAACTGGTAGGATTCGTCATCGTCATCCTCAACCAGGTCGCTTGTGGCGGCAGCAGTGCGAGCTTGGGCCAGGGAAATGACTGTATTCCGCACCGACTGGCCCCTGCTTTGCATGTCGGCAATTTTGGTGAGCAGATTGTGGTTGTCGTAGAATTGCTGGTGGATAAGCAGCGTGTTGGTGATGTAGACCTGCAGCGAACTGCCGTTGTTCATAACAACCTGCCAGTTCAAAGGGCCCTTGAGGACTATGCCAGCGACGGCCCACCCGACCAGAACGATCAGGACTAGTGCGAACAGGATTCTGGATCCGGCAAACTTTGTGAGGCAGTCAAACCAACGGGGCGCCTTAGGCATAGAAGGCTGCAGCTCTCCCAGCTCCGCGGAGGCGCCATCGAAGCAGGATCCACCCTCCAGGCTGCCCGGGCCGGCCTCAGCCTTGATCTCCTCCTTGACCTCATCCTGGCTAGAGTGCACGATGTAACGCCTACCGGGGGAGCACAGCAGTTGCTTGGTATTGCGTGCTAAAGGGCCCACAAGCTCAGATATCCCGATGCGATGGGGGCTCGAGACTATGTCATGCGTGGTCGATCTGTACTGTGAGGCTTGGCTTAACAGGCTTAACAGGCTCGAAAGGCTCAGAAGTTTTGACATTTCTTGGCGTCATGGGGAGTCTTGGCATAGGAACTCGTGGGTTCTTATAACGCAAGCGGATCAAGGAACATGTGGTGAGATGATACATGGCATTGCTTGACCGGACTTCCAGATGCAGGCCATCAAGGTGCCGCAGACCATCAAGGTGCCGGGCCATCTTCCTGAGTGACCATGAGGCTGTCTGCTGCGAGCCGGTTTTTTTTGTTTCCAATATTCCCCTTTGGGCAACAACGAATGCTTTAGAGACGAAGCTACACGGTAGTTCTCAAGAAACCACGGAAAAGAAAAAGAAGGGATTACTCGAAAGTCAAAGCATATAGGCCCAGTCCTCCGTTGACATAATGGGTAGAGTACTAGAAAAGATCATTCAAAAGAAAAAAATTGGAATACCTTACATAGATCATCTACCTTACCGGCCTAACAATGTGGAGGGATAGACGGATATGGTGCTCCTGATGCGGTCTTCACACTTGTAGAAGACTTATCGAGTTGGTAGGAACAATGTGCTTTCAAGTGTCATGGTTGATATAAAAGGTACATTTGATAATGTCCATTGCGGGTACCCTGCTGAAATATTTACAGAGAAGAAGTTCAAAGTGGGCGTTAATCAGTTCATGATTAAAGCGAACGTTCAAAGGTATGATTTTTCTGTTCATTTAACATTTCCAGGTTTGTACTTTTCACGAAATAAAATTTCAATTTCAAAACATTTCAAAAAATTTCAAAACTTCATCTTTTTAAATCCTTTACGTTCTAATCTAGTATCGGTGGTCGGTTCTTAACTCCGTAACATTGTCAGGTTACATTTGATGAAAGTATCATAGGTGAACTGATATTTGGGTTTATTCAATCTAGAAAAGAGAAGATTACATTTTAATCCATATTGTACAACCACCGAATAACCAATAATACTATGATGGCAGACGTTAAGTTCAGTTGAATCAATCAACTAGTGTAGAAGAAAGATAAAAACGCTGAACAGAGCGGTGCCAATGCTGTATGTAAGAGTACCGGCACTGCTAACTTGCTGGACAGCCAGGCTGGATGAAGCTTGCACGACAGATGCTTCCGCTGATGAGGCACTGACTTGAATCGACGATTCTGGAGCTGAAGCAGTTGCATTGAGAGTTTCTATAACCGACGAAGACGGCACTGCTGGTTGGCTGACTTGAGAAATTTCAACTGAGCTTGAAGACGAAGCTGTTGATGCTGCAATTGTCGATGCAACAGACGAACTAGACGAAACAGTTGGTACAGTGACACCTGCGGATGATACGACACTTGTTGAGCTTACTGAAGAAGACGTAGCAGGCGTTGTAGTCGCTTGAACGGACACACTTGTGTATGTCTCAGTAGCAGCAGCACTGAGTGATGCCAAGTCTGCACTACCTAGGTACCAGTAAGGAGAAGGCACTCCCGCAGACGAACACTCATTAATGGCAAGAGACGTGGCTACAACCACATCCTGCCCCTTGCAATTGCTGGCAATACAATCAGCGACGCTATCACCCCAGGTTGATATGACACAGAGACATCCAGTATCCCAGTAGGGACACGGCGTGTCACTAGTATTCAAACTAACACAGCTCTGAGCACACGTTGGCAATTGGGCATATATCGAGTCAGCGAACCCATTGATACTTGCAGTCATTGGAACTTGGGGATAAGTACTGTAGTCCTGGGCGACCACAAGGGAAGCAAGGCAAAGAGCGACGATGGCAAACATTTTTGTTCAGAATACAGTGACTATTGCTCATTCTCAAAATAATAGCAGCGTATTTATAGTTTTCTACGTGATGGCCTGGGTGTGGCCTAAAAACCGTCACGCCGGAGTCGGACAACAACTTTGATCTGATAATTCCGAATTTGGGCACAATGCTGCATCATGCATGCCGATCGTTGTCCCAATGATACGAGCCATCCCCAACATGAACTTTGCCAAGAATGCCAAAATAGGACTGCCATTAGTTCAAACGGGCATCCAAGTTAGCGAGCTTTTCCCCTAAAACTAAGTAGATATAATTTGCCCGAGAACTAGTACATTAACTATTAAACGTAGAAAAAGAGAGTAAGACTCAGTATAACTACTCCAGGAATAGTGAGAGGAAGCAGTATTGCGGAGAAACGGGAAGCCTCCGAAGACGAAGTTGACACAGACGCAGTAGCTGAGCTATTTGTTGCAAGTGCAGAAACTGCAAGAGTGGTATTATTGACCGATGTGGAAGCTGGCACTGATACCTGCGACGACACTGAATGTGGTACCACTGCAGAAGTGGAAACCGAAACGGAAGTGGCCGTTATTGACGGTGCATCTTCTAAGGCTGCTGTACTCAGTGCTGCAGAGATCGACGCGGGCATTGCCCATGTGTCGGCTCCGACTGACGAACAGAGGGAAAGTGCCAAGCTTGTGACTAACTCCACCTCGCTGCCGGAACATTGTTCGGCTACGCACAGAGCCACTTCTCCCGACCATTGTGGCATCACGCATAGACATCCAGTATCCCAGTATGGACAAGGCGTATTGTCCACATTTGCCTTTACACAAGATTGAGCACAGTCGGGGAGCTCAGCATAAATTGGATCCGCAAACCCATTAATTGAGGCTGTTTGAGGAACCTGAGGATAGGTGGCATAGTTTTCCGCGAAAACAGAAGAAAAGTAGGTCAGGAAAGTGAACAAGAAAAGCATATTTACCGATGCACAAGACCTGCTCATATCTAAGCGGTTTTATACCCGAGACATTTCCTTTCTCAGATTGAGCGAAAAAATTGCATGCATGCAGTATGCATGTGATCGTCGGATCTGATTGATCTGATTAGATTACTTTAGCTATTGCAGAATTTCCAGATTGGGTTAGAAACTTAAAGTACCGCACCTCGTTGAAGTACGGGGCCTACAGCAGCCCACCTTCACACACACTGTTATTCATAACTAAGTGCCAATTTTAGAGAACCATATTTCAGAGCTTCTTAGATATTTAACTTACAAACCGGATTATTGTGTTTGGTATTTTTGCGTCGTGCTGTATTTCAAGGACTCCTTTTCATGGGATTCAATGAAGGAACTCACGGGGTGTGCCAAGCGTCATGTGGCTGCAAGCGGAAGCACTTCTCCGTGGAGACTATTTTATTTTGGAATAACCTCATGCGTAGGCTGCCTCTGACTAATTGTGGTTCCGGTCTCAGCCGAACTTTCAAATTGGGGTTCCAGCTTGCCGTTCATTAAATGTTTGCTAAATGTATTCAAGTGATAAAGTTAACAAGTCGCTCAAGCGCTTTAATCCAACAGATGAAAATAGTTCCCCTTAGAAAAACTCCGCATTTCGTTATTTCTTGATTTTAAGAGATATTACGAATTATGTCTAGCATTCCTTTCAATCTTCAATATTTCTATGAAACGGCTAGAAATGATAAGTTTTCATGGCTGACGTTTGGTATAGAATTGGCTACGGTGATATTGTTTGGGGTATTTTTCAACTTGCTTCCAGTTGCATTGCGAAAAAGTAAGAAGTATCCCCGTCTAGCTAAAGTCTATACTAGATTTACCAACTGGTGGCATGTTTTGAATGGCTGCTACTGTATCAGAAGTTTTGGAAGAGTTACATATTTTCAACCAAGTTTAATAGCGTGGTGGATAATTTACGCTCTCATAAACTTCGCATTTTGTTGGGTGGAGACCGCTGATATTAACTACGAGCCTAGAATCTACATAATCGGAAAACGAGTTGGAAAGGTTGCCACCGGAAATTTGCCCCTTCTATACCTGTTTATTGTGAAGCATGATATTGTTACTGCAGTTAGTGGTCTGCCTCACGACAAAATATGTCTGTTACATCGATGGATGGGGAGGACAATATGGTGCATGGCAACTATTCATATGGGAATTTGCATGAGCTATTGGTTGTTATTAGACTTACCTATACTGATACTTATCCCTCCACAATACTTCGGCATGATCGCATTTATCAGCATGACTATCTTGGTGTGGACCAGTGTCCCATTTGTCAGACGGCTTTCTTATGAAGTGTTCTTGATAAATCATTCCGTATTTGCGGCAATAATGATGCTTTTTGTGCTGTTCCATAACCCCGCAGCTCGAGCAGCAGTCATCTTATCTATTCACTTGATGGTTATCGATAAGGTTTTCGCGCGTTTGAAAGTCTATCTACACAAGAGATATTCGCCGATAAAAGGAATTGCTGTCTTCAAACTCATTGATAGTAGTATGATAGAAGTTCGAATTCCTTCGGAAAAGGTCATCTTCAAGAAAGTTTGGTGGACTCGGATTCTGCCAAATATCGGCCACTGGAAGGCAGGCCAACACATATATCTCAAGGTAAGCAAGGTGAGAAGGTTTCAGTGGCATCCATTCACAATCTCGAGCGTTTCGAAATCAGGTGAAATGCGCCTAGTCATCAGTCGTCAAAAGGGCTTTACAAATGATTTGTTCAAAAGACTAGAATCATTGGAAGGCATTGATTCTGTAGAGATTCCTACCGCGTTCCAAGGACCCTATGGAGCAAAATATCAGCCTCTGATAACATTCAACTCGGTACTTTTTATTGCTGGTGGAAATGGAGCCTCTTTCACCTTACCTGTAGCTCTCGATCTCCTACAACAGATTGAGTTGAGAAATTCCTGTGGGGACTACATCAATCGTTCCGAAACTATTGCAGTCAGAATTGTCTGGTATATTCGGTCTCCACAAAATATAGAATGGTACAGGAATACTGTCGATGAGCTCAATTCATATTCGGATAGGCTCAATGTTACAATTTCCATCTATATAACAGGAGATGTCGGTGCTGACCTAACTGTACATGCAGAAGAGGATAGTATTACAAAACAAGAGGCGCAACCAAAGGCATATGAAGTTTCGAAACCAGGAGTTCTAGGCGTAATTGAGCAAGAGATTCACCAACTCAACAACGAAGAAGGCAAAGGGGATTATAAATCAATTGCTGTGATGAGCTGTGGGCCATCGTCACTAATTGGGGATGTGAAAACGTCATGTAGACAGATCAGAGCCAAGTGGTCTTCAACAGAGGTCTACTGCTATTGTGAGTCATTTTCGGAGTGAAGCTGTGCCGCAAGGCACGCTGTTCTTGAGACCCATTGGTACTGGTGAATAGCTAGCTCGGTTTCTGTGGTTTATGTCGCGCTCGACAAAGACTTGCAACCCAGGTCTAGAGCTGATCATGAGAATTCTCCTAATTGAAATGGATATATTTGATCATTATTTTAGCCATCAACTTCGCTTCAAGTAACAGATTATACCATTCAGGTCAATCGTCATAAAAATGTTCATAATGTCATATCAAAAAGCTTCAAAACCGGTTTGAAATTACTACATCCAATCCATTATACCCTGAAGGCAATTTATATACAAAATTTGTTCAGAAGATGTTTAGAACGCAAAACCAATAATATACGAATTCACCGACATAAAGAGACTTTCAACCTATGATATCTCATTCTGATGTCATCAGTTTTCGTCACAGTGTGGTTCAATGCCGCTGTGTTGACCATACCCTCCCAATCGGGAATGTTCACCAGGACAGGAAAAACAGCCCGCCCCCTCATAGTGCGAGTTAATGGCCGCTACGATTCTCGTGTGGGTGCATGAAAGGATCGCAGCGATCCACCGATCGCCATCTGCCAAGACATACATACTTCACATCGCGCTCAACATCCGAGGTGCGGCAATTTACCCAGCCGACTGTGCACAGCATTGGGTTAACTGCGGGGACTGCAACAGCTGCAACCTATCTGCATGTCTCGACGCAGGAAAAGTTTGTGGAGCTCGAGAAGCAGGTACAAATTTCAAGCCCATGCCGATAACCTTTTGGTCACGAACACTATGGATCACGAACTGGACCAGCGCTGGAGTGCGCGTGGGTGCTAAGACATAGGTTAATCCGATCTACAGATCATCACCAACTCTAATCGCGTCTATCATTAACATGAAGCGTATCGACCCATAAAGGGTCCAAGACGACTCCACTGATCGAAGCCGAGGAGCAGGAAAACTCGCATATTTTTGGGGCGTCACGCATGGAATTTGCATCAACAAGGGCCAGCGGTTCGCTGGGCGGACTCCCCCTCGACTGAGACCAAGGCGTATGTGCATGCAGCTGCACGCCTACCACCCGGTGTGCCGGCCAGTTTAGGAAGCGAAGAATACCAGATCTCGAAGCATTTGCCAGTTTACAAAGCTAGGCTGAGACAGGCTATAGAAAACGGTTTGTTACCATATCGAGCGGTTGCCCAGGTAAACATAGTCACCGTCTAAGAGAAGTAACGGTCCCGATATTCCTGGCACTACGCCGAGAGCCGCCTGCGATTCGTGTAATACCAATTCCCCGCACTACGTGAAGAAGAACTATCAGCCTGTACCCAAGCGTCATAACATATGATCACCGACTACTTGAGTAGTTCTGGAGCATTAGGCTCGTATCAATACGTCACTGTTACCAGGACGTATAGCTGCTGGTATGGAGCTGCTGGGCTTAGAACTCGCCATTCGGCTGCTACTGGGAAATGCAGACGATCATCACCGGTCAGGTGCATTAGCGCACGGACCAAATGCATATCGCTGCGCCAACAGGCTGGTAGCAATTTGCTTCAATGCAAGGCAATCAAATGCTTTGCTCTGTTGTAAGTCGGATTCTGCAGTGGAGTTGGAGGTTGCTTCTAACTCCGGTTGAACGGAGGTTCCCACGCAACAATGAATTTTGACGTGGTCTGGCCAATCAAGCAATCCTTTGTCGAATTGGGTCTAGTACCACCACTTCTGGCTCAATAATGGGCATCATCACAGTATGACGTATAGACAGCCAATAAAGATGTGAAGCAATTTTAGCCAGGGTTCACTGTTAGAACAATTCTTTCTGATAACCTAAGCAAATCTCCGGAATAATCGACACATGGATGGGCGGGATTTGCCTGATTGTCGATGCGAGTTGTTACGCTGCAATCAAACAAGATTGTCGAGGCGGATCATCCTCAATATGGACATTTGGTGCCCCCAAGGAAGCTGGTAACTGTGAGGCAATCTGGGCGTCTAGAGTGATCAGCAGACCGTCATGGAGTTGCTCGGCAAGTAGCTCAGTTATGTCGCGTCGTGGCCAAGAGCCGCTGTTCTCTGCACCCCTCACTGTGTAGGGCTATAGTCAGGGTCTTACTGTAAGGTGGATCCCTGCACCTCGTCGTAATATGAAAGGACCCTTGCCGCTCGGTACATTAGTGTGTGATGGACTTCTCTTCCATGCGTTGAGCCTAAATTCGCGCCTAGTCTATGTTATTAAAAGCCAATAGCTGTCTCAGCTTTGGATCAAAACTTGCTGTCAAGAATCCTTATAGTTTGTGCGATGGTGGTTGTCACGTATTTTGAGGAACGGATGGCGGTCGATGGTTACGCCAGGCGTATAGACTTACGTAGCGGCTTGTACTGTTGCTTTTGCCGCATAACAGTGCTTTTTTCTACCAAGTTTCTTTTTTTTTTGGCCCAGTCCGGGGAGAATGCATGGGCATCAATTCTGAACCGACTCTGAATATTGTGGCTTTGTCTCAGACTGGAACGAATCCACGGATTGGCTAGGGAGCAGGATTCTAGTGCGTGTGTCGGTTTGGTACTTGCTTTTTCGCTTAGCTGGACTTAATTTAACAGGTGGCTCTTGGCATATCGGCTTGGGCCGTACAAAATGCTCTACATTGAAATGTATCAAAAATAAAAATTCAACAGATCAGCATCAGTATATCAGCTATATTCCACTTTGATTGTGTCAAATAAAATTCCCAAAAGCTGGTCATCTCATCACGGAAATGCTCTTAACGGCCCGCTTGCTGGTGATATAATTAATTCCAGCAGCAACCTATTCAGTTAGGGCCTTTCCAGCTTCCTAGAACAGTGCAGCTTGCAGCTTGCAGGAAACACAAAAAAACAAAAATTAACGGCCTGCTAGAAATAACAAATGGTCTAATACACATGCATTGTGGCATACTGCTGCCTCCCTAGCCATATACTTGTGACCCCGATCGATCGCAGTACAGCACTAGTTCACTGCAAGACATTCCCGAGGCAGGTTTAACATATCATCACTACTTTGAATGCCTTCACCGAGGCAGACTTGTAGAGTCCACATGTAGTTTGCAGATGAAGTCTGTAAGATCAATACCTGAAGATCCGTCGGTGATCTCACCAACCTAACTGATAACCCAGGATCCTCACTGACACCTGAGATGTGCACCCCAATCTCACTGGGAACGTCACTCGATAAAGAAGGCGTGGGCTCTTGTTCCAATGCAAAGGAAGATCGATCCACAAGCTACCGATTTAGACCATCTGGCAGTCCAAATTTCTTTTGCAAGCCAATGGAAGGACCTGCTTTCAGAACCATGCACCTGTACTTCACTTATTGTGGCATTGCATACTCTCCATCAGGACACTACTCAAATGTAGAGATCACCGCCTGCAACTCCACTCTGAGACCTGTCAAATAACAGAATGGCCCAGTTCATCAATTCTGGTCTAGTGTGTAGTGTCATTGTACTTTCTTTTGCCACCATCGTTACCGATTAGTATACCGAATATGCATGCCATTCGCCAAAAGCTGATCACAAAGAATCAACGCCCTCCTCAATGCTGTATGTGCTGTTGGCACATTGTCATGACTATCACATATATAAGGTCCAATCCTGTGCAGCATGGTATCAAAATCAAACTATCTGTTGTTCGGCAAAGGTAACTGGCATATAACTGTCAAGTCGTGACCTTCTTATACCCAGGAAAAATAGGATTCTTTGAAAGAATACCAGATTTTCAATGGTCAGACTCTCTACTGTGCTGGCTCTCGCAGTGGCAGCCGTGGGGACTGTATCCGCACAAGTCTGTGGAACTTCAACTGGACAAGCTGGTACTGTCGTTTCGGACATCACTGCAGCATCAGTTGCTGCCAGCTCGTTAGCAGACGTTTTGGCTGATGAGGGCAGCAATATACTTGGCTTAGGCACTGCTGCAGAGTCTGCTGTCAGTTCGTCTGTAAACAACCTTGACACGATCCTGACTACTGCAATTAACGATGAAAACGGGCTCACCGGTAGTCTCTGTGATGTAGTCAACATCGAGGCTGCTCTGACTTTGTATGTTGCTCAACTTGCAGTCACATTACCTGGATTTGCGATTTTTCTGGTTAACGATCCCACAGACACAGCCAACCAGTTGACCAACATTCTTGATTTGACGGTTCAGCTGATTGCTCAGGCGAACCTGCCGTGTTCGTTTGTCAAAACACTAGCTGATGTGTTGGACCCAGTCATTGAGGCTTTAGACCTCGTTGTTGGCACTCTCGATTTGACTCTCACAACTATCCCCACCACATGTACCACCACCTCTCTACCAGCAGGAGCTAGTGAGTCGTGTATTGTGGTCACAATCAGCGAAAGCGCCCCAACTACCAGTACCACGCAGATTTGCGGTGATTCCACTGGTACTGCCGGAGAGGTAGTTACGAATATCAATTCTGCGGCTGCTGCAGCCACATCTCTGGCAACTGTCGTTGGCACAAACAGCCTGTTACTCTCCAATGCCCTAACAGGACCTGCTGCCTCCTCTGCAATTGCTGCCTCCTACACGTCGTTGATTACTCTGCTGAACGACATTATCACCATTGAGGACAATGGCGGTCTGCAAGGAGATAATCTGTGCGATGTTCTAAACATTGAAGCAGCTCTCGTAGCATACATTGCAGACTTGGCACTCGTTGCGACTGCATATGCGACAGCCGTCGTTGGGTCTACCTTGGGCCTATCTGCCACCGAGCTTGACACTCTTGCCAATCAGCTGCAAACAATTGTCGACGAGAGCATCCAATTGATTATTGGTGCCAACCTTCCCTGTGACATTGTATCGACTTTGGCAGTCCCTCTGGACGCTGTTATTAATACTGCCAATCCAGTGCTGGGCCTTCTTGCTGTGACTCTGTCGACTATCCCAACGACATGTCCTTCACCCCCAGTGATCACAAACTCCGTGATCTCAGTTTGCACTGTTATTCCGGCATCCACAACGAGTTCTAGTTCAAGTTCTACTGCTTCAAGCAGTTCTAGCAGCAGTGCATCGTCAAGTGTATCGTCTACTTCCTCCTCGGCTGCTGCGACTTCTAGCAGTGCTCCTATTTCCAGCAGTGCTAGCAGCGCTGCAGCGTCATCATCTTCCAGCAGTTCTTCGTCTTCGAGTGGAAGTGCTCCCGGAAATGGAGCTGGCAATGGCGAATCTTTGTCCAGTGCCTCGGTTACTACCATTACCGAGATAATCTCAGGTATAACTGCTCCCACTACCGTCACTGAATCCGGAACCGTGATTGTCGAGACACCGCCTGCTTCAAGTGGCGGACCAGTCACCACTATCACTGAAGCTGTGTCTGGCGTCACTGCACCCACTACTGTTACTGAGTCTGGTACGGTAATTGTCGAGACTCCTCCTGCTTCTGGCCCAATCACCATCACAACAGCAGTCTCTGGTGTTACTGCTCCAACCACAATTACCACTGTCGTCAGCGGATCAACCGAAATTATTGTTGAGACGCCTCCTGCTTCAAGCGGAGCAGTCACAACTATCACTGAAGCTGTCTCCGGCGTCACTGCACCGACGACAATCACTGAGTCTGGCACGGTAATTGTCGAGACTCCTCCTGCTTCTGGTCCTATCACTATTACAACCGCAGTCTCTGGTGTCACTGCTCCAACCACAGTCACCACCGTGGTTAGTGGAACAACCGAAATTATTGTTGAGACGCCTCCTGCTTCAAGCGGAGCAGTCACAACTATCACTGAAGCTGTCTCCGGCGTCACTGCACCAACTACCATTACTGAATCTGGTACGGTAATTGTGGAGACACCTCCTGCCTCTGGCCCAATCACCATCACAACTGCTGTTTCCGGTGTAACTGCTCCAACTACTATTACCACAGTTGTCAGTGGAACAACTGAAGTTATTGTGGAGACGCCTCCGGCTTCAGGCCCCATCACCATTACTACCGCTGTTTCTGGCGTTACTGCTCCGACTACCATCACTACAGTTGTCAGTGGAACAACCGAGATCATTGTGGAAACTCCTCCTGCGTCTGGTCCCATCACCATCACAACTGCTGTGTCTGGTGTAACTGCTCCAACTACCATTACCACGGTTGTTAGTGGAACCACTGAAGTAATTGTAGAGACGCCTCCTGCGTCTGGTCCTGTTACAATAACAACCGCTGTTTCTGGCGTTACTGCTCCAACTACTATTACCACAGTTGTTAGTGGAACAACCGAGGTCATTGTGGAAACTCCTCCTGCGTCTGGTCCCATCACCATCACAACTGCTGTGTCTGGAGTAACTGCTCCGACTACCATCACTACAGTTGTCAGTGGAACAACCGAGGTCATTGTGGAAACTCCTCCTGCGTCTGGTCCAATCACCATCACAACTGCTGTGTCTGGAATAACTGCTCCAACTACTATTACCACAGTTGTTAGTGGAACCACTGAAGTTATTGTGGAGACGCCCCCTGCTTCAGGTCCCATCACAATAACTACTGGAGTGAGTGGAATCACGGCTGCTACTACCATCACCACAGTGGTTGGAGGCACAACCGAGGTTATTGTTGAGACTCCTGTTGGAGGAATAACCATCACGTTACCAGTGTCTGGTATTACCTCTCCAACTACCACGACCACCGTTATCAGCGGAACCACTGTGGTCATTGTGGAGACTCCTGCCGGATCAGCTTCTCCAGCAGGTCCTGTTACTCTCACCTCTGCAGTATCCGGACTTACATCGCCGACCACTCTGACTACTGTGGTCAGTGGAGTTACCGAGGTCATCGTGGAGACGCCAGCTCCTACTGGTCCCATCACCAAGACCACAGCTGTTGCAGGCATCACCGCTCCCACCACTGTAACCACTGTTGTCGGTGGAACTACCGAAGTCCTTGTGGAGACACCGGCTGCGTCGAATACTTTGAGCGTAACAGTCCCAGTTCCTGGTATCACTGCTCCCATCACCACTACTGAGACAGTCAGTGGCACACCAATTGTCATCGTGGAGACACCGGAAACATCTAGCTCACCTGGCTCTGGATCCGGTGCTGGATCAGGCTCTTCAGGCTCTACTTCAGGCTCCTCAGGATCTGGTTCGTCAGGATCTGGTTCGTCAGGATCTGGTTCGTCAGGATCTGGTTCGTCAGGATCTGGTTCGTCAGGATCTGGATCTTCAGGATCTGGATCTTCAGGCTCTGGATCTTCAGGATCAGGCTCTGGATCTTCAGGATCAGGCTCTTCAGGATCAGGCTCTTCAGGATCAGGCTCTTCAGGATCAGGCTCTTCTGGATCAGGCTCTTCTGGATCCTCTGGATCCTCTGGATCAGGCTCAGGCTCAGGATCCTCCGGATCTTCTGGCTCATCGGCATCTTCCGCTTCTGCTCCTGGTGTTTCTGCTCCAGGCTCCGGCTCTGGAGCTGGTATTACTTCTTCTTCCGGTGCTGGAGCTCTCAAGGTAGCTTCCAGCGTCGTGGCCTTCTTTGCGGCCGCAGTTTTCGTTTTCTGATAACTTCATTCTCATTTTGCTTCAATTCTGTTCATTAATTAATTTCTTCTAGTTCTGTATACTTATTACATAATGAAATTGTTTCTATTATTTCGTTTTCGGTTGATTGTAATCCTAAACAAGGAACGTATTTGGCTGAGGAGGCGTGATGTTATTACGCCGCACATGTCAGACTATCAGCAGCTGTCATGCAGGGGCGACCCCGCTTTTTGGGGGTCAGCAACAGGGAGGTGTCGGCAAAACGATCATCTGCGGGGTTGCCGGTTATGAAAATGCAACATACCAACTGCCTACAATAACAACATCCAACGTGATTTAATAGCCCGCTAAGGTGCCAGCAAATAAGGAAAACAGTGCTGAATAGTCCCCTATGGCATATCGACGGTACGGCGCATTATCGCTAATATTTTTGCCATTTGAGTTATCCTCTATATCGGACACTCCCTGTCAGTACGGAGACAGTGGTACCCCACATTACGGAAATGCACCGGAAATGCATAGGAGTCGCGGAAATGCAAAATGCGGGGGATGCACCGGAAAATTGAGCGGTGATTTTGGGGTCCAAAAGGGCAACCGATGAGCAATACCAGCACGCTTTATCGAACGTCGCTGCGCGATTATCGTCGCATGCTGGATGTATATAAGTAGCAACCAATTCCCCTGTGGTTGCCGTTATACATCACTGAGATAGCTTATTTTGTTCTCAAATTAGTCTAACGAGTGGTGGTGCCAGCTCAAGTGTGAAAATGGATGAAGGCATTGTTCCAAAGCCAACGGCTGTAGCCGTCGAGGATATCAACGACGAGAATGCCAACATGAAAGAACATGTTCGTGAAGCTCAGGTGTTTTCTGCTGCAATGGAGGAGGCTCTTTTGAAGGACCCTCCTCATCCATACAGCAAGTCGATGATCCGTCTGTTTCTGATCCTATGTGTAGGCTACATGTGTTCTGCTACGAGCGGTTTTGATGCCAATACGTTTGGAGGCATTCTGTCAATGACCAATTTCACCGACTATTTCGACTCTCGTGGAGGCAGTACTGAAGGACTGCTGACGTCGCTTTACGTCATTGGAAATATGATTGGTTCCTTGCCAGCAGGCCCCGTTGCCGACAAATGGGGCCGAAGGACAGGAATTGGTGTCGGATCGATAATTGCTTTAGTTGGAATTGCCGTCCAGGCCGCTTCCCAGAATACATCGACGCTGATGGCGGGCAGATTTCTTCTTGGACTGGGTGTTGGGCTCGTGCAAACCGCTGGGCCAGCCTATGTGGTGGAAATGTCCCATCCTGCCTATCGTGGATTATCAGTCGGATTATATCAGACGTGCTTTTTCGTAGGCACAATTCTAACCACTTGGCTGGAATTTGGTCTATACTATATTGGAAACAGTCCGATTACTTGGCGTCTGCCGCTGGCATTTCAGAGCGTTCCTTCTATCGTTATCTTGTGTACAATCTGGTTCATCCCTGAAACACCAAGATGGTTTGTGGCGCAAGGAAATGACGAGAAAGCAATTGAACTGCTTGCCAAGTACCATAGTGGTACAGGAGACAGAAATAGTCCTCTGGTGGTACTGGAAATCAGCGAAATCAAGGATTCCATTAATTTGGAGGGAAGCGACAAGCGCTGGTGGGATATTCGAGACTTCTTTATGACCCGTGAAGCACGATACAGGACGTATTTGCTATTATGTATGGCGCTGTTCAGTACTTGGGACCTGCCGCCCACGTCGTATTACCTGCCTCTGATGGTCAAGACTGCCGGAATAACCGATGTCCACACGCAGCTGCTACTAAACGCCATTCAGACTCCAGTCATGTTCGTATCAGCCATAACGGGATCACGATTTGTAGACAGAATTGGGCGACGCAAGATGTTAATCATTGGAAGTACTGGAATGACCATTTCAATGTGTATTATCACCGCATGTACTGCGCGTCAAGCCGGTCATAAGGCCATTGGTTCCGCTGGAATTTCGTTCATTTACGTGTTCCTTGTTTCGTTCGCCTTCGGATGGACGCCACTACAGTCCATTTATACGTCGGAGATCCTGACTTTTAGTATGAGGGCTAAAGGACTGGCGCTTTTCAACCTGTTCAGCAATGGAGCCGGGTTTTTAAACACCTACCTGCCTCCAGTGGCTATTGAGAATGTTGGATATAAGTTCTACTTTTTTTACACCCTTTGGGATGCTTTCGGAATTATCGTTATCTACTTTACTTTCATTGAGACTAAGCAAAGAACGCTCGAGGAAATCGAAGATATATTCCATAGCAGCAACCCGGTGAAGACTTCTAAGCAGAAGCAGAAGGTGTATATCAATGATACGGGTGATGTTATAGCCACCGGTGAGCCTTGAGGGAGCCTGCTCTGGGAAACTGCTTAATAGTAATCAGGTACTCAATCATTTTTTTTCATCACTCCACAAGCGGAGCATTGCTTGCGCCTGGAACTCCACTATCAGTTATCACCTTAATATTGCTGGAAGTGGAATTGAATTTGGTATTGGCGATTGAAATTTCGTAGTTTTGCAAGTCATAAACAACGTAGGCACTACGCAAGAACGTATCTCCAAGGATATTAATCCCTGATTCTGGGATAATCCCTAACTGGCACACTGATTGACCATTTATTACTGCCACCTCACCATTTGTGAAGTATAGCGGGATAAGAAGTTCTTGAGCTTGTGCCGTGATGTTTGCACCGCTGAAGTTAAAGACAACAGGAGGTAAATCTTCTGCCGACGAACAGTTGACCATGTAACCAGATATGCTGGAGGAATAAGTAGCATCAAAATAGCCTGCGATGGAATCTACCGCCGCTGATGGAAGGTATGAAAATGTGGTTCCTGAATCTAGGACGACATCGGTAGCATTGCTGAATATTTTCTTGACGGATCCGTCTGGATTAGCAATTGACAGGCTAGTCAGCTCAACAGTCATATCAACAGGTGGACCACCGTCTCCCAAACGATTGACTATGGGTATTGTATAAAGGCTTCCTGTGTATTTGTCACTGTCGACGGCTCCAAACAGGAGGACGCCATTTTGAGCGTCCACGTCATTGAGCCATAGAGAGTACGCAACTGTTTCGATATATCCCTGGTTCTTCAAAAGTTGCGGAACATTGTCATATTTATCAGAATCGTATTCTTGAGATATAAACGAAATTCCCATTATTCCACGAGTGAGGGTACCATTATAGCTTAGCCCGAAAGAGCAATTGTGCAAACTAGACGCTCCTATTGTCACCACATCGGTTCCCCACTCGCCAAGAGCGTTATCGCCATCCACATACTCGATGCTGAATGGACTGCTTTCATTGAATAGCCAAGTAGAAGATGCACTGAAATTGAATGCATCTTGTTCGCATGCTGAATTATTCTCGCATTGCGTGCTGTTAGCTGACACGCTCCAAAGATCGCTGGATCCCGTATCGATGGTAAGGCCTTGATTTTGCGGAGGAGTTCCAACGGTAATATTAATTTGATAATAGGAATATTTGTTTGCAATTGGTGTCTCCGTATAGTTTTCGACTCGCTTTTCCTTTGCTCTTTTGCTGGGTGGCTGGCTTTCGAATGAAGTTATGAAAGAAGGGATCCTAGGATTCGGATGGTTGTTTGACCGTTCTCCGTGGATACTAACAGACACAAAGCCGTCTCCAATATGGTATCCCAGACATATTCCAGCTGAAATTATAATAAAGTTTAAACAGCTTGTCGACAACTTCATTGGAAACGTACAGACGAAACAAGCAACATATTGTTAGGCGACCGATCTCTTTATATATTGTTGAATGACGATCGATCAGCTGGAAATGTGTTAAAGATCCACTCATCATAAGAGAATCACAATGAACGAGTGAATTTGACCGACGAGAATGGACATTGTCATATCAAAAGTGGCAGTTCGACATTCCGAATCAGCTAACGATCTGCATATGCAGGCATTGATGCAGGGCCGGCATGTCCGTGGCTGGTCGACACGCATGGAGATATATATGGAATAGCTTTGGAAACATCTTCCAAAGGAGCAGTGAATTGATATCTAACGATCTAACGGAGGATGGTATAGTCAACTATATCGGAATAGTATATCTGCCAACCAATACTCCTAGCATCCCAGCCAGTTTCCTTTTCTTATTGGATTTCATCTTACGATCTGATCTGGACCACCACAATTGCAGATCTTCGCCGCCGAGGCTGAACTCGATAATAACGAAATAGGCACTCTTCAAGGGTATTCATTGAATCGAAATACCATCAATCAAGGAGCTGTAATTAATTGTGACGTATTACTTTTTCGATGCTTGCAACGAGCTTTGTTGCGCTATAAGTTCGGGATTTGATATTAGCGATGATTTCGAAAGTCTGGTGTCGCCAGTCATCAAAATCAGAAAGCGCAGTAATTCAAAAGCATAAATTAGAGAGTTATAAATAATTTCGTAAGATGTGCAACGCATTGCTATCTCAAGATAAAATCTCCGCTATCAGACGGATGTACCAATAGACTGTCGTCAAAACCCCCTTGAGCACTTAGATAATTCCAGAATAGAGAATCGTCAACCATATACTGGAAACCAGACCAAGGATCGTCTGTTAAAGTCTTATTCCACTGTTTGGCTATTGAAGAAATGCCATTTTGCAGCTCAGAAGGGATTTGAGGAAGTTCGCTTTGCAAATTAGCATTGAGGAAATCCACACCCTTGAATACGACATGCGTGCGCTTGCAGTACTTCATGTCACCGCGCAAGCTCTCCATAGTGCTACACAGTCGGCGCTTCACGTCATCAAGCGAAATATCGTATAGTTTGCGCTGTAACCATCCTGACATGATCCATACGCATGTCATGCCATTAAATAAATGCAAGGCAAGCAGCTGAGCAGATCCCAAAAATACCAAATGACTATCCTTTTCCCCATACCAGTTTTGCGCTACGCCTTCCATGATCCGCACCAATCGCTGGCAGATGTCAACAAAACTTATTAGAAGTTCCTGTTGCCTGTTGATATCGGATCCTTCTTTGAATATGCTATGGGCCGTCAATTGGATGGATGCAGATAGCAAGAAAATCTGTCCATATGGAAGAAGCTTGCCCTCCATTTCCGTGATAGTGTCTGTATAATCCAACATCTCATTCCTTAGAGCCATGGCCTCTTCACTTCTATGGATTGACATATCGCTTGATTCAACACAAGGTGTTTCTACAATTTTCTGAACCTTTCTCAGATATTTCAGGACTCTGTAGCGTCGGATCATCCAAAAAGTTGAGAAAAGCCGAGTTTCATTCTGCACCAGCTGGTCCAGAAGGCCATCCGACACACGTGGTAGCTTTATACAGAAAGACACAGTTAAATCCAGGTATCCTAGATAAACAACCAGCTTTGCCCGCGACTCTGCGTCAACTTCATCCACTGGCGGAGGTAAGCTTAGAAAGCAGTTTACTGCCTCTTGAAGGGTTGCATGTGCTGTATCGTTCTTGTCCAGATGATAGAAATACTGAGCTCGTAATACTAAGCATTGGCATGATCTCAAAGTAGTTGCCGGTATGTGTCCCATGATTGAATGATGAATCGCTAATAGCCCTGAAGTCAACTCTTCTCGAGTTCCAGTGTACCCGCCATAAATAACTGAACCCCGTCTCAGGATAGAATTGACACAGACAATGTAAAGCAGCGCTACCAGCTCCGGATCGAGGGGGACATGGCCAAGCTGATTAACTGCTAAGATCATGTCGGTCTCGTCGAGAAAGTAGTTGATCTCTGGCGACCGGAAAAACCGAATTACGCACGAGGTCAGAAACCTGGGTGGCAGGTTCGTGCCTATCGGAATCGATAGAGCAGGAGCATTTGAGTCTGGAGATGACAAGCTCGACGCCGGTGATGACAGTGATGTGCGCGAACCGACCGACGTAACACTGGCAGCCTCGGCGCTGGTCGACAAGTCTGAGCCCACTCCGCGGACTTCATGGCCTTTCGACGGCTGACCAGCGACCCGAGAGAGAAGCTCCTGGGAAACGATACACGAATCGCTTTTATTACGCATCTTGCAACTAGAGCAGGATTCTCCAGTTCTCACTTGTAAGATATCACATTTCCTCTTCAATTTGCGACATGGCTCGCACGACGACAATCGAGACGAAGTCTTCATTGTAATGGTAGTTGGGATCAAGCGAGATCTGTGAGGCTTACAAACAAGTGTATAAGAATCTCGGCATCTCAGGCAGAGAGTATATGATTTGTAATCGAACAGTTGCTCTACTGTTTGGTTCGGCAAAGTTTTCATTATATGAGAATCTGTTTTGAGTTTAATATTCAATATCTTCTTTTTTTGACTGAACCATGGTGGCACCGAAGCTGAAGTTCACTACTATACCCACGAGAGCTCTATGATTCCCGTACTATTAAGTATTGCGGAACCACGTCGTTACGATGAAGAGTGGATAATAAACAAGCAGACAACTCATAAATGTGATACTTATTTGGTGGATGATGATTTAAGTTACAGGATGATATATTGATAATACTTGACTAGCCGTCAGTGCATAGATGAACATGTTCTGCTACGGTTCTTAGCGGAAATTTTCTTGCTCGGCCAAATGTAGTGCTACGACAGACCGTGGCCTGTTGGCATTGGAATATGATTATGGTACTTGCTGTTTAGTGTATTCGTACTGCTTCCGATGTTGTTTATTTTGTTCTCTTCATTTTTGACATGCTATGTGATTATGCAATGCGCATCCATCACCTACCGACTTAGACCACATCTGCAGGGGGAATGAACAGCCTTTCGTCCAGATGTCGATTAGGCCTGTTTGGTAAAAAGCTTGGGCTTTTGGGCATTAGGATGAGAAGAGGCTACCTGCGTGTTAGAACAACCAATCCCTCAATAGTACACTTGTTTGAAATGGCTGTCTCTATCAACAAACAGTATCTAATTGTCGCGCACAGAAAATACAGATTGACCCTGTGTCGCCCGCACTTCTCGCAATGTCTCTTGACAAATGTTGCCAACGCTTCGCCAGTTACATAATCACGCAGTCGTTAATTGAGAATCAGTATAGAGGCTGGTTACTACAAGAAGTTGCAAACTCTTCGCCAGTTAATGTAATCACGCAGTTGTTAAGTGAGAATCGACCAGTATAGAGGCTAATTACTACAAGAAGAGGTTGTAGATGACAAGATCAAGGGTCAGCCATACCGCAATTCGTCAACTGCTGGCACGGCTTGCTACAATTTTGCACTCCTATTTGAGCTGGTAATATGCCCCATTTACCAAGTTCACTATCCACAATTAGCAAGTACCTGGTGATTTCTTGTACACCGTGATGCACACCAGGATGCACACCAAGCTCGTATACATATAGCTAGAGAGTGACGGTTAGCGGCTGCTTGTGCATGATGACTACTTCTGCAGGTCGCGGCTACATTGCAGGAAAATGCCCGAGGGCACGTCCGGGAGCACACCAACGCATCGCATATACGACTGGGTCTGCATTTCGCTGAAGCTGTTTATGAGCACCCGCAGCTTCCGACCTTCTCGCGTGCGCGCGGGCATTACATGAGTGTAAGGCACTTTGTCAGCAAACGTGGGCTTGGAATAACCCTCTACCCCACATTGGCACTATTGTCTGCAAGGTATATAAAGGCAAGCTGCAGCATAAAGGCAAGCTGCAGCCAAGCAAGAATAGACAAACACAATATACTACAGATTAGTCCAGACTACTCCATTGTAACTTCCAAGATGTCGAAATACGGATTTGTTGCTGAGCCCATTGATGTGCAGGCGCATTTGCAAGGAAAGCCCTTTCTGCACGCTGCGACTGCGCAGTCGGTCGAAAGTCTGTTGATCCCGCAGTCGCAGTCTGCCAAACAGCTCCAGGCAGCTGCAGCTAAGGAGCTGCCAGTTCCTGCCTATAATCACTCGATGCGGGTTTTCCTGTATGGCATAGCGATTGTCAAGGATCAATTCCCGCACTGGGATCTGGATCCAGAAGTGTATTTCAGTGCGTGTCTTTTCCATGACATTGGCACCACAGAATCCAATATAAAGGCAACCAAGCTGTCGTTTGAGTTTTACGGCGGGTTTCTAGCGCGCCAAGCCGTCCTCGATGCCACCAGCGATATCGACCATGCAGAAGCGGTTTGTGAGGCGATAATCCGTCATCAAGATTTAGGCACCGTTGGGTTCATTACAAGGCTCGGTTTCCTTCTGCAGCTGACGACTATTCTGGACAATGCAGGCAAGAATACTGGGCTGATTCACCCGGACACCGTCCAGGCAATTAACGACGAATATCCACGACACCAATGGCTGCATTGCTTCGCAAATGTGATTGATGCCGAATGCACTGCCAAACCATGGGCACACACCACTAAACTCGGCCAAGAGGACTTTAAAGCTCTAGTGCTTGGAAACACGTACATGAAGAAGTTCGAACACTGATTCATTTCTGACGAGTTAAAAGATACCTTTTTATTTTTTATTTCTATTGTTATTTTTTAGTTCCTCATCCGTAATATGAAGATTACAATGTGCAGTGTTCTCATAATAATGCATGCTTGGAAGCACACATTCTGATTCATTTCTGACTACATTGTTCTCTGCAACCTCTACAACAGTGTACACGCCTCAACTGCGCGTTGCCACGGCGCGACGGGGTCGCAAGACACTAACTACAATTACTGTCAATTACTGTCAACTCAGTTACTTGCTCGCGACTCCGTCGCGCTGTTGCAAAATATATATTTATTTTTCATTCTATTCTTCTGTTCTTTTTATTTTTTCACTTTTTTATTTTTTAGGCTTTGATTCATGTTGGTTTCTTTCGTTTCCCCCTTTTTCATTTTAATAATACTGCTGTTATTTATTTCAATCAAGTCACCGGTATGGGGGTACAGCTGGACAGTGGGTATGTCGATATAATTGGAAGCTGTCTTAAGTTCTACCAGCCTTATCCATTCTGAGAAATAGAAGAGATTTTCAAGCACCAATTGTATTGAACTATTTCATTGAACTATTTCATTGATCTGTGAACAAATAAACAACTCAACAGGTTATACATCCATTTTTATACCAGCAACCCCCGTATCTAACGCCGGTTGACGTTTTTTGCAGTTCTTATCGCTTAGTCAAAAAGCGTTGCAATTGTGCCGTCTACAGGCTAAAATGCGGAACTCCATTACCCCGAAAGACGCGAGGCGGCTTTATAAGAGGCTCTAACACTACGAGATGGTGTCGAATGGTGAGATACATAAGCATGGGGGTGTCTGGAATCAGACCGGCACAATCCGGCTAAAATACGGCTGACCGGTATGCGGACCTTACCCCGTCCCCACAATTCACCTGGTGGGGGTCATTGGCCGTCTATATATTGATGCGAATACCCATCCAACGGTCTTTTTCAGCGGTTGTTTTGTAACAGAAGACACAATGACAGGCTTTCTGAGAGTTGACGGCACCAAGATTGTTGACGGCAACGGCAAGCCGGTGGTTCTCAAGGGAACTGCCACTGGCGGCCACCTCAACATGGAGAACTTCATCACTGGATACGCTGGCCACGAGACCGAGCATAAGGAGATCATGGAGAAAGTTATTGGCAAAGAGAAGCTGGACTTTTTCTTCGACAAGTTCTACGAGTACTTCTGGACTGACAAGGATTCCGAGTTCTTCGCGGCCCACAACCTCAACTGCCTGCGGATTCCCTTCAACTACCGTCATTTCCTCGACGACGATGATCTCAAAACCATCAAACCTGAGGGATTCAAGCTGCTGGACAGAGTCATCAACAGCTGTGCCAAGTACGGCATCTACACGGTGCTCGATCTGCATGCTACGCCTGGTGGCCAGAACCAGGACTGGCACGCCGACAGCGGGGTTCACAAGGCGCTGTTTTGGCAGTTCAGAGAGTTCCAGGACAGAACTATTGACCTCTGGAAGGCCATTGCTGCCCACTACAAGGACAACACGTGGGTCGCTGGTTACAACCCACTGAACGAGCCGGCTGACGCCAAGGCTGTGCGACTCACCGAGTTCTACAACCGGGCTGAGAAGGCCATCCGATCAGTGGATCCCAACCACATTCTGTTCCTCGACGGAAACACTTACTCCATGGACTTCCGCCACTTCCCTGAGAAGCCATACCCGAACTCAGTGTATGCCATTCACGACTACGCCATCTACGGGTTCCCAGGGAAGGAACTGTATAGCGGCAGCGAGGAGCAGGTGTCCAAGCTGAAGAGCCAGTATGAGAGGAAGATTGAGTACATGAAGTCGCTCAATGTGCCGGTGTGGAACGGTGAGTTTGGTCCTGTGTACGCGTCTGATGTGCGGGGTGACAAGGATGTCGAGGCTACCAACTCTCGACGATACAAGGTGCTGCGAGACCAGCTGTCCATTTACAAGACTGGCGACCCCTCTGGAGATGGCAGCCCTATCTCGTGGTCTATCTGGGTTTACAAGGATATTGGATACCAGGGCCTGACCTACGTGTCGCCAAACTCCAAATGGTTCAAGGTGCTTGGTCCATGGCTGCAGAAGAAGAAGAAGCTGGGTCTCGACAAGTGGGGCCGAGACGCCGACCCTGAGATCGAGCGCAATGTGTACGACGTTGTGAAGAAGCACTTCCGCGACTCTATTCCAGAGAAGTACCACGACGCGCTGTATCCCACCTTCTTCCGAATTGACAACTATGTTGACCGTGTGATTCGAGAGACGCTGCTGTCCGAGTATCTGAGCTGGGAGTTTGCTGAGTACTTTGCAGGTCTATCGTTCGAGGAGCTTGACGAGCTTGCTGCTTCGTTCAAGTTTGAGAACGTTGAACAGCGGGAGGAGCTCAACGCCTACCTGTCGTCTTATTAGGTGGTTGGGGTGTCAACGCGTGTGGATAAAATGTAAGGCATTAGCAAGTAATTTAAGCTATACAAAACTAAGCAGTTGATGTGAATCAATTCTTTTCATATAAATCAATGTTTTTGATGTGAATCCATGCTTTTGATGTGAATCCATGCTTTTGATGTGAATCCGTGCTTTCGATGTGAATCCATACTTCTGTAGGTAGAAGTAATGACAGTCTATGGGGTGATATTATACATTGTAGTACAAGCAGCGCTCGCAATGCTAACAGTACGAAATACATGAAGAGCAGAGATGATATTTTCAGAGTTTGCTTCTGTAAAATCCCCCCACTATCGGGAAATATTTAAATATGGAGATATCGACAAAGTTTGATATTTCAATGTCATTCTGGTACTGATTTTGCACAATTTCTCCCTGACGAACAGGCGGCAAACATTCGCAGATAGCTCTTGATCCTATGATGAGTGTTCTAAACATAATGATACCAACACCGGCCCCACAATTGAAGACATGGTGTCCGATTCATTATGATACTCGTAAACCGCTGGCTGTTCTTACGTCACCAACTCGCGACTCGGTTGCGCTGTGGTACCTGCTGCGCAGTTGAAGCGTGGACGTCTGCCGGAGCCAGTAGAATAGCAAACTCTAACCGCTTCATTCCAGCACTAACCTTAAATATAAGTTGTCGCAATGTGCTCGCCTCCATACAGAAGCTTATTTAGTTTCCGAGAAAATCCCTGCCTTCTCACTAATCGCCTAGCACTTTTCAGATTGATCACATCTTCAGATAATCTCCATGCGTGCATTAGTGTCTGGTATGTCTGTCGCAAGATTGTGGATGTATAGGGGAATGAAATGCAGAATAGCGAATACAGAGTCAATTGCTGAGTTTGAGTACACAGAACTAAAGCAATTGAGCCAGTTATAGTTTGTTCCAAGGAAACAGAGTTTCATAAAATCTAAATATTGGAATGCTCCTTAACATGAACTGTCGAGGTGCATTATCGGCTAAAATAACGGCCCCCTACAGCATTGATGTACTCCAGCCCAGTTCCCAAAATTGTTTTCATCCATATTATGTATTATCCAGGATGAATTGGTTATCCGGAAAAGCGTAACGGTCCTTACAACGGGCCCATTCTTTATCCGGTGTGCTGGAGCGAGTAAACTACCGGGATACGTACATCTTTAGAAATGGTGCATACGCCCCACTATCACATACGTCAGCAAACTATATTCAACGGTGACGGGCGCCAATTGCTTCAAATCAGCCCAGTTGATGATCTTCTAGGCATCTGAAATGCCCGTGGTGCAGCTGTAACTGGATAAATCTGACACGCCCCGTATATTGTCGCCTTTCTGTGTACATTTTGATGCGTCGTATGCCCTGAACCGTGTACGACTTGCCTGATTAGGCAATTCATAGGCCGCTCCCATGCGTAATGCGGGGTATCGGCAGCAGTAGGGGACTGTCGGGGGGCACAAAAGGGGGGGTACCCCAAATTTACAGTTGTAAAGGCCAGATTCACGCCAGGCTGCAGGTTCGAAGAGATTATGGTGCCATATGGGAGCTGCAGTTCAGTTTGCCAGCACTTTATCTCGGTTTTGAGTAATGGTCTTCCGGTGCACGCCATTTGGCCCTTGCCCACGTCCATTTTGCCGGAGACCGCCCTCAAGCGGGGTAGAGCCGGTGATTAACTCTAGAACTGGAGGTCGGGATAGGAATTTGCCGGACAAATCAATTGCTGCAAACAATACCCGGCTTGGCTAAGGCTGTCTCGACTATGATATGTTCTATTCAAGTGGACCTCGGGTGCAATTCTTTAATCATGTAGCGCTCAGTATATGACCCCTCCAAATTTGAACCCCTCTAGACCCCTCCAGTCTTCGACACCCCCTCTAGCCCCCTCCCAATTCCCCTCCAGATATCTTTTCACACCCCTCTAATGCCCCTCTGCTTCTCAAAATCCTGCTTTCACCATTGAGCCATTACTGATGTCCCTCTACTCCGCTTGGTCGGGCGGAGACGGCAACTTTGGTGGGGAATCTGGGACGCATGGCGGGGAAACAACAGAAAAAGCAATGTGTGGAGGAGGGGACGAGGGGGACAGCAGCAAAAATGCGGAGGGGCTCCGGACTTGTGCATAGGACTTTAATCAACAGTGGTAAAAATATCAATAGAAACTTATAAGATATAAATATATTACGTTTCCCATCGAATTCCCTCTTATTTTATTTTTTTCAAATTATTATCGATTGCTTCTGATCACTTATCGCTGAAAAGAGATCATCTAGTGATTTTGATATTTTCAAGAACAGCCCCTCATGTCTGTCGAAGAGAGAAAGACCGAGCAGGCGTTCGTCGAGGACAGCGAACGTCCTCAGGTGTTGGCTGATGTGATTCCCGATTACGGCAAGTCGTGGATCAGAGTTCCTCATCTGAGGATGCTCAACCTGCTGTTGCTGTTCTGTATGATCTCCAGTACTAATAATGGTTATGATGGTTCAATGCTGAACGGATTGCAGTCCATGGACTCTTGGCAGGACTCGTTCAACCACCCAACTGGCTATCATCTGGGTGGTCTTGGAAACGGAATGATGTTTGGTGGAGTTGCTGCCTGGCCGTTCGTCCCATGGGCGACCGACAAGCTTGGCAGAAAACTGCCGATTGCATTTGGTGCTGCTGTTATCATCATTGGCGCCATCATCCAGGCCTGTGCGCCCAATTATGCTGTGTTTCTTCTTGGAAGACTCATTATCGGATTTGGGTCCCAGTTCTGTACACTTATCAGTCCACTTTTGCTGTCTGAGGTCAGCTATCCTTCTCACAGACACATTGTCACCGCTTCTTATAATACTCTGTGGTACCTTGGAGCGATGGTTGCAGCCTGGTTGACCATTGGTACGGCCTACATTCCCAATTCGACTTGGGCTTGGCGAATCCCTTCCATATGCCAAGGGCTTTTACCTCTCGTACAGCTGCTGCTGATTTGGTTTGTGCCCGAGTCACCTCGATACCTTATTGACAAAGGTCGCTTCAGCGAGGCTAGGAAAGTCCTCGTCAAGTGGCACGCGGGTGGTGACGAGACCTCGAAGTTAGTCGACTATGAGATGGCGGAAATCACTGCTGCTATCGAGCTCGAGAAACTTGCTAACGAGACGTCATACAAGGACTTTTTCAGGACCAAAGCTAACCGTCATCGACTTTTCCTCATCATCATGATTCCCATCAACATGCAACTGTCTGGCAACGGGCTTGTCTCGTACTACTTGAATCTTGTTCTGACGTCCATTGGCATTACTGACCAGCACGAACAGCTGTATATCAACGGTGCTTTGATGATTTATAACTTGGCGTGCGCTCTGTTCTTCGCTGCTCTGGCTGAGAAGGCTGGTCGACGACCGTTATTCTTGTTCTCTTTCATTGGCATGCTCATAACGTACGTCATCTGGACGATATTGTCAGCAATCAATCAGGAAAATGATTTTGCCAACAAAAACTATGCCAATGGCGTGCTTGCCATGATCTTCCTCTACTATTTCTGCTACGGTGCTGGATTGAACGGTATTCCTTACTTGTACTACACCGAAGTACTTCCCTATCAGCTACGAGCCAAGGGTCTTAACATCACTGGTATCACCACCACCCTGGTACTGATTTATAATGGATTCGTCAATCCTATCGCAATGGATGCCATTCAATGGAAGTACTATATAGTCTACGACTGCATTATTGCAGTTGAGTTGGTCATTGCCTACTTTATGTACCCCGAGACCAAAGGATACTCTCTTGAGACCGTTGGACAGGTGTTCGGTGAGGAAGTCGTGCGCGTGGATGCTGACCTCGGTGCTGCTATCGGCAGAGATGATGAGAAGAAAGCTTAAGAGGAATATATACACACATACTCACTCACTTACTCGTACAAGCTCCTGCAGTTGGATACTTAACTCAACACACGCCCATCGTTTGGCAATACACAATAGAATATAGTTTTGATTAATACAATGACGACGTTTTTTCAGCCTAAGGTAACTTCGCATTCACAATATAGAACAGTACAATTATGAGAGCTAATCTTGTCAAAGAGGTTGTTTTTTTTATGCTGGTTTAGATGCATGGCTATCGAGATCATACCTGCAGCTGCAGGATTATAAGCGTATTCAACGGTGTTCTGCGTCGCAAATAAATGCACAATTTTGGTGTCTATTTCTGGACTTCCGGTTTCCAACTTAATTAATTTCATCTGTTGGTCCTTCCAAGTTGTTTCATTCACTTGATTTTCTGTTCTTTCCTTTAGGAGTTGGGTTGTAATGTTTTTTTTTGGTAATTATAAGCTATTAGCAGGTGCAGTATTAATTCGTGGCGGGGCATGAGGCGCCGCCTAAATGCGGAGATGTCAGTTCAAATCCCCATCATTCCACTACTTAACAGTAACACACAATGACTGGACAGATTGGTTTCCGTCTCTATTCACATAATGTGCGATACGATAATCGCCACCCGGATGAAGGAGAGGAGTTATGGGAAAACCGCTTGCCACTTGTGGTGTCCAGCATTAGATTCCACGCTAGATTCAACACTTTTGTTTGTCTGCAAGAGGTCCTTCACAATCAGCTACAGGATATATTGCGAGAACTGGGAGATGATTGGAAATATGTAGGCGTAGGCAGAGATGATGGCAAGAAGCTTGGGGAGTATGCACCGATCCTATATCGAAGTGACGATTGGGAGGTAATAGAATCCAAAACGACTTGGCTGAGCGAAACTCCAGAAGTCCCCAGTCGCGGGTGGGATGCCGCTCTGCCACGGATCCTAAACTTTGCAGCTTTCAAGAATAATCAAAATGGCGCAAATATCAACGTTTTCAACACCCATTTTGACCATCAAGGAGTCGTGGCCAGGAGGGAGTCAGCGAAGCTCATAGTAGAGCGGATTTCCGACTTTGTTGGCTCTGCTCCCGCTGTCCTGGCGGGAGACTTCAACTCCACTGATTCTGACAAGGCATACTCGGTAATGGCTGATAATCTCAACGACGTGTCACTAGCGGTCCAAAAGCCTGACCATTATGGCTACACCATCACTTATACAGGTTTCAACAAGCGGGATTCGCCCAGCCGTATAGATTATATTTGGGCCACAAAGAATATCAAATCAGTGGCATACGGTGTTCTTCAATCCAACTTTGACGGCATCACTTTCAGTGACCATCGGCCTATTGTCGCCGACCTTGTGCACAGAATAATTCGCAAATAGACGATTTTGCACAACTCAGCTATGAAATAAAAAAAAAACCTCTGAAAAAATTAATCTATAATATAATCTATACTGTAGGTATATCACTGTTACAGTTTCATTATGGCGTCCAGTTCAAAGACATATTGCATAGAGCCATTTCTGTCTGAACCTATATCATCATGTGCATAGAGCTAAATTCAGAACATTGCATTTAAGCGGTCGCAGATGCAGATGTGGAGTCCTCAACAGTGGTTGCCTCCTCATCTTTGTTCTCTTCTTTGAAGACATTCTCGATCTCGTAGATGCCGAGCTTGCTAGCTTCCTGCTCAACCTGCTCAGGTGTCAGGAGCGGCATGGTCTGGGCCACCCGGTAGGCTGGTCGCTTTTCGACATAGGCCTTTGCGAAAATAATATCCACTTCTTCCAAAGAACGTCCAGCGGTCTCAGGATAGTAGAAGTAGATAAGGGGCACGAACAAAAAGTTGATCACCGCGAAGAAAAGGTAGCATCCCCATCGCGTGTTTGTGATGAAGATTGGGGTGAACATGACAACAGCAAAGTTGGAAATCCAGTTGGTACACGTGGAGACACTAGCAGCCACAGTTCGAGTCCGTGTGGGGTTCACTTCAGGAGGGTAGATCCAGGGAAGAGGCAGAATCGTGAACGCAAAGAAGACGATGAACAAGAACAGACCTACTGCAGCACCCTTTGCGGTCTGCTTCGTATCCTTAATAAGACAGGCAAACGAAATGGTGAATGCGATACCCTGTCCAACCGCACCAATCAAAAACAGCTTTCGTCGACCGATTCTGTCAACCAAAAAGAACGATGGAATAGTGGAAATGGCGTAAATGGTAGCGAAAACACCGCCCAGCACAAGCGATAAGCGCCTGTCCAAGTTGATGGAGTTCTGGAACAGCACAGTGGAGTAGTAAATGGCAGCATTGCAACCAGTGAACTGCTGGAAGAACTGGGACGACGCACCAATAAGCATTCGGCGGAAGTGCTGAGTAGGGCCGCCAGTAAATAGCTCGCGGAACCCAAGCTGCTGGCTGTGTCGGTGAATAGCCTCCATGACCACTCGCGCCTCAGCACGGACGTTTTCGTCGTTTATCGTAGTGTTGTTAAGCGAAGCAAGAATCTCAATGGCCTCTTCATTGCGGTGCTTGGAAATCAGCCATCGAGGAGACTCTGGCAGCCGCCACATACCAAGAACCACCAACAGAGCAAAGAATATCTGGAAAGCAACGGGGAATCTCCACTGAACAGTACTGTCCACATAGGAAAGACCAAAGTCGAGCCAGTACGCGATCAGCGTCCCTACTGCGATGACGGAACCTTCCAAGTTGACCAGTCTTCCTCGGTTCTCAGCCCTCGACATCTCGGACTGCCATACCGGGATGGTCGCGGTGTTCATACCATTTCCCATTCCCGTGATGACTCTACCAATCACAAACTGGCCAAGTCCCCAGTGAGGACCAAACGCCGAGCAAGAAATAACCGTTCCAATCACAATAATAGTACCGCCGAGGAGCACCAGCGGCCGTCGGCCAAATACGTCACCCCGGAACAGAGCAAACAAGGCACCAGCAAAGCATCCTAATTCATAACATGATGTCACAGCCCCCTGTACAACCGTTGCATGGGAACTGGTCCCTGCGGTGGCAGGAAACTCTTTGTTGAAGTAGTCGCCAGTAATGATACCAGACATCAGACCCTGATCATAGCCGAACAGCGAAAACCCCAGAGTAGCCACCACTGTAATGGCAGCTCTCAGGGGCCGACCGGAAAGTCCCGACGTATTCGTCCGTGAAGCAAGTCCACTCTTTATGTCGACCATTTTTGTATTTTTTTTAGATTTAAATTTTGACTTTGTGCGGTTGATAAAATTATAGCTAACCGCTTTTCTGAGGAACTTAAACCTGGGGGATTGGCGCCATATTTATACCCCTCGGAACTTTAAGTTAATCGGGGGCCGGTGGCTCTTGGAAGGTTATTTCTCTATCGATAGGCAACAGACACTGCCGAATGCAGCAAGGGTTTTCGCCGCTATGAAGTCATCGCATGCAAGGCCCATTGCGTTTTCACAGCAGCCTTGCTCCATTAGGCAATAGGTGACGTGTGGGTAGGGGCCCGCTTCATGTTCGGAGAAAACTGCCTGGTTGCTTTTTCCCTGCGGGTCGGAACAATGCGATTGCATTTGTTACTTTTTCTTTTCGTGAACCGGTCCGTGGGAGCACTTGTGCTGAAATGCGACGTCCTAAACGGTGCCATGTGGGGGTCACCGATTGGCGCCGGCCAGCTGTCGGCACTGTGATTTTCGTCGATTTTCTGTCGCTTTCTGCCCGCAAAAATTGCCTGGCTTACATATTTTAAATGTTGACCATATGTCGCTTCTGACAGCTCCATAGACCGTATATTTAACGTATAACGGTTTGGGAATGTATTATGACATCGGCGTAAGCATTTGTCCGTGCACAATATGCTCCTCCAGTGGATTCCAGCCGCGGAACGCGTACAGGGTGCAGTTGATAATTGCTTCCACATATGATATAACCAGTTACCGTCGCATACATGGGGCACAACAATGATCGTCTGTGAATGATCCTTGCGTCTAACGACCCCGCTTTTTGTACCGCAATATCCGTGCGCTACTGTTGCGCTAACTACAAATAAGAGAGCGAAAAGAATCGCGAAAAAAATGACCGCTGACGCCGTCTACATAGCGAGCGAGCCATTCCGACGACGGAAAAACTCCCATCACTTTTGGCAGTCGCGGCGCCGATCACAATAGGGTACGGGCTCGGAACCAAACGTCATACTACATACGGGTGTATCGAATGTGACACAAATGATAGTCAGTGCAATATAATCAATTAGTGAATACTAGATCTCTGTAATAGGAGCCAAGAACGCAAATCCCCTAACGAAAACGTCCCAGATCCCGCGGTTTCGGGAACAGTTGTCAACTGTACCAGTCAGTTACCGAACCGAGGCGGCTAGTCGACCAGAACGGCAAATGTGTTGAGCAGGCCAGCCTCGTCCATGACGCCAGACATCATTTGCGGAATGCTCAGCGTCTGGCACGAATCGCCTTCGACGTCCAGCGTGATGCTACCGTTTTCGGCCCGCACGCGCCTCGCGTACGACTCGTCGCGGTCGTAGTAGTGCTGGCAGTACTTTGACTCTGTGGATCCGTGTCCCTTGACTTGTCTGGGCCCTGTGAACGTGAATGCTGACGACCCATTCTGTGCATGTGCCCACTTCATCACTGCATCGCTTACAGCGTGTGCTCGGGCAATACTCACTGTGTACTCGCCGTTGTAAGCGAGATCCAGCACCAGCGAGTCGTCACGAGACTTGGTGGCTGGTGGATACACCTCGTCGTTCACCAGCACCGATGTTTTCGACGACTGGGCTACTACAATACTGTGCTTGTCTCCGTAGTTCTTGACGCTCTGCACGTTGCTGACGCTCCCCTTCTGCTGTAGATCCACCTCGATGGTCTCGACAGTTCCAGCGAAATCGTGCACATAGTCGAGCTGGGCCTTGTGCTGCAGCTTGAAGCTCTGTACAATGACCTGGCTGAGCGTCTGGTCCTTTTTGGGATCCACGATGCTGACACGATCCACCTTGAGGTTGCCGGGACTCACATGTCCACTTCCCTTGACTCCGTGTGCTCGCCAAACCAGCAGGTTGGCGCTCACAAGCCAGTCTTTGCCGATAGTTTGCGAGTAGCCATTGTCCACGCGGATCGAGATGGTCGATCCCTTCCAGAGATACGGTAGAAACGGCGAGATGTCCACTTGGTACGACGGCACGTCGAAGGCGTTGACGCCCACAATAGGCGACCACAAAGACGGTGAGTATCCGCCAGTATAGATGACTGGAAATGGCAGAGCCAGCCCAGCCACTTTACCGTCCACCAGCACCTCGACGACCCGGGAGGGTCCGTGGGCGCCAAACTCGTGGGCTCCATCCTGGAACCGCCGACTATAGGGATCTGCCAGATGGCTGTACCAGAACTCCTCGTCGGCGTTTCCAGACGCGAATACGTCCACAACTGCGCGCACTGCGTTGGTAGGAAGACTGTCGACCGTGAACTTGATATCGTCCTGTGGTGCGGACCAAAGCAGCTTGCCAGCTGGCTGTAGAGCAGTCACCTCATCCGCAGACTCGGGCAAACTGAGCAGCAGCGACTGCACACGGTCGGCATTCACTTCGTGTGGTGCATTGTAGTACGAGGCAGTCAGCGTCACGGTGATTTCGCCAGTATAGGTGTCGTCGACTACATTATTCAGCAGGAAAACGAGCTCTTGGGCGTCCTTCTTGAACAGACTCGTGTATGTAGAAACATCCTTGGTGAACCCGAACTCAATGGTCTTGGAACCAGGCTCGGCAGTCGATGTTCGCCAGATCTCGCTGCCTCCCAGGAACACATGTGCCAACCGGTCGAACTGTCTGCCATACGTGCTGGCCTTGAGTGTCAGGCGAACGTGGGTAAAATCCGCTTTTGGCGCCTCATAGTTGGCCACAAAAGGATGACCATACGAGTTGCCAAATGTATATTCGTCGACCAGCGTCTTTTCGAGCACCGGCTGGCCAATATCAGGCAGCGGTCCTGTAACTTCGAAGATTTCGTACGGTTCTCCACTGCCGTGCTTACCATCGTCTGCCGCGATGTCAGCTATAACGCTCTTCGAGTAAAATTCCATCAGATGGTGGCGATTGCCTCCAAACAAATCATGGCGACGTCGTCGTAGCCCATGATGGTGAAGCTTGTGCGCTCCTCCGTACACTGTCAGCAGCAGCGTGACACCCAGACCCACAATAAACAGCTTGCGATACCTGCTGTAGCAGCTTCGCGGTCTTCCACTAGAATTCACCTCATCATAGTCGTCGGCAGGTAGACTCAAATACCCACCTTTTGCCGTCATTGCAGTCGAAGTTGCCTACGCAATTCGAGCTGTTTCGTAGATCAAGAGTTCAATCCGTACCTCACGGATCCGAAGTTTCGTATTTTCTACTCAAGCTGTCTCGAGCACTCAAGTGTTTGGAAGACGGAACTTCAAGTAAAACACCTCTTTATATTAAATTTGCCCCCTCTTTTTTTTCGCCACCGAATATGCCTACAATGGAGAATGTGCGCAATATCGAACTATTTGGTGCCGTGCATAAAAACGGCTTCTCCACAATATAGCCTCACTACCCCTGTGGCGTACAGACGAGCACACAAAAGTTAGTCACTGCGCAGAAACCAAAAAAAAAAACCAGTCTCGAAAAGGAACCACGTGGAATTCACTGCCTTGAAGTGATGTAGTTGAGATGGCAGTGTTTGCAGCATTGCCACCGAGTTTTCGTCTAGCTTCAGCATCGACGACAGTCAACTTCAATTACTGTTCATATTGTATGTTCTCCAATGCATGCTGAGTTAAAACCTCATTAAAGCTGCAAGCGCAGACCTGGCCCTGCAGGCTGGAGTGTTAAGTTACTATTTATTTTATTTATCTTTTCCAACATGCTGTAGTCAAACTGTCGCTGGCATATCACTCTCTTATGCTTGAGGCAGTTTCTGTTTTTTCCACTTGCCACTCGCTGTAATGTGAAACGAGGTGAAATTTCCCTTCAAGTAGGCAGTGCCGGGTTTTCGCTCTCACTCAGCTATTATGCTGTTTTGCCTTGAATTTTTAGGGAGAATCTATTTGGTTCAGCAGTAAAATGGTGTCTACGACCAAAGCTACAGCTGTCAAGGAGATGTGAGATAGATGGACATAATTCGAGGCTACGGCTGTTAGCACTTTATAATGTTCTCTCCACTTCTCTCCTCTTGGCGTCGTTTCCCAGAAGGAGGCCCAAAAAGAAACGACAAAATACACCAGATGCTAAAAACTTATTTGTTTACAAAGATTCTTTTCTAATTTGTTAGTATATATCAGCTTACGATAGATATCAGTACTTTGACATACTAGACTGTGCTCGGAAAGTATAAAACTGCATCGTCATTCTGGATATTTTATATCACTAGCCGCACACTTCAAGATCCCTTCAACGCGCTTTTAAGAAGGGATGCCATCGGCAGACTTGATGCTCCAGCGCCCCCACAACGTGCCAGACGCGTTGGAGATTCCATCGGTTTTGAAAACCCCGTCAGGACTGGCAATAATTGAAATACAGGGTACCATTCATGTGGGGTCGGAGGCACTGACCAATTCAGGGCTCAGTCTCCAGCTGAACGACGACGAAGATGCAATGGACGACGATACCAAGCTCAACCCTCATGAGCTGCGCAAGTTGGGCAGAATCAAATTTGAAGGTACCGATAGCGAGAATGTCACAATGGAAGTCGGGTCACAGCTGCTCCGCGGGAAGATAGTCAAGCTGAAGACCCCACTAGCGGTGCTGCAGATGCTAAACGCGAACTCGCAGGCACCAAATGTGGTGGACATCCCAGTTCTTGAAATCATCCACCACAAGGTGTTGTTCAATTCACGTCCCGAGCCCTTGGTCGTTGCCCAGTAGTTGTAGCATCTTCTGATGCCAACGATCTCTTATTTAAAAAAATGCGCTGAACATCATGTCGCTTCAGCAATGCATACCCCAATCACATCTACTAGCATTCAATACATCTCTGACAAATATCTTTATCTGTTTTCTGGTTGTTAGTGTTTTTGGAAATATTCCAGTGTCTTGAGTAAACTATATTTTAACAAAAATTCAACAAAGCTTTTATAATTGAAGGAATAGTCCAAACAGAATCTGAAGTGCCAACCCCATAGCAGCAGTTCGATCGCGTCTCCATGCGAAAATTGCGAGCCGCTCAACTTTCGGTTCTACTGTGATGTCCACAGCGTTGTTGAATCTGCTGTTTGCGCAGACTATCTATGGCCAGATCCTCAAGGACCGGGAAAAGGAGCTTTCTGGAGTTCCAGTGGACCGGCAAAACCAGTTCATACGGCTCTCCAATGACCTGAAGGCCCATCCTCTGAATCGCGAGTTTCACTTGACACCCCAGGCATGTCAGTCTCTCTACTCAGCGCTGTTGCCTACGAATCCATCTCGTCCAACAGTCGAGATGCTCCAACCGCTGCTGGTCAAGCTGTATGAGTCATACAAGCGAGACGTGATTATTGAAATCAAGGGTGACGAGCAGGAATACAAGACCAAGCTGCGAGAAATAGACCTCATAGAGAAGGGCAAATGGGACGGTGAACTGACTCGCGAGGCAGATAAAGACAAGTCGCAGGGCGTACAGCAACAGCAGCTCCGGCTGCAACGTCAGCTGGAACTCCAGCAACGTCAAGAGCACGACAGAAAAATCCAGTTGCAGCGTCAGCAGCTGGAGAAGCAGCGACAAGTAGAGCACTCATCGCGTGACCTGCGACACAGGCATGAGTCTGATAAACGCAAAGCCAGCACTAAAGATGCAGATGATGAAGAAGCAGAATACGCAGAGGAAGAGGAGCAAGGCGACGAGGTGGATGATGCGGTACAGTCTCAAGAGGACGAGCAAGTTGCAACATCTGAAGTAGAGGACTATGAAGATGGTGAGGACAGAGCAGAAGCGTCAGGTGAGGATGCAGACGCAGCAGTGGCTGTTGCTGAAGTGGATGGCTCCGTGAAGGACAGTGAAAATGACGACGATGAAGGAGTCAGCGAGTCTGAGGATGACAACGAACGAGAGGAACAGCTCGTCGGCAGTGACAAGGTCAGCAATACCGTCGAAGAAGGCGACGAAGCAGATGAGGTTGACGAGGGTGACGAAATGGACGTCGACGAAGAAGAAGACATCAATGATGAAGGGGATAGCGATGATAGATCAGGTTCGCCAATCAAGAAAGAGTTGAGTCCTGTGAGACAAACTAGACGCAAATCGCAGCGTCTGTCGAGGAGCGAACGACCCTCAGCAGACGATAAGGCTGCTCAAGATAAAGCAGCAGACGATAAAAAACGCAAAAGGGCGCCGTCGCCAGGAGATGCAGCGCACATTAGACGGTTCCAGGCGCTCGTGAATCCGCTCATCACAGATATCATGTCCAATAAATCCGCGTCGTTCTTCTCGCATCCGGTCAATCCAAACGATGCACCTGCCTACTACGATCTGATCCTGGCGCCTACCGACCTGCGCACCATAAAGACACAGGTCAAGGAGGGACACATCCGTGAGACAGCCGAGCTGGAAAAAGAGCTCGAGAAGATGTTTGCCAACGCAGTGATGTACAACGGATGGGACAGCGATGTGTCGGAATGGGCGCGGGAAATGCAACGAGAAACCGAAACCATGCTGGCGCTGTTTCGCGGAGCAGAGAGGAAGAGCCAGAGCCTGACGCCAGCTGGGTCTGAAGAACCAGAGCAGAAGCGACGCAAGAAGTGAATAGAGGTGGAGGAGGATGTGAAGCAGAATATACACAGTATGATGGAGCGGAAGGTGTAACAGTGGCAAGTGTGAGCTATTTCAGTCGTCGTGCCACAGATTTAATGACGACAGTCTTGAAATATGCTAGAGCCGTGGCGGATCAATGCTTGTGACAACCTTGTAATCTCTGGTGACAATCTGGCGAACTTCTGGAGGCATGATGGACAATTCTGTGAGACACGATGCACATGTACAGTTGATGTAACGAGTTACGAATTTTATGATCTAGAACTATATATACAAGGGCAAATGGCCACTTAACGACCCTGCTGTTTCTGCATCAGAGCAGCACTAAGTTAGCAGCTGGCTGGTAGATCGGGTACTCACTTTTGCTCCTGGAACCGCTGTCCGACCCGCTCGCTGTGTTTGAGGAACTTCTCCGAACACCGGGTTATACAGGTCTCTTCCTTAGAAGACAGCGTCGTGGACGTAAAGTCGTTGACACAGTCTGCAAAGCACCGCTGGACTAGAGACGAGTAAAGCTATGTCAGCATGTTTCCCGATGGGCTAACTGTGTGTACGCACTCTCATAAAGTCCTTCATCTGCTTGCGCTCGACGAGCTGCTGAAATTCCTGCTGTTCCCGGGCGTTGAGCTGATCCATGGTGTATAGTAGATATCTAATTTTCAGTGCGGCAACTACATGTCAGCCACTTTGGCGGTGATCCGCCAGCAGACTGAATGCAAAGCAACGAACAAGTAAACACAGCTGAATCGGTGTTTAAAATCTAAAAAACAATCGCAAAATCGGTGAAAAATGCAACTGAGGACAGCAGCTAGTTTAGCAGAAATTGGCTTGATAGTTTGTGTCGCTGCCAGCTGCTTACTGCTTACAAGAGAGTGAAAAATAACAACCGAGCAAGTCTCCATGTACGAGAGTGCATGTGCGTGCATCTACATGCATATGTACACAGTATTATACAGCTATTATATGAGCTGAACATGGCACTTCGAGAGTATTTTGATCTCTGCTCGTCGTTTCCACAATGCGCTTCATTTGACATGAAACTCTGTTGGTGTGGTCTACTGAAATACACCATATCAACGTGTTTCCACACTTATACATCGTAAAGTACACATACACGTGTACGAAATAACTATCTATGTAGCTGCACGATATACATAATACACCGGACATGCCAATTATACAAACTCCAAAACGTCGTCGTAACAATGCAATCTATCGTGGTCCTGAGCTGCCTTCGCCGTTGGACGGGTCCTGTGAGCGAAACGCCGCCTTCTCGTCGGGATAGCCTTTATGAGCAGCTGGAACTTCTGAGATGCCTGGTGGAGGGCCTGGTGGGGGTCCAGCATCAGCAGCACTTGTTGGTACCGCAGGCGACACTACGTTGGGTCGCACTGGATTATGCACAGCAGCTGGTGAGGGTGCTGTGACACCTGCATCGTTGCGAATGAAGTTGCCACTGCGGTCGTAATGCCCAAGATCATACTGGCCAGGCTGCTCGCCGTACGCAGGCAGCCCTGTCGAATACTGGTTCTGGCTCTGGTAGTAAGAAGGCGGCACCATCCAGCCAGTGCCGTAGACAGGTGCTCGTCCACCACGTACTCGACGGGCAGAGTGAAAATACAGCATCCCGACGATGATGATCACCACTGCCACTGCGATGCCAAAGAACAGCCAACGACCCCAAGACTCCCATGTGCTGCTTGTGTTGGTGCAGCCGAAAATTCCGCAGTACGACTGCCGGCGCTGTAAAAACATGTGTTCAGTAGAGATGGACGCCATGGCGAGCAGGACGCATATATATATATTTTAGGAATAGATGTATATGTAGCTAATTACCTTTCGAGGACACTATATAATTAATCGACGGTGGGTTTGGCTCGTATTTTGCAGCAGCCAGCCCCATCATCCAAAATACACTTTGGATGCCGCATGCTCGATCCAGACTGACTGCGCTGCTATGCGGAGGCGGAGTCGGTTCAGATGACTGGCGACCTCTAGAAAACAAGCCTACAAGCGTCAAGAGAACGGCAGCACACGGAACAAAAAATAAAAAGAAAATTGACTTTAAGCAGTGCATATGACGCTCGTATTTTCAAGTACTTCGGCCGCTTTGGAAGGCTTCTAGAACACCGGTGACTAAGCGCTATTCGGTCAGGAATGATTCCGCTCGAAGTAATGCGTAGACTTGTAAAATCGCAGCGTGGTATAGCCCCAATGTAATACAAGCTCAACAATGACGATCAATTAATAATTATCAATTAGTATTTGTGGCGATGATAATGATAACGGTGATTTGACATTTTAGAAGATTAGCGAGGTTGTTTTTACAAGTTGGGTAGTATGCTCACGATATATGGATCCTGTTGTGGCTGATTAGTATTTGTATTGTTATTGCAGCTGTTTTGTATTATTTGCTGTTGTCCTTCTTTGGTTGAGCTCTCAGAGTCATTCAATACGAAGCTGGGACAGTTGCATGACTTAATTGATACTTCCATGCTTGCAAGACGAGTTCGACTCTGCCCATTCCATTAATCATAGCCACAAAATGAGCAAAATCAACCTCTACACATATATCTATTGTAATGCGTACTCTAGCACTACCTGCCGTACTCATTGCCAGTGTCCTTACTTCAACTGCGCAGCAGTTACTACAGTGCGACGGAGTCGCAAACACTCAATAATAATTGCAATGTTGTAGCTAACTGGCAACAGTTAACATGTGCATACGCTAACTATTTAAACTCCACAGCATGTCAGTAGTACATGACGCGTTGCAGATCCACTGTAAATGTACTCTAACGTATCAGACTGAATACACATCCTCCAACTCTCAATTCTCTGCACAAACTAAAGAAAAAAAGACGGATGGAGCTGACAAACGAAAGTGGACAAAATTAACAGCTCAAAATTAGACAGAGCCAAGTAGTTTCTCGATGATCCGGAGATAAGCTGGAGATGGCCTTGCCCTGGGGACAAAATCGGCAGTAAACATTTACTCCTGACATCACCGACTTGGAAGTAGACAGATAGATGCAAGTAGGGGCTCGGGGCCTGTACGAGTCTAGTGATGGCGCAGACCCGGTTCCGCATCACCCTACGTCTGGCGACCCAGCCAGAAACGAGTCTGGTCACCATCAAAAGGACAGATCACACCAATCGTCGCTGGTCGGAGTTACGACCGCAGGCACTCGCGCACTGGCCACGCAGATGTTCACATTTTACATCCGAGTGCCTGTCAAGCTTTTCCGGCCCACTCGCGTCGACTATCTGGCGTTTGCACGCGCCATCAACCCGACATACCATGTTAAGCCCTGGAGCTTTTTCACCCACTCAGGTCCCGCTCTGCTGACCCATGCAATCAGGGAATACGGATGGGGATTTGTGCCCAACCACATTCTGCCTCCGCTGGTCGCCAACTCCGCCATAGGCGTCGTTCTGTATACGACGTACTTGTCGACGCTGGCAGTTATCCGAGAGTCTGCGCACACGGTCAGTTTCCAGGAGTCGTTCACGGCTGGCCTGTTAGCAGGTGCCGCCCAGTCGCTGGCAGCAGCTCCCGTAGACGCTCTGGTGACTCGTTTCTCAGTCTCTGAGGTGCTCGAGTCGAACCACAAGTCGCTATGGGGCTATGGGAGAGCCAAACTCCACGAGATAGGCGTGCACGGCATATTTGCTGGATATTCGCTGAGTCTGCTCAAAGAGAGCTTGGCGTACTCGCTGTACTTTTCGACCTTTGAAATGGTCAAAGGATCCTGGTACAGGACCTATTTGCATTGGAAATATCCAAACTACAATCCGTCTACTGACAAAAACAGCTCGAGCGCTGTTAGGCCCTCTCGGGTGCTGTTTCCTTCGTTTGTACTCATGGCTGGCAGTCTGGCGTCGGTGGCTCTGCAGCTGGTCCACTACCCGCTGGGAAAAATCCAAAAACTCCATCTCATGGGTCTCGAGGCGATAGACTTTGGTAACGTCAAGCCCCATCTGCCGCTCTGGCAGGCCTATATGGAAGCGTATCCAAAGACGTGGCGGCAAATCAACCGTCTACGCATCAAAGATTCCGGTGGCAGCTGGCTGCGGTGGCTGTACGGTGGGTTTGTGCGATCCACTGTGGTGTCACTGCCTAGCACCAGCATTGGCCTCGTTGTGTTTGAAATTATGAGGCTACGATATAGCTCCGACGATGGCAACGACGAGGTCATGTGGTGAATGCCATGTGGCTGCGATCACGACGAAATACATGACTGATGACCTCTACTTTTGCATTGAAATAGAATAGAATAGAATATAGAAGGACCTCCTATCGCACTTGAACAACTTGTTTGGGATGTCTACTTGCTGGTAATTACATTGTTACTTAGTGTCGAATTTGTTTTGCTGTAGTGGATCCGAGATCATTGACGCCTTTATGCCTGAGAAGTACGCTTTAGATACGCCGTCCAGCCAGCATTTCTATACCGATCAGACTCAGCAACTGGATCTCGTCCCTTTCCAAGAATACCTCGTCCAACGATAATCACATCTGATCCACCGCTAATGACTTCGTCTACAGGGCGCCATTGCTGACCCAGCCCATCAGAAGTATCATCCAGACCTACCCCAGGTGACAGGATGAGCCAGTCCTCGTCGCCTTGTTCAGACATGCGGTTCTGAGCAATGAACCCAAAAACAAACCCGCTGTTGGACCTGGCAATCTCGACAGTTTTCTGGGTATACTCGCCTACTGCCAGTGATCCCTTTGAAGAAAGCTCCGCAAGCATCAGCAGGCCACGCTCCTCCGATGTAGTCTCCTTTGCACCTTCTTCCAGACCCTTGACGATGCCAGCTCCTGGAACAGAGTGGGCATTGGTGATGTCTGCCCATCTGGCGATCTTGTAGATTCCAGACACATACTGGGCCTTCACTGTAGAGCCGATATCGGCGAATTTCCTGTCCTCAAATATCAAGAACTGATGCTTTTTCGCCAACTCCAACAGGGGCAATATAGTGCCTTCATATGTGAAATCTTCAATAATGTCTACATGCGTTTTAGCGAGGGCAATGTAAGGGCCAACCTTGTCGAGAATGGCAAGGAACTCAGCATTGGTCCTGACGTCAACTGAAACACACAGATTGGACTTCTTCTCAGCCATCAGCCTCAGCAGTTTCCGCGCCACTGGGCTTGGATGCTTTTCTGCTCTTGCTTCATAGGAAAGTTTTACGTTGGACATATCTGACGAACCTTCGTATGCGGCTAGAGAAGCATATTTTAATACTGAGCTGCAGTCAGTATGATAAGTTAAGATTAGCGAAAATATAAGATAGTGGAAGCGGTGTTGGCCCTGAACCAGGGAATGAATCGCGACAATTATATCCAAGTCATAATATTTAGTTAATTATAGTAATGATGAGGACAATAGAGACTGCCTAATAGAAGGATATTGTGCGAATATTGTGCACAATCTCGGCACAGTTATAGCAGAGTATATTCTGCACCTAAGTATATGGACTGTAGAATGTTTCGAACAAATTGAGAGAGCTAATGACAAACAATGCAATAGTATACTTCATTGATTAAATGACGGTTGATTATTCAACTAGCCGCCTTACGTACGTAGCCATGAAATCATTAATTCGCAGAGGTATCTTCAGACGGTGCTTCGTCGACTCCCGTAACCATCGGTCGTTCTTCTGGGGCTTCAGAGCTGGGTTTTGAAACCACCTCGATGTCGAGGGATAGTCGTGGCACCGGATCAGACGTCGGCGACGGGAACAACTCCTGATGCAATCCTGGAAGAAAGGCGTCGATTTTGTTCCACGTCAGTGTCCAAAAATCCGTATCAGCGCCAAACTCTGAAGTGCTGACAACTAGTATAACATTCTTCAGCGTCTCAACCAGAGACTCCTTGAGGGTTTCTTGCTGTCCACTGTTCACTAGCCTGTCCATCATATCGAGAATACGACTCCATAAGTCGAGCACATTTGTATTGTACTGCTGTATCTGCACCAGATATTGCAAAAACACTTTACACAGCAAAGATGCTGCTTGCATGCGAGTCTCGCTCATTCCCTTTGGATCCATGTTGTAAATATCTGGCTTCAATAATGCCCCTATTAACGGGAACAGAGATCGGTTGAACACAGTCTCCCAGTCTTTTTTCTCTCCGTTAAGTAATGCTCTGTTGAAATAACTGAACGCGTTGGTTCGGATGACTCGGTCGCTGTTGACGCACTGATTGGCCAGAGCCTGTAAATGCTCGAACCAGATTTCTTCATCAACCTTGCTCTCCTGGTCATGTATATCATTAGACATTAAAAAGATCTTATCCAGGGCTTTTACGGAGCGCTTGTGCTCCTCCTCCAACTGCCTCTTCTGTGTCTCGGTGATCCTGTGCCTGTCTCCTATTGATTTGATTCGAGGCACCCGAGCAAGATTGCCTAGTATCTTTAGAATTCCACTATGGTATTGCTGCGTCGTTGAGACTGACAAGCTATTCACAAAGTCGGCCAATACTGGACGGCATGCAATATTACCAGATAGCAACTCGGCAATTGTCCAGTATCTTTCAGAATTGAGTGCCAATTCTCGGCACCAGCTATCTGTATCCACCAATGATAGGAATACCTTAGCAAAAATATATGACTCCGGAATCAAAACCTCATGCTTGATATTAAGTAGTGTCTCTAGAGCCTGCTCAAAAATATGGGGCAGCATGCCTTTACTGTATCTGACGAGTACAAGTAAGTAAGCAGCTACTCTTGCCAAGAAGTTGGGTTTAAGTTGCTCCCACTTTGATAAGTAGAAAGTGAGAGAGTCAAATGTCTTCAGAATGACCTTTTCGTCAGCAGAAGGGGACGATACCACAATCCCAACCACAAGGTCTATAATATACAAAATGGCAGGATACGAAACCTGTTTGTTATCAGCCTCGAAGGAAGGCAATGTGGAAAATGCCGAAGATACCAAGCTATCAAAACCGCTGCTTTCCAGAGACCTCATCTCTTGCAGCAATTCGGGTATTGCACACGAATGTATACAGTCTATTGCACCAAGCGTTGCATCCACATCCTCGTCAGACGGCTCAGCGATGGATTCGTTGTATCCAGTGAGGTACGAGGATAGCGTCGAAAATAAGCCGACATCTCGTCCTGCCTTTCCTCTTTTAAACGTCGTTTTCAGCTCGGTTGGCGGCAAAGGTGCGACGCCCACATTCCCCAGCTCAGTGGAAATAGACGGCGGAACGAGATTGTATAAGTACAAATTAACAAGAGACGGGACAAAATTGTTCCAGCTTGAACGAATCGTGCGAGCATAGAGCTTCACGATTCTAAAAAGCGTCACAGTTGCCATCTGCGCCTTGAAATCGGCACCAAATGGCACGGATAGCTCTGACACAGCTATAACGTCCTCACCATCTATCTTGACTCCAACCATATTCTCTGGCTTGGTGAGGCCGCCAACCGAAAGAGTGGATATCCTCGTCAAACACGCAATTATGTGGTCCATTGCTCCATGAACTTCGTAGTGATGGGCAATAGTAGCAGCTTGATGGAATCCAGTTATAATGCGAGAAAATACTGCGTCATCAGTAGCAGTAGCAAAAACAAATGCCAGCGTAGTGATAACGGATTTCCAAGTGGTTTCGAACATATACGGATCGTATGCGTTATCGGCATTGACAATTGCGTTGCCTGCCTGATTTGTCTGCAGCAGAAGAGCTTTCCAGGAATATTCAAAGCTCTCGTCATTGTCATGCTCGTCGGGCATGATGATTTCTCGAGACTTTATAGCGTTATAGATGCTTTCAAGATACTCGGGCGAAAAGTCCTTGGAATCATTTGCTCCCCGCAAATTCTTTTTAAACTGATCCAACGTCATATGGTTCTTGATCTGAGGATTATGCGAGTCTGTGTTCAACATGATCACTGCATAGCTCAATACGAACGCAGCATCGGCGTTTGAAACTTCAATTGAGTTCTCCTCACCACGACAGTACTGGTCAGCAAATTTCTCAAAAATACGCTCGATCTGCTGTGACTCTCCCGGGAGCCTGAAACAACACAAAAAATCTCGCAGTGCTTCATCAAGTCTCTTCCGAGAGAAGTCAAAACCCTCAATATAATGATTCATGACCAGATTATTGGCAGGCTTAGCTAAGAACTCGCCGAGCACCGTCTTGCTGATCCGACCCGAGTCTTTGAGGAATCGGGCTATTGACTGTGGCGAATCATCTTCTATAAGTTTTTGCTCAACTAGCATCCTGATTCCCAACTTGGGGTTGGTGTTGAATGACTCAGTTATAGCAATCACAAGCTTCTTGCGCGCTTTTGACTCCATTATCTTTGCAACTTCCTCGCTTTGTGGAGGAAGTGGTTCATCTCCTGCCGGCAGTCTGTTATAAAGGGATGATATAAATTCAAGAACCGCATCGAGACATAATGGTGGAACAGAAGGAGTCGACCAGGTAGCAGTATCTGGATACGCGTTCCTACACAGAAATCCCACCAAGTCTTCGCACAAGTCAGTCCTATCAACAGCACAGTCGTAATTCACGTATAAGTCAGTGAAATACGAGCTGAACCTGGTGAGACTACTGATAGCTTCTATCATTATCTCACGAATTTCAGGCGACTTCAGGCTGCTGAGACCACCTGGCTGGTTGTTCCCTCCAACCGTTGGTGTAGAGCGGCCACCCAACACCGGAGTATTCGAACTGGTAACTGGATGAGACGGGGGCAACTTCACCAGCTTTGGACGACTGGGCACTCCGTCGTAAAATATGCTATCGACACCGGATTCTCTAGGAATATCCGACAACGGACTCAGGCATGTCATCAAATATGTCAAAATGAATTCCTGCTGAAGTTTGAGATGCGACCTAGTGGTGTGAATAACAGTCAAAATGAGCTGCAGAGATGCTTGCAGCAGTTGGGGATTATCATATCTCACCAACTGAAACAGATGCTTCGACAATGTCGTCGTAGTCACATTCAGCAACGATGGATGTTTGGAAATATGGCTGCCTGATACTTCAAATGCAACGTTGAGCAACTTGAGAGCCATGATTCGCGTGCTATCAGTGAATTGGTGGAAATTCGATGGGTCCAAAATCGACACCAATACCCTGAATGTTTCTCGAATCGACGTTATCCCGTACGGTACCAGTTCATTTGGGACCAACACTAAGGCCTGGTCTGCGACTGCATCGCTTCGTTTCCTGTCAGATACCAGTATCTTTGATCGGATTTCTTCATATCCAACAATATCCTGCGCGTCAGCACTCATAAGCACATCATCCTTCTCTATATCCTCCAGCTCCTCGTCCTGCTCAGGCTCTAGAGTCCGCAGATGCGAAAACACCGCCTGAGAAAGCCGGACCATTGTCATATCGGCAGCTCTTCGCAGGACGTCTCCTCGACGCATTTGACATGCCATGCTCAAACAGGTCTCTATGATCTCACACAGTCCGTCGTCAGTGAGGAGCTTGCCACAAGGACCACAAACAATATCCTCCATCAACGCTAGTATCCGGAGCAGAACTCCGTCATCTTCGCCTTGATCAGTGGCCTCAAATCTGCAATGGGTGATGGCCACTGCCAGCTGGGATATTGCTGCTGGTGCATTTACAGAATCAACTGTGACGATATTGTATGCAAACAGCTTCGATACCGACACCAAAGCAATTGATGTGATGATTCCGGTTGTTGTCTGTGAACTGATGCACTCGAGGAATGGAGTGAGTAGCGCCACCGAGTCGAACGAGCTGAAATCCTCGCATCTTGCAAGATCACTGCGCAGTCGAGCAAAAGAGCCTATTAGCGGGTTCTCATTGCCTATACTGCCTGATCTTGTCCTGAGACCAAGCCTTGCTGCCAGGCTTTCTTCTGCACCGTTCAAAGACGGTGTTCCTAGAATTGCTGATACTCCAGACTGCGACCAACGACTATTCTTGCGCATCGCAGTAGTCACCGCAATGCACTCATTGGTGACCAGGAAAAGTGGGCCAACAGACAGCGACATGGCGAAACCGACTCCAATTGCTTTGTATACAATGAGATCTCTATGACCAAAAACCCTTGATATAACAAAAAAAAAAACCTTGGTCGTGCAACTAGTGATGAAAGATAGATTATGAATTATCACTAGTGATGTAGTTTAACACGAACACATAGAGCCAGGGCACGGGTCGGTTGCTTGGGAAACACTGGGTTAGTCTAGCGAGCTTATCTTAGGAGTAAATTACTGTGGCTATTATCTGTAGTAGACAAAATAAAAGTCGTTTGCTTAGAGCATTCTTCAAATAAGCTCAATAACGGCCTTTGAATTCTCTCTTTCATTATAGATTTAGTATTTAAATTGTTTTGCTAGCAGTCAGCCACCGAGTGGACATCAAATATATGAAAACTCGCAGCCAGTTCTGGACATCGACTGGGTTAGGCCAAATACCGAATTAAAAAAAAATTGGATCTTCTAAACTTTTGATTCAACAATGTCGGACGAAGAGGGCGACTTTGATATCACAAGTGCGCTGGCGCTAAACACAGAAGAAGATGGCACTTCTGACTCAGAAGATGAAGCATACGAAGTCCAGGATGAGATACTGTCTGACGACGAAAGTGAAGAGGAAAAGCTAGACACTGGCTCATTCCCATCTTTAGAAATGGATAGTGATGATGACAGGGCGACGAAGCAGAAAGATAGTCTCTTAGAGTACTTTTCTGCCCCTAAGGCGAAGAAGACGAATGCAGGAACGTTTGCAGGTCTTGGATTATCAAAAGGACTACTGAATAACATCACACGAAAAGGTTTTAAGAACCCCACACCTATTCAGAGGAAAACTATCCCCGTGGTACTCGAGGGAAGGGATGTTGTTGGAATGGCGCGAACAGGTAGTGGAAAGACAGCTGCATTTGTTCTACCCATGATTGAGAGACTCAAAGTGCATTCAGCAAAAGTGGGTGCTCGAGCCATCATCCTTTCTCCTAGTCGAGAGCTTGCACTTCAGACCCTTAAGGTTATCAAAGATTTTACACGAGCCTCTGACCTGCGCACCGTGCTGTTAGTAGGAGGTGATAGTCTGGAGGAGCAGTTTAGCTCTATGATGTCTAATCCTGATATCATTGTCGCTACTCCTGGCCGATTCCTGCACTTGAAAGTTGAGATGCAGCTTGATCTCAAGTCCATTGAATATATCGTTTTCGACGAGGCCGACAGACTGTTTGAACTAGGATTTGCCGAGCAGCTTAATGAGATTCTCGGGTCTCTATCTGAAGCTAGGCAGACTCTTCTTTTCTCGGCAACACTGCCAAAGTCGCTGGTTGAATTTGCGAAAGCTGGTCTCCACGACCCAGTACTTGTCCGACTGGATGCCGAAACAAAAATATCAGAAGACCTCGAAATGGCTTTTATTTCAGTAAAGGAAGGAGAAAGAGAAGCGGCACTGTGTTGCCTATTAGATTCCATTATAAAAATGCCAACAGCTAGTGAGGAGCAGCTCAAGTACATTGCCAATCAAGACAAAGCGGCCATGTCATCTGATGACGATGACAACGACGACAAGAAGAACACTAAAAAGAAAGGCAAGAAGAAGTTTGTGAGAGAAAGATTACCGTCCGCTACAGAGCTGCCCACTCCAGAGTCTACAATTGTATTTGTGCCGACGAAGCATCACGTGGAGTATATCGCGAGTTTGTTAAAATGCTTGAATTACGCGGTATCTTTTATCTACGGTACTCTAGATCAGACTGCTCGTAAGGAGCAACTCCACAGGTTCAGAGCCGGCAAGACTAGCATCATGGTGGTGACGGACGTGGCTGCACGGGGAATCGATATCCCAGTATTGGCGAATGTGATCAACTATAGTCTTCCATCGAGCCCAAAGGTATTTGTACATCGAGTTGGTCGAACTGCGCGAGCCGGCCGCCGAGGATGGGCGTACTCGTTAGTGCGTGAGTCAGAGGTCCCGTACCTGCTAGATCTTGAGATTTTCCTTGGACGAAAGCTTCTACTTTCAAACGCCATCCAAAATGCAGATGAAGTTCACTATGGTGAAAAGTTAGTGCTAGGGTCACTTGCCAAGGAAAGTATGGAGGTGATCGCCGAGGATGTTGACGGTTTCCTCTCGCGAGATTATGATTTGGCACAGCTGAAAGAGGTGGCATCTAGGGGTGAGAAATTATATTTGAAAAGTCGAGAACCGCCGTCTCATGAAAGCATGAAAAGAGGCAAAGATGTTATATCACGCGGTTGGGACAGTCGGCATATTCTTGTTGGGCCCTCTGTTGAGACCGAACGACAGGCATTCTTGGACAAGCTCAATAATCGGCGTGTCAAAGAGACCGTCTTTGAGTTCAAAAAGACCGCCAATAGTTTGGCTGCTGCTGAACTCATGGCTAGACGGCGACGACAGATTGCGCCGATTCAACGAAGGGCAATCGAAAAGAAGCTTCTTCAGGAGAAAGAGCGTGAGTCTGGACTGGTGCAGAGTGTTGAAGGTGAGTTTGACAGACTGCACAAGAAATCCAACGAGGAATCAGATGATGGCGGTGATAACGATGATGTGTCAATAACACCGCAGGAGGTTGCTACAGAAGCAGAATTGGATCAGGTGTTCAAGAACTCAAGTGCTAAGAGGAAGCGTAAGCCAGAGAGCTTCCGAGACCCCAGCTTCTATATGTCGCATTACGCCAGTGTTGAATCTATACAGGAACGTGGTTACAGTCTGGGAGCCGCTGGAGGATTCGCAAATGCTGCTAGGGGTGCGACATTTGACCTGACTGGGGAAGGAAAGGAATTTCAGCAGAAGCAGGGCATGAGGTGGGATAAGAAGAAAGGCAAGTACATTAACGCTGGAAGCGAGGGAGGCAGCAAATATATCCGCGGAGAGAGCGGACAAAAGTTACCTGCCTCGTTCCGAAGCGGTCGTTTTGACTCTTGGAAAGCAGCACATAAGACCAGCGGACCCCGGGTTGGTACTCTTGAGACGCCTGTTAATACTTTTGGACCAGGCTCCAGTGGATCTGGCAAACGATACAAGCATAACAAGATTGAGGCGCCAAAGCCTGCCGACAAAGCGAGGGAAGATTACCATATTCGCAAGAAGAGGGTCCAGGAAGCTGTCGACAAGGGCCTAAAGGTGAAGGGAGTTCGCAGTAACGTTACAAATGGCCTCAAATCTGTGGATGAGGTGCGTAAGCAGCGCAAGGTCAAAGAACAGAGACGTGAGAAGAACGCGAGGCCCTCAAAATCAAAAAAGAGAAAGTGAAAAGACTAAGGAGTCATATGTAATTTATTGAATAGCATTATCCATTACACTTAGTAATCACCGATTGGTCTTCGGTCACTGACTGAATACAGCTTTACTCCTGCCTCGAACCCCTGATGAAGGTTGTAACGAGCTTTCAAGAAGGTTTTCAAATTGGAGCGCCGAGTTCACGCGGTTTGCTATATGATAATAGTGATGAAAGCTATTCAGAGCAGAAATTGTTGTAAACCTGATAATTTTGTACAGGTTAATGCATTTCATCTACATGAGTAGCACCCATGTTGGTGAATTCTTCACCCCTGGATCATAAGATTACTCAGGCTGGAAAAATGATCATATACGAGCATCTACTAGCAGATCTTCATAACAGACTGTGTGTCGTTCCTACTCAATGCTTTCTAGGGAGAGCCACGAGATGCAGAAGAGTAATAGTCGTAAGACTACTGATGGCAGCGGATATAAGCGGGGATATATGAGTCGGTCAGAGACTGCTATCATAAATAAATTGAAAGGCCGTTAATAAGCACAAACTGAAGATTAAGATTAAGACACGTAATAGTGGATATTCGAAGTCTCTCCTGTTATATTTCTCGGAAAGTATCCCTTCTCAACTGAATAATTGGTACCAACCCGACTGCGTTCCACAAAACTTACTTATCCATTGGATTAGCTAATTCGAATCCAAACTCTCGTATAATCCTAGTTTTGTTTTCATTTGTATTATGGTCTCTGACACTAATCAATTTGACAATTCATTTCAATTCCGTCAGATTCCGCCCGGAGACTCCGAATGCGCAGGGGTGGTATCCAAGTGTCGCCGGCGAGTTGCACTGCCATGCATTCAAGTTTGCACCATTAGTCGGACAGTGGCATTCAATAAATTCTTATCTGCCTATTCGTTCACACTCTGGAAGAAGTGGATATCTCATATTTCCTATCGCCTCACCATTTGATTTATAAAATGATATCATCGTAGAGACAGAATTTTGCAGGGAAATTTTGCGCAGTTTTTTCGCAGAACAAGTAACTCGATGAATTATGCATAAATCATATTACCAAATACTCCAGTAGAACGTGATTCTGAAGGTCTAATCTTTGGTTTCTTAAAGTGTACCTTGAAGACAGTTCAATTGAAGAGTGAAGAGACAACCATGTCTTAAGGGAGGAAGCATGGCGTCATTGTGCTGACGAATAAACGGCTCTAACTAACCACAGGCTGTGTGACATGCCTATACAACAGAGATTGTTATGTTCTTTGTTCCGGTCGATTGCAATGTTTCCCTCAGAGCAGTTCTCATTTCTTCAAATAACAGTTATGCTTCGGTAATGAAAAAACAATTGGAAGGTAAAGGCGCAAAGTAAGTAGGTACGTAGGCTGGCCCTGTCACACTCTACAGACAAAGGAAAAATAATTGTCATATTGGTATACGTTACGACATCTCATATAACTACACAAATGCGTACCTCTGCCAATGGGCTAAAGGTATATAAATACTAGGACTTTGGAGATACGAAGCTCCGCTGAATGTCTCGGACAAGGCGCGCTTTCTCAAAGCCATGCTATGCAATGAGAATTTGCAACACTAAGTCTTGAACCAGTGCAAAGAGCCCCCGGTGCCAAACTCAGACATATTGTAAAGGTCGTCCAACTCGTCTCTAAATAACAGGCCCTGCCTAATTGAAACCAAATCGTCCCACAAGTATGCCACTTGCGGAGGCAGTTTCTGGCGTACTTCGTCCAAGCACTGGTCCCACATGTCCTGGACCTGGCGCTTCTTCACGACACTCCGTCTATAAATGCAACAGACGATTCCCAGGAAAAAAATCGCGTACGGCCTGCCGTTGACCACATCTCGCCGGTATCTGAGCGGTAGGCTCACCACGATATTGGCTATTGGTAGAACACACCGTATAGCCTTGGCGTATTTGAACAGGGCTTCTATCTGGATAATACAGGTCTCATACAGCCCTCGCTCTGTCAGACTGACCATTTTGAGCCCATAAAGCTTGTTTAGTGTAGTCAACATGTATTCGACCACTTGCATCCGTACTTCGCCAGGCTCAATGATCATCTTAACCGCGTAATCATAACCCGCCGCCAGAGTGCCAGCAATCCTGGGACGGTACGTGTCGAACAGCACGCGGGTCCCTAAAGCCAGTCCTATAGCATCCAATCCTCCTGTCCACGAAAATACGGGGACCAGCGAACCATGCATCAACCAGATTCCGTTTATCAACACTGACATCAACACAATCTCCTCTGGATTCTGCGACGACTGCTCACCACTAATAGCTTTCCGCAACAGGTTGACTCCCCTCACAAAACACGTATAAAACGGCTTCATATCTACTCTACTAACCCCTCGTAGTCGCTGCCTCAAAATTCCTATGTACTCAGAAAGCGTCAGCATCCCGTTCAAAACCATATCTGAGCGAGCGGCAACCGCCATGCCGTCGGACGCAAGCAACAGCGCCAGTTTACGGTTGCCCATCGCGCACACGGGTGCCCCTATGTTTTGGAAAAACTCTATCTGGTAAAGTTCGTGTTCGTTGAGTCGTACGAACGGATTGACTCCAAAACTCGAAAGGAACTCCGACACGCCTTCCCTGATGTTCTCCAGCGGATCCTCAGAGGCAACCGCAGGATCGTATGCTGCCAGCTCGCTGTTGTTGCTGTTACTGTTACTGTCGTTGTTGCTGTCGTCGGCCCTGTTTGGCCCGAATTCAATCAGGCTGCTTGAGCTTTCTTCGCTGCTCCCGTGAATTGGGTTTACTGCCCACACAGTGACTCCAGACCCCCGGCTTGCTGACTCATACAGAGGATTATGCCGGTATCGCCTGATGGGCTCTGGAGCTATATATTCGCATATGAGCTGCCTTGACAAGCAGTATCCGCAGGCTGGCTTGACTTCGTCGCACTGTGATTAATAAGGGGAACCAACGCGGCCGTATTTTGGCATGCCTACCTTTATCCGAGACCGCTTACAATTGGCACAACCATAGCGGGACTTCTTATGACTAGACCTCGTCGTAGAGAAAGCGTCTGCCATGGTGGCCTGTCATGCCTGAAGTTACATTTCGCTACCACAGGCTAATGTTATATATGCTCGCGTAAAAAAATACTTGCTTTTTCTACCTTAATTGCTTTTTTTTAACTGTACCCGGGCTATCAGCGCCATACAACGAAGAGCTTTGACCCTCGTTATCATTGGCAATTTACGTTAGTATCGACAAAAATATCGGTCTAGGAGCTGAGTACGGAATTTGACATATACGAAGTGCCGATTTGAGTGGTAATTTGAATGGCAATTTGAATGGCCCGAGCTGCAGTATAAACTTGTTGAGTAGCGAGTGGTCAGAACTTACATGTCAGAAACCTCTTGTTAATATTAATATTTCCTAATTAGATTGCGACCAGCATTTTCCGGAAATGCCATAAAAATAAGCTGGCCATACTTGCTGCAACGACGTCGACAGACCCACTTGGCTCTTTTCGCCCTAGAAGTCCGCTTTCCGCCCTGGAAACCCACTTTTCGTCTCCTCAACGTCTATTCCTGGATACCGTTTTCACTAGATTAAAGTCGGACTAGTGCGGGGACACTAAGATGACAACCGACATCTCAACGCAGCTTCAGCATCATTTGTGGCTACGCCTAGACATAATTAACAGCCAGTTGTGCTTCCTGGAAGGGAGACAGTTGTCGCTGGCAAGAGAAGTTACCTGATAAACAAACGATGTACGAGACTAAATCTTAATATGAGATTTTTAGATTTGTCGCCATGCGCCCGATTAAGTATTATCTATGAATATCCACTATATCGTTTCAGCAATTAGGATGCCGTTCATCCCGTAAAGGAACTGCGCGTGAAAATCATTTTACTATAGAGTTTTGACGCATCTTACCTCTGGACTATTCAAGGGTATAAATGTGCTGATATCTATCAACGAGCCTTCATGATAATTGGATAACATCGGCTCAGCTGAGTGCCGTAATAATAGCATAGACCAAGTTTTTGACAACACTGATACTATATTTTCATAGCTCTCAGTTCCCACGACGCACAGTTCCACACAAAGAGCAACCTTGCAGCAAGTTTATCAATACTTCCCTTTGATTCCGTTATCATATTTCCTCCTAAGCCCGGCTACATTCAATTTTCCTTATCGGCATTGGGTTATTTCGGTGTCGGTGAATACTTGGATTTTCAAGGCTTTATTTCTGCCGAACTACGATTTGAAGGTCTGTTGACCATCATAACTATGTGTGTGACCCTCATTCCAGCCGATTCTGTCGTTGGAGGGGTATTATTTCCCTTAGCTACTCTGCGACATAAATTGAGCGAATTCTGCTAATAGCCCCAAAAACATTTTCACTCTCAGATGCAGTTCGGTCAACAATTTCTACGTGACAACTTCCGCTTGACTAGAGATAGCAGGTATTCAAATCCCTGAAATCAATATCGTACTATCTGATGCAACTTTTCACGGAAAATGGAACTAGTCTCCGATTCCTAAATGGCATGCTCGTACAGAGGCTGTACTGCAGACGGCATGCAGGACTAACGCAAGGAGACGATCTGTCGTCCGATATAGTATATACCCATACCCTTGCAGAATGATTCCAGCTTCCGCCAGAGCTCTAAAATGGATATATTTGATCGACAAAGCGTCAGGGGCCCATCATGTCAAGCGGGGAACAGTAAAAAATCATTCAAGATACGTGAAAATATCCCTCCATCGTCGAATTCGACATGGAGGGCAGTGTTGACGGAGAGAGATTATTTTTTAGGAGAAACCCTATTAAACTGGCCAGGTGCAGAGTGCATATTTAATTACTGACCAGCCAGCATGAGAGGGTTGCAATAGACCTAACAATTTTGAAGTCTGGTTTTAACTTGAGGTACTGACCGTCAAGTTTCATAGAAATGACGCAATGTTCTAGTACAAGCGTTAAACTGCAACTCGGCATGCAAGGAATTTAGCGATGACAGCAATATGCAATTTTCTGAGACATTCGGTAGCCAGCAAAAATGCAGGGTGACAGAAATAGAAAACAAGGTCATGACATTCGGTTGCTCAATGTGTTTTTGTAACAATTTTGACGATAAGCGGAACAATCATATTCATTGGCAAATTGTCGGGGATCGGTAGCTTCCATATCCCAGAGCAGATACGTCTCAACGGCTCTAAGTATTCAATATTCATACCAAATGTGCTAGGCAAAATGATATCATTTCTAGAATAATCTATAATGATGCGACATGTGCAGTTCATACAGGCACTAGCGATATATGCTATGATGGACCCTCACGGCGTAAGTCATTTGAAATTTAAACGGGGACATTTGACAAGTGTGAATTAGGATTGTTTCAATGATACACAGAAATTTATTCGCATCTGCTACTTTCATACCACGGTATTATCAGCCGAGTCCATATACAAAGTAAGGGGGAGTTTCAGGAATATCACCTCTCTCTTATAATTAACGAAACAATAGAAATGACTTCATGAGGTCCTCTTTCAGATCGTAAGTACAAGAATCCTACGCACATTGGAGGAAATAATCACCCGATAAGTCTAAATCTACACGTACAACTGAACAGGTCAAATCTACCGGATAGATTGGAGAATAAAACCAGGTCGAGAAAATGCTATACCAAAAGCAGAAATCGACATCACAGATAAAGCGAGCGAAAATTAAAAGGAAGTAAAAAATTCACTAGATCAGGTGTAAGAAAGCACCCGAATAAGTGTCTTGATTGGAATAATTACCTACGATTATAAGATTTAATTCACTTGAATTGTGGACAGCTTGCACTTAGATTCTATATCAAATCAAAATGCCTTCTGCTCACTGTGCAATGCAGATTTCGCGTACCAGGACCAGGCAGTTACACAAATCCGTGTCCTTTGCTCATTAGAAGCCAGTGGTTAATTTAAAATAGTCGAAGCTTCCGAGACCGTATACCATTTAGCCAAGAAATTCATTTGATAGGCAGCAGCGCCCACAAAGTTAATAAAATGCTAAAGATACTTGGAGAAGTCGCGAGAGGACGTAGGCTAGTAATGACAAGTAACATATCTTATTAATTGCAATGCGATATAACAAAGCGGTAGGTCTGCAAATTCTTAGCCAATCGTCTACACTGCAAGTATGTCACGGTAATCCACCGGGTAAACTGGAGCGCGATCGGAATGATCATTAGTCTCATCTGACTTAATTCATACACTATATGGTAGACACAGTAGTCGGTGTGTGGTCAATTTCCTTACCAGGCTAAGGCATAATTCCTAGTACATATATAATGCTGAAGGATAAAACCGAGTAGCTGCTCTGGAAAATGGTTCAAAAGGTATATGATATTCCGCTGTTACATCTCGAATTATATCCAGTCATATAGCGAAATACACTGGAACCACGTTGTTAATAAATTAAGACATTAAGTCGACAGCAACACAAAATCAAGAATCTACCTAAACTGTGTCAGCTACCCGTCAATTGACTGTCGGCACATTTCAGAAAAAATGCTAAGCTGGGTATTGATCTGCGTCAATATAATATTATTAGCCGTAATTGGGATGTTGCATTCCAGAACGACTACTGCACAGATTCAGGGTAAGGACACTTCTTATTACAGGCATCTGCATGATTGTTCTGCCCCTCTGTACTGCTAGTCCCAAACAGTCAAGCCGATAAAGGAAGTAATTCTCGGTCAATGCAGATGCTTGCATATTGCCATGCTAGTTCGCCTCTATGCTCAGTCTGGCCTAGCAAATATTGTTTCCTGTGAAGAAACTATTATAAAAGAGGAGATAACCAGCGTCTGAAATCTATCCACGCTAAAAGGTTTAAAAGCAAGCTCCTTACAGCCAATCCTATATAATGACTATAATATAAGCAAGCTTTTAAGAGTGAGAGTTTTAACGAAGCGAATCGGTTGTTTAGACTACCAGAGATTTCGAGGTTCGACCTCAGGGTGCAAAAGCAGACCAGGCAATCTCCGCCGTAGGCCAACGAACAAAATAGTTACTAATACACGTTTGTCTTATGTACAGAAAAATTGTTTTAAATATTTCGTGTGCATGGAACTTTTGTGAGTGACAGAATTATTCTCTCGTTTGGGAAACCTGCGTCGAATGTATGCGCACATTTAGAAGGAAGAATGTTGTCAAAAAATCTCGACATGCTTTCAACATGACCAGCTTTACAGCCCTTGTCGAGCTGGCTTCACTAGGCAGCGCTGCAGTCAAAATAAGCCAGTGATCTGCTGCTTTCTTATTGCTGCGGAAAACTTCGGTGGAAGAAAGAGCGGGCACGAGTTACAAAGAACGTGGATTTTTTATTAGCTAGCATCTATAGAGAGGTGTCAACGCGTCTAAATTCCTTTTTAGACCGCTGATAGGAATGATGCCACTTGCATGGTCAGTCTGAGTCTGGTTTTGACACAATAGCATGTTCCAATTGGCCGCTGTCTGTGTCCACTGATGGGGTCACTAGCCAGTGCTTTGTTCAGCTCTTCTCAACTGTCATCGATATCCTTACCAGTGTTTGTTACATTTAAGCTCAAATCGAATTAATGAAAAGATGCACCAAGTATATTGTTAAGTTTTTAAATTGTAAATAAATTCTTGTACTACCTGATTTGAGAGAAGTGATACGATTCTTTATCTGGTTTTGTTGTGCTGTAGTTGTGATTTAATAAAGGATGCGCAGATCAATAATGACAGAGTGATAAATGCTAGGTAACAGCCACAGAGAGTTGGATCGATGTATGACGCTGAGCGAGGACAATATTTGTATTGACGTGCTCGCTTAGTAGCAAATTTACTAAGGGATGATTTTTCCTTGGCCAATGGGGAATGTCACTCACTCTCATACTCACACTCACAATGGCAACTTCGATGCCAAATGGTGTAGAATACCTATGATTCAGACGATAAGAATACAGGTGAAAGAATAAAATATTGCGTGATACTATATTCTTCGATTGATGTTAGTCGAGTGCTGATAGTCACAACGCCTGAATAACTATGAGTATGATATGTATGGCTGTAATTCTGTGCCGAACCGTAATTCTGCCGCTATGCGCCTCTCCGGATGTCATCCTGCCTCTGGGCTAGGAAGCAGCTTATAAGGTCTCTGATGACCAGAGGCATTTAAGTCAACATTGGACACATTATTTCCTTGGAAGGCATCATTAGCGCTGTTTAACGACCTCCAGACGTTCGCTGACGATGGTTGCCACGCAACGGACAAGGTATAAAAAGTCCCGAAACGGCTGTTTGTCGTGCAAAAAGCTCAGGATCAAAGTAAGTGTTTTGAGGCTGTGCATGTCCATTGCTAACAGCACAGTGTAACGAAGCCAAACCGTCGTGTGAATACTGTGTAGCAACCAAGAAGAAATGCGTTTATGTAGCTGCTCCTCCAATTCAACGTCGAAAAGGGGCGACTACGGCTACAGGAACCGAGCTTGTTAGCAAAAGCGCGAACTCTAGCCACGCCAATGCAGTACCGCCGTTCGATATCTTAGCGGAAAATCCACCAGATCTCCAGAATCAGGCCTTTTTAACTTCTGTGAGTGACCTCTCATCCGAAATATCAAGCGCTTATAATACTGATTCGGAATTAGTCGATGATTCATTTGGTGAGCTACTCCAGATTGCTCGCCAAGAAATCGTGCCATTTGAACGTCAAGAAGTCCCACTATTTGTTATTAGCCCGTTTGGAAACCTCTCCAGGGAAGAAGTGAGCCGAGTGGAGTTTTTCTCTAAGGCAGGCGCAATTGCCTGTGCTGCAGGTGACATTAGTATAGCAAAGCTATTGAGATCAGAGGGCATCGGCATAGCTTTGCACTCAGAAATGGTCATGAGCGGAATCCAAGCGGTTTCTGAGCACATGAAGCTGTTGCGTAATATATCGCCAGGCCAAGATTCTGCAATTGTATCGAGGAAATACTTCCATAACTGTATCAGGCTCTTGCGGGATTCCATAGCCATGGACAAGTCATTCCACAATCCGCAGGAACTGGTGTTGGGATCGTGGCTCACTTCTGTGTTTTCTCTGCTAGACCTGACAATGCTGCCAGTGCTGTCATGGTCGGGCGGTGTTGATCTAATGAGCGTGTCGTTTGGAACAGCAGCACTAGTTGCCACTTATTATGAACATCTGATGGGTACCCCATTTCGAGTTTTGTCCTTCGAGATGACTCTGGAAGCAGCAGGAACTCAGATCCAGCCGTTTGAATCCGATATCATCAAGTACTTATCCTCGACCTTGGAAAGTCTTGTGGCCATCAACGTAGTGCCCGAGGTAGAGGCGGCATTATACACTACGGTGGTGGAGTACTTCGAAGCGACGTTTAATCAAACCAAGACGCTAAGATCGCTGCTTCCCATGGTAACGCTTATGTTTGACATGCCCCGGATGTTTCACCAATATGCTAGGGAATGTCGTCCGGGCGCTTTGTTTGTGCTGGGAGTGATGTGCTGTATATATCGGCGGAGTGTGTTTAGGATGCGAACAATGGCTGACATGTGGGACGATTGTCTGCAAGATATAGGGGAGCGAATTCCGATGCCTCTTCGATATCTCTACGAAGACATCATGCGCATCCGGAGGGGATTGAAGTTCAGCGAAGAGCTTGATAATATATATTTCAGATCGGTTTTCAGCGAACGTGTGATGGGGTGGTAGGCAGCAAAAATCTTGATATCATATTTATTGAATATTTATTAGCGCCAATATTATAGTGGCAGGGTGCGTACCTATAACGAAGATATCATTGGCATACTGCTTCTAGACATTTGGAGCTATAAAAATTGCCGTCTTTTCCAGTTTCCTGGTGGAATTGGACTATAGTGTTAGCATCGGTACTTATATGACAAGCAAAAACAGTTCAGCTTGCCGACCCACATTTTGTACAATCGTATTTCTAGTCATCTTGGCAATGTTTATATAACCATTTGAGATTCATTATTCATTATTTCACCTTACTCACATCCCGTTTCAGCAGCGTCACCAACGGCCGGATAGCAAATATGAGACACTCAAGGTCCAGCGTCTCCAATCCATGATCGAGCATTTCTAATAAGTCATCGAGCTTGAGATCGAGGGTGAACAATGGCGCGGATCGACCCTTCAACGTCAACGAGATTACAAAAGTGCTTGGAGCAGGAGACACCATGTCCATCATCATATTCGAGGTCTTGGCTTCTAAAAACCGCCAATCAAGAACCACGCCCTCCTTAATCAGCTGGTTAGGAGTGTACTTGCGGACTGTGACTTTCGACTTCGTCTTTGCCGGTTTTGGTTTTTCACCCTCGACATTGACACCAACTGCCACTTCGCGCTTGGAGCCAGTCTGTGTACGCACATTTGTCAGGTAAGACTTGTAAGTGTCGAGCTGAGATCTCAAATACTCGTTATGATCGCGAATGATGTCCAGCACCTCTTGTAATGACTTGGCCTCTGTCTCTACAGTCTCACGCAGCGAGCCCAATTGACGCAGCTCGTAGTCCACCTCGGTGACGAGGAGCTCGCTGTCATCCGAATCCGATTTCTCTATCTCACCCAGCAAATCTAGCGCCTTAATGCCTCGTTTGACAAGGTTTTCATCATTACTTTTCGCGGCATGGTCGGCGATCTTGTTAAGGTCATATGGCTGTGCTAGTATGCTGTGTCCTGCGGGGAACACTCTGATAATATTGATCATCAGAGTTTTCGCCTCCATAAAAATAACGTCCGCTCGAAGAAAGTCAACTGGGTTACCATCGACGTCACCAACTTCAGTTTCCCACCTGTTGAACAACTGCAGCTCCATTGATGCATTCAGATGTCTCGGCACTAGACCAGGCGATCTACCAAGATCATCAAGAAGTATCGCTAGATGGGATTTCTCGTTCTGCACGACTCTTTCTCTATACTTTTCCAGCAGAGAGTGCATGCCGTACATCTCGTTGAGATTGATATTGAGCACAAGATCCGTCTTTGACAGAGCCACGTATTGATCCATTTCTAAAGAGTCGTAAAAATCGGGAACTTCACACAAAGCATTGAGGAAGCCATTTATGCGTGTTTTGTTGTCGTCAATGAAAGACGCCAAGTTGGCCATGTACGGTTCCTTGGCGTACGTCGGTTTGTTTGCAAGGCTCTGCATCATTTTGGCCAACAGTGTCAGAACTCGCCTCGAGCTATGAGATGGCAGCTTATCCACCAACATATAAGCTTGCGGGGTAACAATGGCCGGATTGACGAACCGTAAGAAAAAGAATGCCCCTATTAACGAGCATACTGCACCGTCAGTTGCTTGTGGGTACTTTCTCTTGGTGAGTAGTCGGATCTGCTTGCATATCCATCTGATGCCGTACGGTACCGTATCCAGCGAGTTGATAATAGTGTCCAGAAGCTCGTTGGCAAGCTGCTTGAGCTTCACGTAGCGGGGGCGGATGATCTCCAGCACCAACGGATGTCTCGACGCCTCTTCGGAGGTGATGGTGGGGAGTCCGTTAGCTGAGGTATCGCTTGTAGGACTCGACAGAGTGATAGGTATGTGGGTCCCGCTCATGAACGAGTCTGGCGGATCAAGCAGCTCGTCGTACACCTTCAGCGGATTGATTTCCAAGTTAAGGTTTTTCTCTTCTAGAATCGAATTGAGCTTGGCAGACAGTCCAGCTCTCAGGTACGACTGGCCTGGCCCACGACGTGTGTATGTGGTCATCATGCGCGATACAGGCGTATTTGCACGCAGCAGTGACGAGAACTCGTTGGTGTTGTCAAACTGGTATGCCAGCACGGCCTGAAACATTGACAGCAACAAGTGCTCTTCACGCTGTTCGTACTGGTTTCCATAGATCGTGAACATGACTGTCTGCAGCAGCGAGTCAATCTCGCCCATTGAGACTGACCGACATAGCAGTGCAATGTGCTTGGGCTCACTCTGGAGCATGAAGAACAGATTGCCGTACAGATCGCCCTTCTTGCGGTCTGGAAAGTGTTCATCACTGACGTCTTCATCCTTCACCTCAGACAGCCTGCTGGCCACTTCTCGCTGCTCCTCTTCGTTCATCTTGCTCTGGATCAGCAGCGCAATACGACCATCCAGATATCGCACGTCCTTCTCGAGCAAGAAGTTCTTCTTGGACTGCTCGGAAATGTCTGCCTTAAGCTTTCGCAGCAGTTTCTGTGACTTCGATAGCTCATCGTCAATGTCGTCGTCCTTGTCCACCCCTCCCATCGACATGTACATGGCTGCCACCGAGTATCGCTTGGACTGCCGATTGGCAGTCATGGTAGTGCGCTTGATGGGCTCCATAATTGTCCTATATTATACTGCAGTCGTTTTACTACTGTACTTCTACCGTATTTCTACCGTACCACTAGCTGCAGCCGACCACCGAAGAGGTGTGGGCGTCTCCTAGAGCTCGTTATGATCGCGATTTCACCGCGTTGGTGCTCTGCTAGTCTGATCGTGCACGCCTGCGTTGCTGCAGTGTTTAATGAGGTGTCGTAATGATGACCTCTTCTGTTTCCAGACGGAGGGGACGCGTCAACTCTCTTATACACCCCCTTTTCCACAGAGCTTCAATTTATCCGTTTTGGGACAGCTGCAAGGGCCACAAGTCTAACCACAACCGGGCTGCGCGACAGTGCGTTTACCTGAAACCAGCTGCATATATATAATTATCGCTGGATCCACTGCAGCAGCTACCGCCTGGCCATCTTAAATGAAACAGCGCTAGACGTACGTCTGATGGCCATTAAGCAACTGCTGTCGCGATCAGCGTCCTACATTGGTCGAGACTATGTCTATCTCCCGAGATACATACTGTACTTGAAGTCGCGCAGCATCTTGCAGCCACTGCACATTCTTCAGCACGCAGCAGTTCGAGCTATAACGACGTTCCACGCTGTTATTATCAATAGATATCAATACAATCTCTGCAGAAGCTTTTTTTTTCAGCTCCACTTTCGAAATATCGACGCTGCTGGGCGCTCGTACAAATTACACAACCTTCATGTTGAATATGACTGGACTTCTTTCTGTTTGAAATTCTGTGCTTGATTCTGCTCTGTTCGCTGTCTACTGATTTGCTGTATACTGAACTACCGATCGACGAAAGCAGCAGGCAAAATTGCAATGCAGATAGTGTTCATGGAAATCGCCCTAAACTAGAAAAAGGCCAAAGAACTAAATAAATAAATGCCAGCTATAGTCTCTCTATTGCCGTGTCACGACGCTGCGACTCCTTCTCAATGCGCTTTCTGCGTGCCTCTGCCTTCTTGGCCAGCTCAGGATCTTCCTTCAGAGATCTCATACTGATTCGCTGCGAACAGGCCGGGACTGGACATTTGATAGAGGCCTGTCCACGCTGCGCCCGAATAACTTCCTGGATAGCTTCTCGTTCAAACGAGTGTCCACAAAAGGACGATGTAACGGGGTCGACAAAGAACTGCTTGGTCAATGGACACTGATACGACAGCACTTCTCTGCCAACAACCAATTCCTCGTCTTCTTCGTTGTAGTCTTTATAGAAGGTTTCTATTTCAGGCATCTCCTCGTCAATGTCATGTGTCACGTCGAAAATCTCCTTGCGGAACTTTGTATAGGCCTCCTTGCACTGTCTGTTGCTGTATTTTCTTGACTCGGGGAGTGCAGTTAGCTCCTCAATCCCGCTCATAACGAGGTCTCGAAGATGCTGGTGGGCCGGAGTTTGAGTGTTCTGCTCCTGAAGATTAGACAAAAAGATATCTCCTGCCTCTTCAGTTGATAACTCGTTTTCTCGTATGTACTCTTGTGTAGTGTTCCAACTGTCGGAAAACAATTGGAGCTCGAGATACGAGTTCATGCTCAGTTTGAAAGTCTCATCAAACTCGTGCACTGTTTTCTCCATCAGTTTGGCCCGAGCCCGTGCCTTCTGTGCCTCCTGTGGATCCTCATTCTCGCGATTTGCAGCGATCTCATCGAAGAACTTCCGCAGACTCTCAACGCACACTGCTGTCTTTCTCATAGACCCCTGAGTAACCAATATGCTTCTCTCTACAAGTTGCTGATTGACCATGCGTTTAAACGTGTCTGCAGTGCCTGGTCGAAACCTCAATGTCTTGTTTTCATCATATACAAAAGCCGAAGACACATCTAAAGAGTCAGATTCCTCCTCGTAGTTCTCACCACCACTGTTTTCCGGCTCGTCAGCATCTTCATGCGCGTCCGGCGTAGATTCGCGCTTAACGCGCCTTGTAGATTTCCGCGCTGCCATGGTGGAACTGGATTAAACTTCCACTTGCTTCACACTCGGTCGCTGTCTAACTCGGCGCTGTATTCCTCCTTGTTGAGTTTCGAAATGCTCTGTCTATTACGATGTGGCTGCTTTAATATTTTTGTGGATGTTTCAAGTGTGCGATGAGGCAAAAACATAAGATGGATATGGGTTAATATCCGTACATACGGGTTTTATTACCTCCTACTTAGAAGCATGTCCTAGATGGAACTGATTTCGTATGTCAAGCAAATTTCAATCGGAAATTCACATCTTCGTATATTAGGTCATCAGTGCCGTATTTGAAATATTTGGTTATTTTCCTCAAAATCTGGGGGATAGGCAACCACCCATTTGCTGCCGGTATATAATTGTCCAAGCTGGACAATTATGACCCTGAAATAACCGCAAGATATAAAATTACTAAATTTCTTGTGTTATTTCCAAGGCACAGCACTATTATATAGGATTTCACCATGGCAAGACATCAGGAGTCTCACACATCAACGGAAGTGGATCAGCCGTTGCAACCATGGATCAAATCCAAAGATGTAACATCGCTTAGGACGAAGGACCTAGCTTCGTCATTACATTTTGCCATTTTCTTATTAATATTTATAAGGCACACGCCATATGGTCAGTTTGTGTTAGCTTTATATGCCATGGTAGTTAGAATAGGTAGCATTTACTCTAGGTTTATATACAAGCCCCCGTCAACGAGCATTTCCGATCCGTTCATATAAAGAGACAAATCAGACGCCAGAAAGACATATGGACCCACTAGATCTTCGGGAGTTCCAAACCTTCCCATCGGGATTCTTGCAGTAAGACGTTTGATAAGTTCGGGATCAGTGATTTCTGCCTTGCTAAGAGGCGTCTCGATGGTACCCGGCAGAACGCAGTTGACCCGAATATTGAAAGGTCCTAAGGCTGCTGCTGCTGCCTGAACTACAGAGAGGACGCCTCCTTTAGAAGCCGTATATGGCACCAGCTCTGAACCACCAAGCAGTGACCTGATTGATCCTGTGGCTATAATGGATCCACCTTTGCCCTGCTGTTTCATCTGCTTCCCTGCTTCCTGGACGGCAAAGTACACTCCATCCAGATTGACTCGCAATGTTTGGTAATAGAATTCTGGAGGAGTTGTCAAGAAGTCTCGATATTTGCAGATCCCCGCATTTGCAATCAAAACATGTATTTCGCCAAAGCTGTCGACACACAGTTTGACCAGTTCTGCTGCTGTCTTCGGGTCCGCTACGTCTCCAGCAATTGAAGCAAACGCATCCGAAGTCCCGCGAATTGCCACTATCTCATTGCCCAGACTCTCTGCATTTTGTTTCTCCGTGGGAAGATACACAATTGCAATGTTGGCACCATGTCTGGCCAGTCCGAGGGCTACACCTCTGCCAATGCCAGTTGTTGCGCCTGTGATGGCAATGTTCTTGCCTACTAGCAGTTGTGCAGTCATTAAGCAGGTCGCTCCGAAATCCTGGTATACCAGCACTCCCTTTTGTTTGTTATCTTTCGTAGAACAGATTTGTTCTGTGGATATTAAATACACGAAGTTAAATACACGAACGAGTATTTATATACTTCAATATATATATATATATACTTAGCTAAAGTAGACAAATGAGCTGAGGCTCCCCCACGTCGGCACTAATGTCGGAACAATTCCCGGATAAATAGGTCGACTGAAAAATGCAAACAACCAACAGCTAAAAGTCCTAAACTATCGTGAAATCTTCTTTATTTGCCTTCTGGATGAAATATCCGCTACCAAGAACTACGGGTTTTCAGGTAATAAATAGCATGGAGCAAGACTTGTCGTAGATAGGTATTTCTGACGAACTTTACCAAGTGGTAGGAATATGTACCACAATGGCAAACAGCCACACAACAAATATGTCAAAGCCATAACCATGATCAGACTAGAAGGATTGTCTAGGAATATATCAACTGCTGATTGAGGTTTTTTTACGATGTAACATGCTCATGGTGATCAAATGCGGGGATATGACTATCTCCGAAGATAAGCCTATTGCGGCTAGTGATAGATAACAATGTAACGGTGCCGTGCATTTCTTCCTCATACCACTATGCCTTCCGTACCATTTGGACGACAATTCAGAGAAAAGTACTTTGGTTTTGGCCAAGGCGTAATCAACCTGAACCATGGCAGCTTTGGCGCTATTCCAGTGCCGGTACTCGATGCTCGGGTTGCCCATATGAAAAAGCTCCAGGAGTTCCCAGATCCTTGGTTCAAGATGGGAATAGCTGCCACCACACCTGGCATTCGCCATGAAGTAGCGGAGCTCGTAGATGCGGACCCTGACAGTCTGGTGTTTGTTGTGAATGCCACTACTGCGCTCAATACGGTGCTGCGAAGTTATCCTCTGCAAAAGGGTGATAAGGTTGTTATCTGCAATACCATCTATGGGTCTTGCCGGAATACGCTTCACTTTTTGAAAGATAAAATAGGCATTGAGATCGTTGAGGTCATTCTAGATTATCCTATGAGTCACCAAGAGGTCGTTGACGCCTTTACTGGTGCCATCGATTATTTCGAGCCTGGTGAAGTCAAGATGGCATTCTTCGATACGGTGTCGTCTTCGCCTGCCTGTATCATTCCATGGGAGGAGCTCTGCAAGCAGTGCCGAGCTCGAAATGTGCTTTCTGTGGTGGACGGAGCCCATGGCATTGGCCTGGTGCCTATATCGCTTCGCGAAGCACGTCCCGATTTTTTGACGTCGAATCTTCACAAGTGGCTGTTTGCGCCGAACTCTGTCGCTCTGCTCTACGTAGACCGCGCACATCACCATTACGTGCATTCGCTACCAATTTCCTCAGTATATCTGGACGATAATGAAACTCTTAAGGGTGATCAGGAGAAAACACGGCTGGCCGAGACTTTCATGTACACCGGCACAGTTGACTACTCTGCAATACTGACCATTCCGGACAGTATAAAATTCCGGAATGAGATATGCGGAGGTGAAGAGGCAATCCGTGAGTATTGTGTAAACCTGGCTAAAGAGGGTGGTGCGTTAGCGGCCCGCGAGCTGGGAACTGAGGTTCTCGGCGCGAAAGAGGACAATATAGTCACGTCGATGATCAATGTCAGGCTCCCATTCAACGCGCCAGTCGAGAAATATGGCAAGATTACTGAACTGTGGAACAAGTACATTATCGACAAGTGGAAAACGTTTGTGCCTATTGGAGGCTACAAAGGGCAGCTTTGGTTGAGGTGGTCCGCCCAGATCTACCTTGACATTGACGACTTCCACTACGGAATCGAGGCTGTTAAGGACAGTATCCTCTATTTAAAGTCTCTGAACTTGGATGCTCTTGCATCAGATGCAGCACCGGTTGGAATACTGTAGACGAAAATGTCGCAGAACAAACAGCAATATGAAATGCAATAGATTAGGCAGATATGTACAATTACAGGTTTTGTTTCAAAATTTGTTCCGCAATCCGCGCGTCAACTCGTCCCTGACATTCTCGCATCACTTGGCCCACCAGGAACTTTATAGAGTTTGGCTTCCCAGATTTTAAACGAGCAACAGCATCGGGGTTCTGAGCCAGAACTTGCTGGCAAAGAGCTTCGAGCTCCTCTTGTACACTAGACGAATCCACCTCAGCCATCGACAAGTTGAATTCGTCAATGATCTCGTCGAGGCTGCGGGAATCTGGTGACTTTACGTAGTGCTTCACAATAAGTGCTCCAGAGGTCTTGGTGAGCTTTTTCTGCTCTACCCGAGTAATGATGTCACAGAGCACGGGAGCAGGTATTACAGTGGCGTCGAATTCTCGATCAGCCATCTTGAGGTCGCCCCATAAACGATGCACAATCCAGTTTGATACAGCACGCTTGTTAGTTCCTCGAAACTGTTGGTGGACAGCCTTGTAATAGTCAACCATACCTGGAATACCCATCATGGTTCTTGCATCCACCAGTGGAACACTATATGGAGGCTCCAAAAGTTCAACAAACAACGCATCGGGTAGCTGGGTCAGAGATGACTTTACAGTCTGCACAATGGCTGGATCAACAGATATGGGAAGCAGTTCTGGGTCAGGCATGTAGCGGTAGTCGACGCCATCCTCTTTTCCTCGGAGTTTCCACGTCTTCTTGCCATCCCATCCTCGCGTCTCGCTCTCAATGGTTTCTCCTTTTGCAATGGCTTTCGTTTGACGAGCAAACTCCGCCCTTATTGCATGCACAACGGCACTGGTACTAAACAAGTTCTTGATTTCGCACCGTTGTCCCCCATTCACAGATACGTTCACATCAACTCGCATTGCCCCACTCTCAAGCTCTCCAGAACACACCTCGAGATGCCGTAGCAGAGACTGAAGTTTGCGGACAAATATTCCGGCTGCCTCTGCAGTTGGCAGATCCGGCTCAGTGACCAGCTCTATAAGCCCATGATTTGTTCTGTTGAGGTCCACGAAAGCCCCCACATCTGCATAGGTGGTTTTTCCGGTATCTTGCTCGATTTGGATCTGTTTGATGCGTACTTTGATATCGTTGTCGACTCCATCTCTCTTGTACAAGTGCAGTACTCCATTTTCTGCGTATGGGTGGAAGTGCTGGGTGATCTGATAACCAGTCGGCTGATCCCCGTAGAAGTAATGCTTTCTGTCAAAAGAGAACTGCCGTGCTACAGTACAGTCCAGAGCCACTGCTGCCTTCAGAGCAAGACTCAATGCATCAAAATTGAATTTTGGTTGTGTGCCTGGCAACCCAGCATCGAAAAACGACACTTTAGAATTGGGCCGCTCGTGAAAACTCGTTTCAGCACCAGAGAATAGCTTGTTTCTTGTCTGGAGCTGTGCGTGGATCTCCAGGCCACAAGTTAGCCGATACGTCGACAACGACCGGCTAAACACTCGGACATAGTTGGATGACATGCAGATGATCAAGTTAACGCACGGCTGTAGCTGGTGAAGTACAGATGAGGCCAAGCCTGAACAGGCAGGCAGCTGTGCAGCTTATACGGAGAACATATAATAACTGAGAAGTCTTAATAATTGGTTATTTGAATTCAATTTATAACTTTTACGTACAATCAGCTAAAAATAAAAAAATAGTCCATAATTGAATGGGTAAGCTACCCGAGCAGACTTCCTGGCTTATTTGCTAAGCACCACTGCAATCAGACCGTCGAGGCGTTTCACCGTTATAACTTATTTGGAAGATAATAAAATTACCAGCGACTTCTTTTAGCACATTCAGTTGCAGCCATATCGACAAGAAAAATTAATTAAAAGGATCAATTTCAAACTCGTGTGGCCAGTACTAAAACACAAAACAAAGCGCGGCAAGAACAACTTTTATTTTCTCGTATCTCATTATATCATTAGGAAAACTTCCAGCGGTTTCCGCAGTTCTCGCACGTACAGAACGTCGTCAACGGCTCGTCCGCCGACCGTGTTTGCATTTGGTAGTACGACACTCGCTTGTGCTTGCACTTTCCACATGTGAACCTGTCGGTGACAGCTCGCTTCTCGGTCGCACCCTGCGCGTTGAACAGGTTCTTCTTCTCGAGCTTCTCTATCTCCTCCTTGAGCTCCTCGGATGCCATCTCCTGGGGCGTCATCGTGTACAGACGCTGCGAGGAGATTTCTCCAGACACCACCCGCCGGCGCAGCTGGGGGTTTGACTTGTCTTTGAGGTTCATGTATAAAGACCGCATTTTCGTGCGGTACGACGGCGTGGTTCCTTTCTCGCCATCATACACTACTGCCTCAATTCCCTTCGCACACGACAGAATATCTGCCGGTGGCGCATCCGAGTCGATAGCCAATGCTGTGTAGCAGATGTCCACGCAGCTGTTTCGCACTTTATCGTCGTATATATCGGTCTTGACTCCGTCGTTCTTGGCGTTGCGAGGTTTCCCATTGCTGCTGAACCGCTCCACCGGCGCACTTGGCGTGCCATTTGCTTCCGTCACTGCTGGGACACCACCGTTCGCAGCCGGTTCCACAGCACCGTTTGGGCTGGTGGCGTCGGCACTGTCGCCTTTCTTTGACACCGTCTGCTTCTGCTTCTGGGCAGAAACCTCCTCTTTCCATTTCTTGATGACTCGCTTGACGATTTCCACAATTTCTGCGCTCTTGTGTGTGCGCAGCTTGTTGACTGCGATGCCCAGCTTTGTTTCTCTCAGCAGTTTCTCTGTCGGTCTGACTTCTTTCTCGAGCACCAACAGGATATCCTTGGTGGTTTCAGCCGACTGGCTGGTCGCCAGGCTCTTCATAGTCCTCCGTATCTCGTCCACATCCATTCTGAGCTGCTTGATGTCGCTTTTGCTTCCTGACGCTCCTATACCGCCGCTCCGTATTGGTCTATAGCCGTTGTCTGTCCCTCCTCTGTCTAACTTACTGGACGACCAGAGTCAAAATCATGCTGGTGCGGCCCCAGTTATTAATTGTAAAATAGCGACGCGCGGCTGGCAGACTTTTGCTTCTTGATTCACCTTTGATCTTTGATACACAGCATGGAGAAGGAGCCCAGCAAGGTCATCTACGTGGGGAGCATTCCTTACGACCAGACGGAAGAGCAGATCCTCGATATCTTCCGCTCGGTGGGTCCTGTGGTGAGTTTCCGTCTGGTGTTCGACAAGGAAACTGGCAAATCCAAGGGATTCGGGTTCGTCGAGTATCATGATGTAGAGACCGCCTCTTCGGCGGTCCGCAACCTCCACAACTACCCAATTGGCAATCGAAACCTTCGCGTCGACTTTTCCAATGAGGCGGGTGCTTCTGGAGCAGCAGGATCGGCCGTTGCACCATCGGGAGGACCTTCGCAGCCTAGTGGCTCGGACGTGCTTCCGCCCCTCCCTCGAGGAGCTGCTGTTCCAGCTGGTGCCACTGCTGCCGAGGTCATCACCAGTGTTGTAAACAACTTCGCTCCCGACCGAAAGTTTCAAATTGTCACCGATTTAAAGTCGCTTATCAACAACAACCATGCTATGACAATCGAACTGCTGAAATCGTGTCCCCAGCTGTCGTACGCAGTTGTGCAGAGCATGCTAGCATTGGGGCTGGTGGAGCCACAGGCGGTGGCTAACCTGGTAGATTCTTCAGGTTCAGCTACAAGGGCGTCCTTGCCAACTCCGTCTGCTATGGATACTCCAGAGCCTGTTCCCCAGCCAGTGGCTGCACCAGTAACCCAACCAGATCCAGAGCAGGCTGCACTCATAAAGCAAGTGTTGATGCTCACAGACGAGCAGATCGGAATGCTGCCACCGGATCAGCAGGTGGCCGTGACAAGACTTCGGGACCGTGTCAGGTCAGGCGAGATCATGGTCTAATCTGGTCATCAGCGGATGCATGCCGAGCCAGACAATCAATCTTCAAAGCATCTATTGAGTATCCATGAAGTGCAAAAGTTACTCAGAAGCACAATTGACTCTCGCTTTGTAAGATTTCTACTTCATCCACGACCTTGTCACATTGGAACCGAGTTCAGCACATATCTCCCATGAGATCCTTCTAATACGTGTTCCATTAAAATTTCTAGTTATCAGTTCGAACTAAATTGGCTTGCAAGCAAGCTGTGTGTGAGACAGCCGGTGAAGTATATGGCACATACTAGGTAGTAATGGCCAAGTTTGCGACACTTAAAAAAGCGGAGACCTGGGTTATTTTTGGAGAAAAGTCGTATCCGGAAAGCTCCCTTTTTTGACTCAGGTCAGCAAGTCATATATATTTCTTGATTGTTTCAAGATTGAGGCCAGTTAAAGGCCAAAGCCGACGGTACTGTGATATCTCGCTGATCGGGATTTCGGTCAGATCGTGAGCTACTAATAGTGCATGATCCGGAGACCATGGATCTTTTCCATGAAAAAAGTGTATCCACCGCGATTGCAATTGTTTTGTGATCTGATCACTATTGCGCGGGTATGCATTAAACAGATACAGTAGTTCAACCATGTGGTTATTGCCAAGAGCATTATTAAAGGGATTGGTGGCGTCGAATAGCTGCCTGTAAACTTTAGTTGAGCTGTTTCGAAGTAGAGTATCCAGACGGTGATTCCCATGAATGAACACCAAGTCAGTCAGAATGTCACACAGTGCCTTATTCACTCTGTCTTCAGTAACATTGTACTGGGACAGTATCCTAGCAGTAGATTCCTCGTCAACTCCCAAATTTTCTTTAACGTATTTGTAAAGTACCTCACCACTCGGAAAGTTATCACCAAAGAAATACCCATCCTCTATACAGTCACTGATGAGAACAGACTGAATTTCTGGTAGTTTCGTGGTAGACAACCACCCTTTTGGGACAAATGATCCGTCATCAACTGGATATGCTACTTGTATCTTCAATTGAGAAGCAGCACCAACGATGGTCTGCCATGGCACTTGCCTGAGGCCTTCTATAGAGGTGGCTGCTGCTTTGGCTAGATCACCAATAATCATCTGGTACTCTTCTACCGTTTTGCTCGGCATGCTGTCAATGCTGCCGCTCATAAGAGCTACTCGGTTGAACAGTCTTACACCATCGTATGCTGTCCTCATTAGATGAGCATAAACATTACAGCTTCCGCTTGACTGCCCAATCAAGCTCACCTGGTTTGGGTCTCCTCCAAAGTCGCTGATATGCTGCTGCACCCACATCAGGCCGAGTCTCTGGTCATGGAAAATCAGATTCCCAACTCCGTTCACGGGAAGCATTCCAAACATATGCACACGGAACTGCAGGCTAACAAACATCACAGGCATTCCAGTTTGTACCGATTGGCGTACCCAATCTGCTGGATCACACACCTTTCTGTAGGGAGTGCCGGCCATATTACTGCCTCCGTGAATCCAAACGACTACAGGCAAGTTTGGACCACAATTTGCTGGACGGGTTATCATCAAGTTTAAACATTCGTATTCGTCGAATACAAGTTCAAAATGCTCGACTTGGTCCGAAGGAATGCCTATTAGACTATCTCTATAAGGATCCGCTTGCGGACATACTGGTCCCTGCCGAGTCGCGTCCACCGTACGCCCGCCAAAACCATCAACCGGAACTGCCAACTCGAATCTGCCTGGAATTGCGCCGTATGTTACATTTCGAAACCTTTCTATGTCGCCCAAATCCTCACCTATGAACGTGCCATTAAGAGATGGGGATTTTACAGATATTCCACCGGTCATGTAAAGATAGCAAGAGATGAGTACATGCAGGTTCACAACCACATATACTGCAGAAACTGCAGGACAGCTAGCGGTCGGCGGAAATCGAGCTCATATAATAGATCCGAAAATATAAATTAGTAACATATTGATTGAAGTATTTGATTCGCATCATTCAATTAATAGAGATGTAAGTCAATTCTATTTAAATAAATAAATCAGCCCTTTTGAGACTGAATCTGCTCGATAGTCGCATTTCTCGGCCATCTTTGTCCTTTCCATGCCAAATTGCAGTATTCTATAAAGGTGTCGACGGAAATTTTAGGATCAAACTGTTGTCTGACTCTCTTGAGGTCACCTGTAACTGATGGCATTCCATATACCTGCCCCATGAGATTGGCCAGAGTATCAATCACTACCTTTCGTGGAACCAAGATCCCCCTGTTGCGTAGATCCACAAGCAGCTGGATAGCTGTCCATGGAGTATCTGGGTCTTTGAAAAAGCCCCACATTACTACTTGTTTCAATGCATTATCGTCGAACACTCTAATATGCCCATCTGTACCTTTGGTATCCGCCATGTACGACTTGTTGATTTCCAGAATATCTGCATCAGTGTATGATGAGATCCTGGATTCGGTATAGACTTCACCAAACGTGCGCAATATCTTTTTCACTTCAGAATACGTAATGGAAATATTCTGAAACACCTCGAAAACCTGCTCACAACGTGAGGATGGAAACAATACGCCCCATTTGTGCAATTGCTTGATTTTAAAACAGATATCTTCGATGGAGTATCGAGATGTAATATAATCGAGTCTGTTGAGGTTTCTCAGCTCTCTTCCTCTCTTCAAAAGAGCTAACACAACCGGCAAAGTCGTGTCCCTATCAATATGTGACCCTCTGTCATGCATTCGTTCTAATACCACCCAAGCTTTGCCAACACGGTGACTGTTACTAAGAGCTCTCGCATAAATATTCCGACTGTCCGCATTTGCTGAAAAGGTCGTATTTTCATAGAACTCTACTGCGCTCGGGTACTTCCTACTATCTTCGTACCCCTGAAGCATTGAATTAACCCAAAGTGTGGAAGGTCCCTGTATAGCAAAACGAGACTGTCGCATCTGTTCTAGTTCCTCATATATTGCTGGAGCATCCACTGAGTCTTTGCGAGCAGCAGTGGCATGAATAACAGGAGCATAAACTCGATGGAAGAATCCTAGGTTCACCGGATTTCGACTTACTGCAGTGTCAGCAAAGTGACGCAGTTGTTCATATTCGAATTGCATTGAGGAAGGGGACTGAAGCAGTACCAATGGAACAATACTGATACCTTTCGATGCTGCAAATTCAGCCACCTCTTCATCGTCGGCGTGTCTTTGAGCTACAAGCTCCCATACCTTTCCGGACCGTAAAGGCGCCATTCCAAATGAATTTTGGTTATCTGGCAACTGCAGACGAGCGCAGAAACCCTCTCCTGCTCGAAACAGCCTTTGTGCATCATTAAATACAAAAGAAGCATTATCAGGTCGACCTAGAACAAATTCCAAGAAGCTCACAGGGACTTTTAGAGGCCCATGCTGAACTATGTAGTCGGCAACACAGTTCACGAGCTGCCGATCAAAAGAGTTATCTTCAGATGCTGATCTGCTAAGGATATTGTCCAATAACTCTAGAGACGATCGGTCAGTAGGAAAAACTCCGTGCCGGATAAATGCCAAGATCAACTGCAAATAGCATTGACCATACGAGTTATTGTTGTGCCATATCTCCAGAGCTCCCTTGAATATCTGTCGACTCATTGGCAACGGAAATAATGCACGATACTCCGTCAAAGTATCCAGAAAAACACCATCGTTCAGTTGCAGCAAACCAGCAGTTCCAAAAATGTTGGATACTAACTTTGAGCTTGGATATAGGCCGCTAGTGGACAGCGCCAGATGAGCGTTTACCAGTTCTCGAGATCGATTTGTAATTAGTGATATCATTGTCGTATAATAAAACTTTCCATATGTCTTGTTGAGCTCCGCTACAGAGCCGCCACTCTCTGTCCATTCCTGTCGTGCTTCTCTGAACGCTTTAGCCACAGTTAATCTCGCAGATGGTTCACTGCAAGCCTCAGCTAGCTTCCGGAGGTTTTGTAAAGATGGGCTAGCCAAAGTGTTGCGGAAAACCTCATGAGACAATCCTGTACTGTTCCATCGCCTCAGTACTGAGATATGACTATGAAGGACATGTCCACGCAATAACAGGCGGCTTCCAGAGATCATAACATACTGTTGTACGTGCAACACCTCCAATGCTGCAAAAAATGTATATGAGGCTGACAGAGAACTAGTTTTCTCACAAAATCCATATTTCTGTTTTAGGAATATTAGGATTCATCCTGTGCATATTGCTTCCATAAATCATTAGTCCTGTCACGAAATTCTGTATATAAGAAAGTCAATAGAAGCTGTTATGTTTAAACTTGATCACGGAAAACACCACTATATGCTGGTCTACAACTATGTGTGTTATTGCCTGGTTATATATTGGCGGCGACTCTCCCAACTACTTTTGTAGCTTTAGCAGCCGCGACAGCTCTCGCAACAAATTGCCCGAGCAACAAGAAGACGCCTTCTGGCCATAGTAGTATCGAAGTCGTATTAGCAACACAGGAATTATCAAAGACCCCTTATAAACTAACTCATTCGGAAAAAGCGGTCGTTTCCTTCTGAAATCCATGCAAGTACCGGCATCGGTGATCGTCAGCACGTAACCCCGCAGATGGATGATCATGGGGCATGCATACATGCATACTGTCTAGAATCCGGATCAGCAACTTGACTTTATACCATATTTCGTATAAATACAACGTGTTCCACGCGACATAGAACCTGGACTGGAACCAACGACTAAGACACACGAAATCGAACCTTATCTACCCAAATCATCCTAGTGGTTGCGAGCTCCAACAGTATCAGTCGGCCTTGTTAGCGCTTATCAGCTATTGATCCAATTGATCCTAAGCCAGCAGTACCCGCGTCTGGTCGTAGCAAGAGCCGTTACGAGCCCGGAAGCTATCGTTTTGGTTTTAGTTTCACACGCACATTTGTGTTCGACTTTTCTGTTTGTATTTATTCTATTTATTCGCAGCATCAATGAACGACGATCAACGCCGGCACGCCAGGCGAGCGTACCTTGCTCGTCTAGAATCACAGCTTGACCGCCAAGGATCTCCCATGGAAGGTATGTTTTAACCAGCTCTGGTATGTCACAAACAGTACTAATAGCAGATTCATGGATAGACGTTGAAGGTGGACTGCCTGGGGTCAGTCGCATGACTGGCGACGATTCGTCTGGGGACGACCTGGTCGACAGCAGTCTTTATGACCCCGTCGGTTCGGACGACAGCAGCGATGGTGTAGATAGTGGAGCTGCCAGTGACGGTGAAGTAGCAAGGCATATTTCAATGCGCCAAGCAGACCTGGATCTTGGTACCTCACTCTCAACTTTAATATCATCACCTCCGTCAAAACGGATCCGTACTAAAGCTGATGACGACGCAGCAGCATCTAGATACAGTTCACGAGTATCGATGGGCTGCGTACGAATCGTGTCTGAAAATGACATGAAGAGGGCAGCGGCAAAGCAGACGTCACTGGAGCGCCAGTCTGGAATCGCAGATCCCAACGAGCCGACTAGGCGACGACGCCGTAAGAAGAAGGTCGATAACGGAATAGAAATTTCTACTATCACGCTGGCTGCTGGCATTTCGTTAGTTGCTAGTATTAGCTTTGGAGCCGGCTATGCCATGGGCCGGCGCTCAGTGCTTCGCGTGGCCAGCTAATGGGCGACCTCCTGTTGACTGATGCAGTACAAAGCTATTACTATCCAGAGAGTTAACAGGAGCTTATAGCCTGGGCAGAGTCTCATTCAACTACCGACTATCGACTGTTCTCTGTTTCGGCACTATAGCTCATTACTACGACTCTGACTTGATTCAGATCGTAAGACATGCAACTAATTCGATCAACTGTCAGGAATTTTCTTATCAAATTGTCAGTATCTGTTTTAATGCCATTACTATTGTCTTGCTGCTGATATAACTTCTCTATAACGGTTACGAATGCTATTATGATTACGATTGATTATTTACAAACATTTTCTATACACTTTCCTTAAGTCATCTTTCAGGTTTTGACCTGAATGCTGTTCTTCAAATGCCATATAATTTCCAGATAACGAGCTTGAAATCGTTTTTTACTTCGAGAGAGGGGAAATTCAACAGATACGGTAATGTATAACTTAGCTTAGAACTACACGCATTGTCTGATCTGGATGTGCGTGTTGCATGCCACACTTAAGACGCACTGGTACTGAGTTGAGAGTCAATGGCTATCTTCTGACTATCTTCTAAAAGCAAGAATGCTGTTCTCTGTAAAGAAAGGTTCCTGCCATGTGTACCACAGTTTGCTGATTCAAAGAAATTGTATATTTGGACGACAGTTGGTAACGCCGTAATCTAACATTCATGAACTACTGTTATCCAGCAAGGATTGCTGAGAATATCAACAGGATATATTGAATCTGATACTTTCTGTACATTTCTTTTTATCGTTAATTTTATGCAGTGCTGTCACTCCTCATCGGCTGACATATGCGTATGCATAATGGCTCTCGAGTATACTGTTCGCTCATGACTGAATCTTAAATTCGACGTATAACCAGCCCCAGTTGCTATAGCATGACGGAGTCGCAAGAGAATAATTACACGCCTGATATCTTGCGACTCCGTCGCGCTGTGGCAACTGCTGCGCAGTTGATCTTGGCCACTGCAGACAAATTCGATCATAGATTAACCGGTTTTGTAGAACTTGCGGGTATCCTGGCAACGGGTTTCATTAAAAACTGACAAAAAGTCAATTCAAATGTCATTCTACTGTCTCTCGATACTTCAAATTAAGAGCTTTTCTGAATTAACTTACAAAATCTGCATCAAGGCTTACAGCGGCCCGTGAAGCGCGGATACAGTGTGCACTCACGCACCGTGAACCGGTCGCACAGCCACGCTAAAATGCGCTCTGTTCCCAGCCCGTAGCCACCGTGAGGAAACGACCCATATTTGCGCTGGTCGGAGAACCAGTAATAAGGCTCAGGAGAGATACCTTCGCGAGCAAAACCTTCCAGAAGTTCGTCAAGCTTGTCGATACGCATGGATCCACCAGTGATTTCTCCCACGTTGGGCATCAGCACATCAACACTTTCAGTTACTCGCGGGTCGTCTGAGCACTTCTTCATGTAGAACGACTTGATTTCGAGCGGAAATCGGGTGAGGAACACTGGTACTCCCGTAGTGTCGACCATCCTGCGCTCGGCAGCCTCAGCAATGTCGTCGCCAAACTTGAACTTCTCGCCCTCTTCATTGGGGATTCCGTGCTCGTTGAGCCAGTCAAGCGCATGGATATACTCGAGTCTCTTGAACGGGGCCTTCGGCGCCACAAAACCTGGGTTAAGCTGCTTGACGAGTGGTCCAGCCACAGGATCAGCCAGAACCTTATCTACCGTGTTGACGATGAGCTTCTCGATATGATCCAGCAGTTCCTCGAAAGTCAGAAATCCCAGCTCAGCTTCAATGTGCGTGTACTCGCTGAGGTGCCGTCGGGTGTGCGACCTCTCTGCTCGGAACGACTCCTGGACACAGTACACGTCACCCAGAGCTGGTACGCACGTTTCCAAGTACAACTGCGACGACTGCGTCAAGTACGCCTCTTCACCATAGTACTGGAACGCGAACAGCGTGGATCCACCCTCCACCTGGGTTTGCACCATACATGGCGGGGTGACCTCTAGCAGTCCTTCCTCGTGGTAAACCTCACGGATTGATCGTAGAAGCGATGCCCGTACCTTCATGACTGCCGAAAGCGTCTCACCACGCAGTGTCAAGTGGCGCTGGTCCAGCAGAATGGAAGGATCTGCCGACTCCTGAACCTTGTTGGTGAAAGACTCATCGCCAGACGGGGCAAGGCCCACCACCTTGTAGTAATCGACGACCAGCTCGTGTCCGCCAGGCGCAGACTGGCCCTCTGGAACCGGCTTTATCACACCGTACACGGTGACTGTCGACTCAATTGTGAGCTGGGTGGTCTGGTAGGCGTTTGCGAGGTCTCCTGAAAGTACACATTGCAAAAAGCCAGTGCCGTCACGGAGCACAACGAACGCAACACCCTTCTGGACTCGCAGTCTGTGAACCCACCCGCTGACGCTGACACGCACAAGTCTGTTTTCAGTAGCGGAGCGAACCTTGATAGACTTGGCCTTCGGCAGAGACGGATCCTCCTGGATCACAATGGCTTTCGCAGCCTCTATTCTCCTGTCCTCCTCCGCATTCTTCTCCTTCAGAGCAGCAGCAGCCTTGACTGCCTTGTCTGCCCTTTTGGCCAGCCCTTCTGCTCCTTTTTTGGCCTTCTTGAGCGCTGATGGCGAGATGGTCTCGTAACCAACGATCCCTGTTTCAGGATCAGCCTTTGCGACAAGGATGGACTCGCTCTGGGAGGTGAAAAATGCATAGGCAGCCGTCTGGAATGGCGACTGTGCGGTGCCAGCAGCTTCACCAGAGTCTGCTCCGGTCGCCTCGTTGACGTAAACCCCGCCTTCCACAGATAGCTGTTGCAATGGTTTCTCGAGCGAAGTCATAGCTGCGGTAGCGAAGATGACGATGATAAATTTCAGTGAGGCTTCAAATAAGGCACGCGGCCAGGCTGGGCTGCAAGATAGAATCAGAAAAGCGGAGTTATTGAGTGAGACAGCTCAATTCAGCTGTGTCCGTGGTGTGAGAATGACTCTTTCTCAAATTAGTCACAAAATTTCTATGCAGGCCAAAAAAATATCAATCCAGGACCCCTCTGTGGTGATGCCTTATCAATTAGTCACTTCCCAAAAGGGCAATTTCAGTGTGGCTAATGTAGATAATGTGATAACCAAAACAGCCAACGCTCTTCGAGATATTGAGCAGCCAATTTGCCCCTTATCACCATCTATTCTTGCTTTTGTATCTAGAAGTAATTTCATAAGCAACAGCCAACTGACTGCAAGTCTGTTTACTGCTCTGATTTTCACGGATCAAAAATACAGACTGGCTGCCCTCCCCGCAGTCCTCTGATCGCTCTATCTTCAGCGCTAGGTAGCCGCATCTAATTTTCCATCTTAACAACATCCACCATGTCGCTGCTCGACGAATTGGCCAGTCTGTCGCTGTCGCACAGTACTCCGGCAAATAATGAGGAATGGGCCGATATTCTCAGCAAAGCCTCTGAGAACAGCCAGTATAAATTGACTAAAGTGCTGGTTTTCAAGCCCAAAACTGCTAAATCCGCGGCACCAGTGCCAGTCGTCGTTGTAGCCCTCAGCGATACTGCGACCCCGAGCTCTGCGGTAGCCAAGGCGTCGGGTACCAAAGACCCTCGATTTGCGTCCAAAGAGCTCATTGGCGAGTTTTTCGGTGGTCTGGATCCTCAGGATATTGGTCCTCTTGCAATCACTGCTGAGAACGCATCGAAGGTCAAGATTCTGGTCGACAGCCAGCTCGCTGCGGATCGTAATGCGGTTTTGGCGATCCGTCCTAATGCTGCTGACAAAACTGCGTTTGTATCGGTTGGCAAGCTGCTGGATTCGTACAAGCAGTCAGGGGCAGACTACGAGGTGGTGGATTTTAGTGCCGTTGCAACTGAAGCTGCTACCTCAAAAGCTCCTGCTCCTGCTGCCGCCAAAGAGCCTGCTCCCTCTGGCAAGATCGATGGAGCAGCGCTGATTGGTATCACTTCGGACAAGGAGACCGATTTTCCAGGATGGTACCAGCAAGTGCTGACCAAGGCAGAGATGATTGAGTACTATGATGTATCTGGATGTTACATTTTGCGACCCAATTCATATACCATTTGGGAACGGGTGCAGGCATTTTTTGACAAGCGAATCAAGAGTATTGGTGTCAAGAACTCATATTTCCCTATGTTCCTGTCTGCTAAAGTGCTGGAGCGCGAGAAGGACCACTTGGAGGGCTTTGCACCCGAGGTTGCGTGGGTCACCAGAGCAGGATCTTCGGAACTCGAGGAGCCTATTGCTATCCGTCCCACTTCTGAGACTGTGATGTACCCGTACTATGCTAAGTGGATCCGGTCTCATCGCGATCTGCCTCTGCGACTCAACCAGTGGAATTCGGTCGTACGTTGGGAGTTCAAGCACCCCCAACCGTTCTTGCGGACGCGAGAGTTTCTTTGGCAAGAGGGCCACACTGCCCATCTGACCTTTGACGGAGCAAACGAGGAGGTTCTTCAGATTCTTGACTGGTATGCAGCTGTCTATGAAGAGCTACTGGCTGTGCCAGTTATTAAAGGTAAGAAGACCACGAAGGAAAAATTCGCAGGAAGTTTTTTTACCACTACATGTGAAGGATACATCCCTACTACTGGAAGAGGTATTCAGGGTGCCACGTCGCACTGTCTTGGACAGAACTTTTCCAAGATGTTTAACATTGTGGTCGAGAATCCAGAAGGTCCTGATAAGCCCAAGATCAATGTCTGGCAAAACTCGTGGGGTCTGTCAACCCGGGTTATTGGTGTGATGGTGATGATCCACTCCGATAATAAGGGTCTGGTGCTTCCTCCTCGAGTGGCAGACACCCAGGTGGTCATTATTCCATGTGGTTTGACTGTCAAGACCACTCCTGAAGAGCGAGATGCCATTAACAACGGCGCCAAGTCCATCGAGAAGGAGCTGTTGGATGCAGATGTGCGCGTGTTTGGCGACTTCCGCGATAACTACTCTCCAGGCTGGAAGTTTGCCGACGCCGAGTTGCACGGTACTCCTTTGCGTCTTGAATTTGGCCCTGCCGACCTTAAGAAGAGCCAGGTCGTTGCTGTGCGACGAGACAACGGTGGAAAGGTTACAATTGCATTGGCAGATCTGAAGGTCGAGATTCCAAAGCTTTTGGAGGTCATCCAGTCTGATCTTTATAATAGAGCCAAGGAGTCGTTCGATTCCCACATTGTCCCCGTCTCCAGGATAGAGGAGATGACCCCTCTGCTCAACAAGAAGAACGTGCTCTTGGCCCCGTTCTGCGGTGAAGAAGAGTGCGAAGATGGCATAAAAGAGAAGACTACGAGACAGAGCGATGATGAGGTGATTGACGAAAAGGCGCCTAGTATGGGTGCGAAGAGTCTGTGTATTCCTTTCGAACAGCCTCATCTTGAGGAGGGCACAAAGTGCATCGGCTGTGACAGAACTGCAAAGGCATTCACATTATTCGGTAGATCGTACTAATTTTCTAGGTGTTTAAATGTTGAATAAACTATCTCCTTTGGTATGATTCTAAATAAGGTGCATGCCAATACCTTTATCATAGTCTTTCTTACGTGTAATAATAGTTTCGACTACACTACATTGTCGAACCGATTCCGAGCCGAGTCCGTAGCACTTTAATTCTTGATCATTATCACTTTCAATTAATGTGTAACTACATCTAAATCTATTTTCGTAAGTCTTGATTTCGGAGAGCAAATTAGAAGTAAACCACTGTAATCAAGTTGCTCCTCTGAAATGGTGTAGGCGATCGAATTCCAGTGCAAGAGACTTTTCATCTTTTATTTAACAGTGTGATTGAATCCAGAATTCTGTACAATTCATTTCATCATTAATAGAGCCCATTCTATGGGTAGCACAAGCAATATGACTAAAATCGTACCAAAATTGAGGTGGTGATTGATTGCGCCACAACCGTGCAAGAGAAGTACACCAGAAACCAGGTGGCCACACCAAAAGCTTTTTTGGTTTAGCACTCAACTTGTGTGACTCTCTACCCAGGTTTTCAATTCTTCAATGCCAGTCGATGCCTTGATGACTCGGTCGGCATCTTTCTCCAAATGGTACACCTCCTTAACCCCAAGGTCTCCTAAGTACTTGATACATTTCGAATAATTGAGAGCAACTTGATCTGCAGAGTGGGAATCGCAGCTGAGACAAAACTGACCACGGCGTTTGACGATCAATCGTGCAACATCCTGGCGAGGATATGGGGTGGACCACCCTTTCCGGAGAGCAGCAGAATTGACCTCAAACATAGCTCCGTGTTTTATAGCATGTTCGACGTTCCTCTGAACTTTTGCCCAAACAGTAGGCCAAGCTTGTAGTGACTCGGGGACTTCGCTTTCAGGGGAAAGCAGTCTAATGAGATCAAAATGACCCACCACACTTGGCTCAGTCACCCGAAGCATGTCATATTGTAAATCGAAGTACGCTTCGAACCCATCTATCAAATCTTGTTGTCGATTATTTCCTGGCATTGTGGCCACTAAGGACACGCCTTTTTCCCACTGCTCTCTATTATAATCAATAGGTACACCCATTAAGTGGTGTACTGATCCGACAACAACATCAAAGTCGTAGTCTGACTTAAGTTGAACAACGTATCTCAAATACTCTGCTGAGATTCCTTCCGATTCAAATCCAACTAGAAGATCTATCCTGCCTTTGTATTCCTGCTGCAGCTGCCGAGCTCTTCTATAATACCTGTCAAATACCTCCTTCAGTTGGCTTATCGTGGTGCTGCTGGCAATTTCTTCCGGATACAAATGTTCGTCTTGCATTCTGGGCATGTGCTCGGTAAGGCAAAGACTCTTCAGCCCTCTCTCGATTGCCGTCTCGATCATTCCAACCAAAGGGGTTTTCGCATGCTGACAATAATCGCTGCTGTGCGAATGGTGGGAATGCATTGGAGCACAAACGAATGTTACTAACAAACACAAGCAAAGGTTATATCTGTTGAAAGAAGAAAATACCTGATGCGGTTATGACTGAAGACGATCATAGCCGTTTTAGGCGACCATGTGCGCGTGTCTGCAGATAGACTTGTCTGCATATTAAGAATATGATTTGAATAAATTACGCTTTTAAGGATGATGAAATTATGCGCTCGTTTAATGGCCTATCTCTGAACTAGCCTGCTCTTGATAAAGTATAATATAGAGATCTCAATATCAAGTAAGGTGCCTTTAAGTCCCACAGCTGCTTTTTCAAAACTATAATTGTACCAATTCACTCGTTTATTTTCTATTCTGCATGTAAGTATACAATTCGTTAATTAATGACAACCATTGCTAAAGCGCGTACTTTGAATTTTGCCGGAGCTTCTTTCCGAAAATGTAAAACAGAAACGGAACAGGAGTCATCGCCAATGCTATACAGCCGATGAGCGTTCCTGCCCATTGTACTCCCAAATTGTGAAACATGGGGTTCGCAAAAAGTGGGAAAACTCCTCCAAATGATGAGCGCAGCATTGTAGTCGCAGCCATTGCTGATGTTGCGAATGGAAGATATGCGTCGACAATATAGTTGACAGCAGGAGGAAATATCGAAAATATACCATAACCCGATGCGACTCCAGATATGACTGGAACAATCCAATGAACTTTTTCCGGATAGTTTCCAGACCAGCATAGCCAAAATATTCCACAGGGAAATAAAATACTGCCAACCATCATGCTTTTGAGCCTTTCTTCAGGGATTGGTTGGCCGCCATTTTTAGCCAGCGCTCTGTTATATCTGGGCTCGAAGAAAAATGACATAGTTAGCGCGCTGAAAACCATTCCAATAAATATAGGAATATAAGGCAAGCCAATGATTCCGCCTTTGAAATTGTATCCAGCAAAAACCACTGGATATGCCTCTAGAAAGAGATAAAGTATGCCATAGGCAAATGCAGTGTATAGAGAAATCAAAAACAATACTGGCTCAGTGAACAGCATATGAATTGGTCTTGTGCAGGTCCTCGTTATGACTTCCGCCAGATCTACCTTCAACTCATCATATGGAGCATAGATGGCCCAATTTCCTGTTCTCTGGCGTAGCTCGTGAGCTTTCTTGGCCAGAATGAGCGGAACTGCAGTTTCTTCGACAAAGAGAATATCAAGAACAGCCCCTGCAGCTCCCATGATCCCAGAAAGGTACTGTGTATAGCGCCATCCAAGGTGTGAGTACACTATGAATGAGCCTGCGATCGGAGCTAGTATAGGACCACCAAGAGAAATCATCATAAACAGAATGATGGCTCTTCCTCGCGTTCTATTACCGAAAATGTCGGCGAACTGAGCTGTGACCACTGCCCATGGTGCAGCGCCTACAAATCCAGCAAAAAAACGACATAGAATCAATGTCTGGATATTTGGCGCCGATGCGGAACCGAACGAAAAGATAGTAAAACCAACGATGGAAACAATCGAGGGCATTCTCCTTCCGTAAATATCCGATAAAGGACCCCATAGAATCGGCCCTGATGCGAATCCCATTACAAATAATGATACCCCTAGAATAGCTACAACCAGACCAACATGAAATTCTTCTGCAATCTGCGATGCTCCGGGTGAATACATGGCCGAAGCAAATGTAACACTAAAAGTGGCAAATGCTTGAGCCAAAAAAATCGGCAGTTTCCTCCTAAATGGCCAGTTCTGCGGGAAATCGGGATCTTTGACGCCATCAAAATCGACTTTATATAGCGACCTGTCAACGTGGATAAGCGGAGGATATTCCCTGTGTCGTCCCATAGACGGTAGAGGGCCGGTACTAGAGCGGCGAGAGGCACCAGTTAGAATCCTGCTCAGAGCATCAGTCTCGGGAATATCGTTATTCTGTCCAGTATAATGAACTACATCTTCCGTAGCCATGGAATTAATCTCTGACGATGAGGAGCTGAGCTCGTCAAAGAGAGGCTCTCCCGCCAACACCGGGCAGCGTCTCTTGATTTCCAAGTCCTCCTCGGTTGACATAACTGGTTTCAGTCAGACAAGACGCCTCTTAGATATATACTGGGCAAAAAAGTTCCGCGTACGGTCATTTCCTTCTTGGCCCGTCTGTCGGCGACGGAAAAATATGGCATACAATAGCATATCGTTGCCGAAGTAGGAACGATGCACTGCCCAAAGAGGCAAATCTAGGGGATGTTCTTCCGGTTATTTCGGCGCCGCCGTTATCCGCGAACAGCCGACGTAAGTATCGCCAATAGCCGGGACACCTCTCAACAGAAGAGCTGATATTCACAACTGCTAACGCTCGGTTTGATACGACATCACAGGGCGTTATCTATGGGAAAGGGGCGAGTCACAGAATGGTGCAAAATGGTCTGAGTTTTCTCTCGCTGCGTCAGTCTACGTTCGCTAAGATCAATCACAGCGCTGCTCTGAATATTCTCCTACTAAGCGAGGACATTTCTATTCAGATATCCCAGGTTTTGGACTAGAATAATTCTAACTTACTCAAGAAAGGTTACGGAGAGATCTGATCTTGTAATAGACTTCTGGTTTGTAGTGAGTGTCGAGAGGCTGTATATGGAGAGGCAAGACAAGATATGGGTCGGTTGTCAGTCTACGTCCAATACACGCTTATTTGGAGTATAGAAAGTGGATTAATTGCGGTAATAGATTAATTTTTTCAGTTTGATACTCAAAAAGAAGTTTTGATATCACACGACCGGACGAAATGTTCATTATGTAAATTCGTCTTGCACTCAGCGCATATAATATATTAGCATCCAGGGCTCGGGTTTGTCTGCCGATGCCGTCAGTAAGCGCCCCGCGAAAATATATAAATGAAGAAGGACCCGCGATTGAACCTTAGCATTCTACTACAATGACGTCGCAAATTCTTGAAACTGTGCTGGACCAGATCGGAAATACGCCGATGGTGCGGTTGAACCGCATCCCGCAGTCACTTGGAATCGATGCCACCATTCTGTGCAAGCTGGAGTACTTCAATGCTGGCGGATCAGTCAAAGACCGCATTGCGAAGAGAATGGTCCTGGAAGCAGAGCGTACCGGCCGTATCAAGCCTGGATACACTCTCATTGAACCTACCTCGGGCAACACCGGTATTGGGCTTGCTTTGGTGGGTGCAGTTAAGGGCTACAGGACTATCATAACGCTGCCAGAGAAGATGTCGAACGAAAAGGTCAGCGTGCTCAAAGCGCTAGGGGCTGAAATTGTAAGAACGCCTACCGAAGCAGCTTGGGACTCGCCTGAGAGTCATATTGGTGTTGCGAAGCGATTGGAGAAGGATATCCCGAATGCAGTGATTCTCGACCAGTACGGCAACGAAAACAACCCGCTTGCCCACGAGTATGGGACTGGCGAAGAGATTTGGGAGCAGACTGGCGGAAAACTGAACGTTCTAGTCGCTGGTGCAGGAACTGGTGGCACTATCACGGGCATAGCTCGTGCGCTGAAAAGACATGATCCCAGTATTAGGATTGTGGGTGCCGATCCCAAAGGCTCCATACTGGCGGTTCCAGAGACGCTCAACGACTCTGTTGAGGGCTACAAAGTCGAGGGAATCGGCTACGATTTTATTCCCGACGTGCTAGATAGGTCCGTTGTCGACGAATGGATCAAAACGGAGGATCGAGAGTCATTCCTGCTGTCTAGACGACTGATTCGAGAGGAGGGTCTTCTTGTGGGGGGGAGCAGTGGAAGTGCTTTGGCTGCTGCTCTGAAAGTAGCCAAGGACCTAAAGAAGGGCGATACGGTTGTTGTTGTGTTGCCAGACTCGGTCCGCTCGTACTTGACCAAGTTTGTGGACGACGACTGGATGAAGTATAACGGCTTTGTCGATGACGAGACATTGGCTGCTCAAGCCGAGAAGAAGTCTCAATATAAGGGTGCCACTATTGCTGATCTCAACCTCAAACCAGTGGTGACAGTCAAAACAAGCACGAAAACGAGCGTTGCCATCGATACGCTTCGTGAGAAGGCTTTTGACCAGCTGCCTGTCGCCAACGACCAGGGTAAGCTTGTTGGCCTAGTGACGCTTGGAAACATTCTCTCGTACATTTCCCGTGGCCGTGCCACTGTTGACACACCTGTCCAAGACGTCATGATCGACTTCAGGAAACTGCCATCGTTCCAAGCTCCAAGTGCAGCCGACTTTGCGGCAGTGGGAACTCCAGCGAACTCCGGCAACCAGAAACGCAAGTTTTCTGAGATCACTGTCGACACCCCGCTGTCTGCACTCAACCGCTTTTTCGAGCACAACTCCGCTGCAGTGGTAACAGAGCGAACAAGTGATGGTGGTGTGAAGGCAGCTCACATCGTGACCAAGGTCGACCTTCTGGCCTTTCTCGCTAAGCATTCATGAGCTGTGGCTGTGTGTATTTATCGTTTTAGTTATTACTGTCATACACAGACTTGTGTGATTGAGATTGTTTGTGTTCTGACCGCTTGTATTAGATTAATCTGCATTTGGGCAGTAGAATCTGCATCTTCTTACTTGCTCTATGTGGCTTCCCTATAAATCTATGCTGGCCATCGAGCAGACTTTGTAGTTGTTGAATCTGTCCATAATCCGGGTCTAAAAATGGTGCTGCCCTCAGGAAACTGAGACTGTCGATACAAGTCGATATCATTATATTGAACCCAGAAAACTCGATTGGACTACGTCAGATCATAGCAAAAACTGAATGTGTCTATCTATATACATCGATTACTGCTTGGAATTGAGGCCAAGGACGCCCATCAATCCCTCTACACTATAGTCAGTTGTGCTGTAGAACTTTTGAATACTCACTCTTCTCGTTTTAGTTCTATGCCGGCCTCATCAAGGGCCTCTTTCACTGCCGTTAGAACTGCATGCTGCCAAACAAAAAACCACTACTTACTGTCAGAAAGCTGCTGACGCACCTCGCTGTCAGACAGCAGCTTCATCTGTGACCACATAGACGGTTTCGACTCCTGGGCGTATCCGCGCTCTCTGAGCAGCTGGCCTGTCTTGTAGAGGGCTTCAAGAGCTTTGGGAGACTGGCTCAGCTTCTGGATCAGAGGGTTATTTGCGATCTTGTCAGCCTGGTCTGGAGAAACATCCGGAAACGGATTTGAATCTGATAGACTGCGCACAAACACAGGGATCGTTCTGAGCCGTCGAGCTGCCGCCGTTGGTCTGAAACTTTTGATTGCTGACCTCAACATCGAATTAAGTGGTTAAGGGCGGTACTCCAACTGAGACAGAAGCAGAGCGCATAGAAGCTGAATATAACTGCAGAGAGGCTGACGAAAATCAAAGAGATAAAATAGAGCAGAAAGAGAAACGAAACGGAAAATACATAGAACCTGAGCAGAAACTTAATGGAAACTGAACGAGCTGAGTGGAAGTGTACAAACTGGACTGAAGCTGACCAAGGCTGAGTCGAACAAGACAGAAACTAGAACTTGAACAAATTCAATCAACGCCCACGAAATAACATAAAATTAACTAAATAAACGAGCATGAGTTTCTGGTTTCTTTTTATCGTTTGCTAATGCTAATGTACATCCAACATAATTTCAAAGCAGTTCGTCGTCAGCTTCGAAATCTGTTGCGTAGCTCGATGATTTGTGCTCGCTGAGCAGGCGGCAGCGAGTTGATCTGGTCGTCAGTCAGTTCCAGCACCTGCTTGATGAGCTCTGCCTGGTCTGCAGGCACCTGTGGCTGCGATGGCGGTGGAGGAGGCGGAGGAAGTGGTGGAGTGGCCCGGTGAGCTGGTGCAGCAGCCTGTACTGGCATTGGCTGAACTGGTGCTGGCTGTACAGCAGCCACCGTGCCCTGGATGGCCTGCTGCACTACAGATCCGTCGACGAGACCCATCAGCAGCAGTGCTTGAACAACTGAATATACTACGTCATTATTTGACCGCATGAATTCATAGGCCTGTGCCATGTTTTGGGTCACAAGAGGCTTGACAGCAGTGATGATATCGAGGAGCCTCAGGGGAGGAACCGACGAAAGAGTACGCGAAATGTTGTCGTCCACAACGAGATCTGCTGGCAGATCCATCGTGTCGCTGCCTACACCTAGCTGGTTTGCTGGCTGGCCTGCTGCAGGACGTTGAGATGGTCTACCGTAGCCCTGGCTTGTCGGTTGATGCTGCTGATTATAGCTGGTCTGTAAATGGGAAAATCCCGACTGTGGCTGTCCATAGTTTGTCTGTGGCTGGCCAGAGGGATGGCCAATATTCTGGTTCAGTGGAGGACCATAGCTCTGCTGCTCATAACCTGCTGGTGGCTGTCCATAGCCAGATGCAGGAGCCTGCTGGCCGTAGCCCTGATAATTTTGCGGTGGTTGTTGTTGAAATAGCTGTGATGGCTGTTGGGCGCCGTGTTGCTGGCGTCCTTGGTCGCGCTGAGGAGGTCGTCGCGCAGACGGATCCCGTCCATTCGATCTGTGGCCAGAGAACTCGGCACGTAGTTTCCTGCCAAAAACCTCCAAATTATTGAACGTCTTCACAGCGTTGGCTGCCGATTCCGGGTGAACATACTCGATGAATCCATAGCCTTTGTGGCGGTTGCGTTCGCGGTCGTTGACTAGCTTGAAGCTCACAATGGGGCCTGCAGTCTTGACGATTTCCGTCAATTGCTCCTCCGACAGATCAAACGGGATATCTCCCAGAAATACTGTATTGGACATGCCACGATTTCCCGGTGGGTCCCACCTGACGTGATGCCAATATTAATGTTGGCAATTGACGAGACTTAGTGACTATGCTGCTGAAGGCTCAAATACAGTAAAATGTGAAGGCGTCTGATTGCCGCATAGCTAAGTCTACTATGGGCATGCATGACATTTATGTGATACTTTTGACTTTAAGTTAATACTTTCGTGGGAATTGTATAATACTTTTGGGATACCTTTGTGATCTTTTTCTTTCGTGATACTTTGAGAATATTTTTTCTGGTGCTATATTTATCCTTGTTGTGTGCTTGGCAGAGCTTTTTGTGGCCTTTAAATTGTGGATATTTCTAGACTTTTGCATGGTTGGATCTCAACAATAAATGCGCTGTACGAGGTTGTTAGCACAGTCGATTCGCAGCCTGATTGAGTCGCCCTCGGTGGGCGAGTCTACCACGGTCAATGGCTGGATTCGCTCCGTGCGCAAGATGAAAAGCGTGGCGTTTGCCGACCTGTCTGACGGATCATGCCATCAATCCCTGGCCGTAGTGCTGGATCCGTCCGACGCCAAATCTCTGAATACTGGATCTTGCGTTGAAGTGACAGGCATTTTACAAGCTGCTCCACAAAATAGCGAGCAGAAGTTTGAATTACAGGTGCCTGCTGCTGCCAATGCAATCAGAGTTCTGGGTGCAGCGTCTCCAAGCTATCCACTACAAAAGAAGTACCATACGCCTGAGTTTTTGCGAACAATTCCCTCGTTCCGGTGGAAAACAGTGCACAACTCGACCGTCCTAAGATACAGATCGTATGCGCAGAGCGCCATAGCTGCCTATTTCCAGACCAACGGGTTTTTCCAAGTCAATTCTCCGATCATTACTTCCTCCGACTGCGAAGGGGCTGGCGAAGTATTTGGCGTCGCAGTACCCGACAATGCGAAGGAGCAGTTTTTTGGAAAGCCGAGTTATCTGACTGTGTCGAGCCAACTGCATTTAGAGGTGTTTGCGGCATCGCTCTCACGAGTTTGGAATATGGCTCCTGCATTTAGAGCTGAGAAAAGCGATACGAACCGTCATCTCAGCGAATTTTGGATGATAGAAGCTGAGATCGCCTTCACAAAGTCGCTGAGCGATGTCATGGATGTCGCTGAGAAGATGATCCGCTCTACAGTTCCTGATGAGTCGATGGCCAATGAGTTGGTCGGCGACAAGAGGACAGCGAAAGAGCGTGTTGACCTGCTACACAGCCGTTGGTCCATGATTTCTGCCAAAGAAGCATGGCCTCGTATGTCATATTCCGATGTTGTGGAGCTTTTGAAGTCTGTCGAAGCCACGTCCGGTTTGGCTCCTCTGAAATGGGGAGACAGTTTGGCGTCCGAGCATGAAAAGTACCTTGCAGGAGTCTTGCTTAAAAGTCCAGTGTTTGTCACTGACTATCCTTCTGCGCAGAAGCCTTTTTATATGAAGCCTTCCAAAACTTTAACTGAAGAGAGACCAACAGTCGCATGTTTTGATCTGCTGGTGCCTGACTTGGGTGAACTTATTGGTGGCAGTCTTCGAGAAGATAGCTACGATGCTTTAGTTGACGCAATGCAACAACGAGGGATGAGCATGGACGAATTGGAGTGGTATTTGGATCTTCGCAGGCACGGTTCGTTTCCTCACGGGGGCTATGGGCTGGGCTTTGAGCGTCTGGTGTGTTTTATGTGTGGTGTTGACAACGTCCGCGAAGCTATAGGATTTCCACGATGGGCAGGCAGCTGTGTCTGCTAATGTAAATAAGCAATGTAAAATAACTGTGAACAAATTGCACTTCTTTCCTTATGCCATGTTGTGTACTCCAACTGTAGCAGCATTCCTAAAGCCATTTTGATACAGCAGCACTCACATGCTTACACCATGAACCATATCATCTCTGGAGTACTTCTACGTCTCAATGCGTACAGATATCCTCCATTCTAAATCGTGTAATTCATTTCTCTTAAGATGAAGTTCTTTTATGCAATATGACATTTACATGCTACTCTATGTAATGAACTCGCTATTGGACTGCGAGTCTGTATGCCGTTTTGGATATATACAGCCCTCCTATCAGCGCAACCACCACAAGCATCACGGTGTCTGCAATGTCGCTTGGAATAGTATTGAACAACACTAGTTTGTTCAACACAATATCAAACGTGACTGGTAATGGATTTTCCATTATCTCTGTGATATGCGAAAAATAGTCGACGCTGTATTCAATTGACACTGCGCTCAACGCGCGATGATACTCTATTTTGAACTTGGTAGGCATCGATGCCGGCCAGCACACTCTCAGCTCGTACCATTGGCCAGGCGTTCCGTTAATGCGCACCCAGTGTTGTAATGGAGAACCAGACGGTGCCGGTGTCACGGTTGTGACCAAGTGCGGAGACCCTGATTTGTCACTGAGAACAGCCAATTCCTGTTCGTAGTTATCCACTAAGGGTCCTCCACTACATCTGAATCTTATTGTTTCAGTGTTTGCCGCTACCAAAGTGCAGACTATTATGATCCACGCAATAAACGGTAACTGCATTGTTACTGTGACGGTATATTCAGTAGGTGTTAAGCCTGTTACGGCTCAGCAGGTGCTTATAGTGACTGGACTTAGTTTTGCCTCCCCGATAAATGTCACATAACTGACAGTTTGTAGAACTTTCAACATTTTTGTTGCCATATAGCTATTTTATTAACTTTTTGGAATTACAATTTAATGTTGACAGCTCTTAGTACTTGTTAGATTTTTAAAGATCTTACTGCGAGTGAGAGATGTGCTATGCATGTTTGCTAAATACTATACGCAAGTCCTGTTAGAAGTCAAAAACGAAAAGCAGAAGCATAACATTCAGAACAGTGCATTAACTGAAGATTTAGAATTGTTCTCAATTATATTATAAGTCCATTGAATCAAGTGCCAGTCTGATGATTAGGACTTACTGTAAAGCTAATCTATAGCTAGCGTTTGGCGGAGTTCTGGTGGTGAAGCTCGCACAGCTCGATGCAGGTCCCCCAACAGAGAGCAATGATCTCCTGATTTCGGATTTAAGTTGGAATCCAATTTCAATGTGTGTATGGACGAGTCGAACCAGATCTATGCCCTAGCTGCCAGTCTGCATGACAGTTATCTTCGTGCGTCACGACATATATATACTAGTCGCTTATCTTATCTAGCCGCAGTCACTTCATAATGAGCACAATTGTGTTCAGAATAGACCCGGATCCTCCACCATCGAGAAACCCACAGGAGCTCAACGTGAAAAGCATATCTTGCTGCTACTGCAGACTAAGAAGAAAGAGGTGTGATACTCAGTATCCTTCCTGTTCGCTGTGTGTCAAACATCGAAAAGAATGCACCGTGATTGATCCCGAATCTGGAAGAGAGGTTCCCCGTACGTATATCAGGTCGCTGAGGTTAAAGGTGGAAGAACTACGAGAAATCCTGAAATCCAAGTCAGAAGAGGTTTCGCGACTGACTGGAAACTACAGAGACATAATCACTGAAGACGGCGTGAGCGGGTCGCTGGCCATTGTAAATGCAAATAAGGAAAAGGACATCGAAACCAAAATTGGCCAGGCTACGCTAGCTGTAGGAGGAGAGCCAAGTCCTGGCGGCCAGTATTCTCTGTCAAAGTCATTAGCTTCTGCGCTTACTCTCAAAGAAAGGTCGGAACCCGGAAGGGCATTGCTGCGTCGTCCAATACTGTCCGAGCACCAAGCGTCTCATCTGTTAGATACATATTTCAATACTGTGCATTGTCAGTATCCATTCATTGATCGGGAATGGATCCAGAACTGCTCAGAAAGGTGTCTAACGGGTCGGCAATCGGCAAATGAAGATATACAGTGCGAATTCTTCTTGTTCATGACATATGCTATAGCGTGCCTCATGTTGGATATGGACTCAAATGAATATTACTCATATGCATGTCAATTTCTGAAGAAAATCATCGAGCCAAGTTCACTTCGAAGTGTTCAGGGCTACTTGTCCTTGGCCGTATACTCGCAAAAGCTACCCGATGGGGGCAACGCGCTGTATACTGTCCAACTGGCACTGAGGACGGCAGTTGCGCTGGGAATGCATCGTGAGACTTTTCTTCTAAAACGAAGGTACTTACAAGATCGTGACGTAGAGACTTACGATGGACTTCTCCGATCTAAAATATTTTGGTGTGCATATTCAATGGAACGCTTCATAGCTCTCGTACTCGGCGTCCCATTTAGCATTGACGACGGGGATATCGATGTTTCATTCCCGGACATCACAATTGGAGGTGAGTCATTAAAGGTAGCGGACGCGCTTTTCAGGCTCCGCAGAATTCAGTCAGACATTTATCCTCTAGTTCACGGGACAACCGCGCTGGACTCTGAAGCAGCTGCTCATAAAAGATGGGAAATTATATCACGGTTGAACCAGTGGAGATCGACATTTCCCCAACTATCACTGCGGAATTCGATGTATGAAACATCAAATTGGGCCAACATATGTTATCACAACTCGATTATTATTATGTTACGGCCTGTGATTTTGGATGTATCAATTTATGGAGCGAACGCGCTGCAGTCTACAATCGAATGCTTCCAGACATATATGGAGTCTACCTCACTGCTAATGATTAATTATCGGATCCTGCATACCCAAGAAAAACTGGAATACTCATGGCTTTTGGTACATGCTGTGTTCATTTCTGGTTTCACTTATCTATATTGCATCTGGCTGGATGTCAAAGTCAAGATCGTCGATAGATCAAAGAGAAGCTCTATTTATGAAACAATATCAGCATGCTCCAGTATTCTCTACGTGTTGGCTGAGCGTTGGAACGTAGCCAAAGTGTTTCGAAATACATTTGAGACTGTTTCACGAGCAGTATTGAAAATCGTCGAGGATGGACGTTACATCGTTGACAGTGATGATGAATTTCTGCAGCTTCCTACAATATTTACTAGTCCGCCAGAGACTAACTCAAAATGTGACATTTTCAGACTTGGTAAGTATGGAGGTGTCGATATTTCACTGTTGAATTTCCTGGCTCGGGTCGATGATGACTTTTTGAAACAATGTGGAATTGTATGGTCTCCTTGAGAAATACTAATAGAATCTGCAGAAACTTAAGAATTTTCATGCTCAAATGCCGTGACGAAACTTGGTTTTGTGTTGCATTGCTAGTTCGAACTTGAGCGCAGCCGAGACTAAATGAAAATCAAATACAATTCCTATCTTAAAATAATACTATCCAAGTAAGTGACAAACAAATAATCACAGAGAATATCTGAATTCCGGGTTTTCTTTATCCGTCAAATCCGCAAACTCAACATCTTCCACCTTTACATATTGAGTTCCCAGTGCTTCTCTTTTGCGGTCACGCACCTTATTATCTCTTACATTTAACAAATACGTCATTAGAATGCAGATATCAGTAGCAACAAACGACACGACCATTGCAATCTTTGCTCCAGAATACCCCGGAGCTTGGTTAGTTCGGAAAGTCTGAGGTCCCACAATGTTTCCAACACAGTATCCCACGTAGAAAATTGTGGTAACTGTGACCTTTTTCGTATGACCCGCAGTATTCGTGGAGACACAGGAAGCCATACAAGCCAGCACAGACGTTGCCAGGTAAAACGACAGATATCCAAAAAGCCGAGATCCTTTTGGAGAAGTAAATGCCAGTAGACAGATACCGATTAGAACAACGCTATTGATGATCAAACAAGTTAAAAGTCTGCTTTTCAATAATTTCATCCCAATCCAGCCAAAGGTTATCGGAGCAATAATATCTATGCTACCTCCACACATGCTCATGAGCAGCGATTGTGTAGTGGAGAACCCAAAATCCGTATTTAAAAGGATTGTGCCAAAATTGTTAAATCCACCATTAGGAATTGCGTATCCCATTCCGTAAAAAAACAATAGCCAAGCACGAATGTCGCAAAAGCCCTCGATCATTTGGTGTAACTTGAAATGTTGATTGCCAAATCCCTGGTTATTATTCCGAATTCGTTCCACAATATATTTCTTTTCCTTATCCGTTAAGAACCACGCTTTGACTGGTACATCAGGGACCAACACTATAGACAAGAATCCTAGAAAAATGGTTATCATTCCAGTTACGACATACAACACCCGCCAAGATGCTATACCATATGAGTTATGCACCGCCAGACCATAGGCTATCCCAGCACCGAGAATTGTGCCAATTCCCTGGAATCCTACCCAAATACAGCATCTCAGAAATTGCTCTTCCTTTTTATACCATTGAGAAGTCAGGATGATATACGCTGGGTTCATAAATCCCTCAAACACTCCTAGCAGGACCCGACACAATAGAAATGGCGCTGCGGATTTACAGGCAGCATGGCAGCAGAGAATTATTCCCCATAGAATAACTGCAACTGCCAACGTCTTCGACAGTGGAAATCTTTGGAGTAATAGTGTTGCAGGAAGTTCAAAAACCATGTAACCGAAATAGAAGGACGAGCCAACCCACGAATAAGTTTGCCCCGTTTCCATGTTCAAGTCCTGTCGAAGACCCATAATAGCAGCATATGAGTTTGTAGTTTTATCCATGAGCTGACAAGACATCAGCCCGACTACAATGGGAAGAATGCACCAGTCGATTTTCCGCAACAGCCTCCTTTCTGACTGGGCATCAATCACTGTCCCCTTTGACTCCAATGAGTAGGCCAGTGCTTGATCCGCGTCTCTCTCATTTATTATCAACGACTTCACGCCTGTTTCGAAATGTTCACCGACGTCAACATCTTGATTTACAGTAATGTTATCATTCTTTTCGGCCATTGTAATTAAAGTGATCCGAATCTACCAGACGACAAGCGCCATATATATATATATTTATATATATTTATATACTGAAGAGCAGTTGGTACATATCAGTCGCAGCTCTTATCTAACGTGGTTAGATAAGACATTGATGCTCTGTACAAGAATGCGTTTCCGAACTGGTATCGCGGGTTTGACGAGTCCGAGACGCCATTTTCCGACAATTGGTCCCAAATAGGCTTATCTCGCATGCGCGCGCTTCCTTTGCAAATGTTCCGCGATAACAATAAAGTTGCACAATACCCGTTATACTATTCTATATTCATTCGATTTTCTCGTTAAAAAGCTCGATGACGAAATCAAATGTGCTTTTGATAGGAACTGGCGGTGTGGGCACTATAGTAGCTTACGGCGTGCATTACAATGGCAGATCCAACTTGTCCGTGGTGGTGCGTGGTGATTATGAGAAAGTGAAAACCCACGGCTTTGATATCAACTCAATCGACTATGGAAAAATACAAGGATGGAAGCCAGATGGAATCTATTCGACCGTGGAGGCCGCAACGGAAAGTGGGCCCTATGATTTTGTTATCGTTGCAACTAAGAACTTACCGGACATTGTGAAAGTCGAGGAATTGATTTCTCCGGTTGTCGTTCCTGAAAGAACTAGCGTAGTTTTGATGCAGAATGGATTTGACATTGCAAGACCCTTCTATTCTAAATTTCCAAAGAACGTTGCAATTTCTGGTGTGTCTCATATCGGCTCACACAATCATGGCGGCGTGATCACCCAAACACAGCAGGACAAGACACTGATAAGCTTCTTTGAAAATCCTATGCTTCCTTCTGAGTTGCTAGAAGCTAAGACGAAGGAATTCATTGATCTTTATAGCAATGAGAAGAACAATTGTACCTATTTTGCAAACGCCAAATGGTATAGATATAGGAAGTTGGTCTATAATGCTAGTCTCAATACTGTATGTGCTCTCACAGGTGTTGATACTGGCCGTTTGGAGTTATCTGGAGGACTGGAGAGCGTTTCCATACCAGCAATGAAGGAAGTAATTGCAATTGCTAGAGCAGATGGCATTGAATTGCCTGACGACGTCATAAACTCGGTAGTTCATTCCGACGATGGCGATTGGTTTGAACCTTCCATGCGAGTAGATGTTAAGAAAGGGAACCCACTAGAATTAGAAGTTATACTTGGAAACTTGCTGACAGTTGCTGGAGAACTCAAGGTTGAGACACCCGTATTAACTACATTATATAATCTGCTGAAAGTTGTACAATTCCGCCTGAAGGAAGGAAAGGGATATTTTAGTTTACCAGCGGAGAGGCCGATTACAGATAAAGTGTTCAAATAGAATAGCTTAGTTCATACAATTAACTACCTGAAACTGGACCTTCTAATTGAACTGCAGTGTTTTCAAGATGCTGTGCTAGTGGGCTATTAAATCTTCGGCGATTGTTTAATAGTTAGGTCTTCTGTACAAGACATCTTCAAGTTTTGCAGTGCTCTTGGATCCAGTGATCCGCTATTAATGTGATTTAGTTTTGATCGTAGCCTTTTCCAGGAGAAGAGATTTTCCAAGAACTTCTCTTCTTTAGAAACGGAGTTTCGAGTCAGAATTGTAGTTATGACGTCTCCAATTGAACCTGCCATTTTGAATAAATGTCCAGAACCCCCTCCAATTGTAAATAAAGAATCATTATCATAGTGAGGACAATAGGAGATTAAAAAATCATTGTCTTCACTGTCAGAATACCAGCATAGACGTGTCATCAAAATTTTGGACACTTCCGGAATGTTGTCTCGAATGAACGCCTTAATAATATTGAGGCCAAACAATGGTACATTCGTCTCTGGTGGATTCGTGTACGCCGTCTTGACAACTGAAGTTTGTGGCCGGGGATTTGTCCACTTCATGCCTCTATAGCCGACCTTCATATAGCCATTCCTAATGGCGAATCCATACAGCCCACCTAGAGGGCCATCTCGCATCTTATAGGTCCATGTAGGAAATCTCTCCTGACTGTATTTCTGCTGCGCCTTAGGATCATCTATCTTCAGTATAGTCACGGTACCGGCAGTTGCTTCCAGTCGTTCGGCTGCTTCTGGCACGAACTGTGCGGTCCACGCCCCTAATGCAGTCACAACATGTTCCGAGAAATGCAATTTTCCATCCTTAGTCTTTATTCCGACACATTTCTTTTTGTTCCTACTCGGGCTATCTTCGACTAGCAATTCTTGTAGTTCACCAGTAAGCTTTCCAAAATGCGTCGTAAATCGACGTTCTCCTTCAGCATAACACAAGTGGAGCATCCAGCGGCAGCACTTGTCAGCCACAATAACACCACCCGTTGTATCCAAGATACCTTGAGCTGATTTGCCTCTTGACTTCATCATGAAGGGATCAATTGAGCTGGGATCAAAACCTGCTTTCAATGCCATATCAAGTGCGTCATCTTCCGCGATTGAAATGGCTTTGTCGGAACCCATATTCCGGGCTGTTTCAACCTCAAATGCTGGAAGAGTCTCCAGATCTGTAAGGTGAATGTTTCCAGTATTCATATATAGCGGCTGGCCATCTTCAAATCCCTCTTTCTCTATTTCGTGGTTCCACTTGATGAGAGTATCACGACTGGAAAGAGCCATCCTTTGGTAATGAACCTCAGGTCCATAAGATGCTCTGAATATTTTGTTCATATCGGAGGACGCACCATCACATCCATTGAAATAGCTATATCCTTGAGAAGGAAAGTCATTCTTATCAAAAATGTGAACGTTCTTATAGCCTTTCCGTAGTAGACTCAAAGCAGTAGATAAGCCAGACACTCCTGCGCCAACAATTATAATAGTCCCGTCCTGTAACAAGACCATGTTTGAAACCTAGTGAATAATGACAATTGACGAATTTGAAAACGAAAATATATTGTAAACACTAACACGCACTGCGACTAGCACATTACTTATATGTGTACATGTATATAGCTATCGATGTGGTGGTACTTGGCTGCCTTCCAATTCAGGAACTGATAGCGGGAAATTCCGCTCATACCATGTCGTCAAAGAAATCGAGATCCATGTCACGAAATATGTCCCTCATAAATTTATCATCAACAACGCACAAAAAGTCTTCCAACGGAGATTCAAGTTGGCCCGTTATACCGCCTGATTGGTCGTTGTTAAACATTGTTGTCATGGCCTGGTTTGCGATGTCGTTGTCCAGTAGCACTTTACTCTCAGACGGCGCCTTGCAATTGTTATCGTCTGGACTAGCAGCAGGAGTACCTGACTCTACCATCTTTAATATAGCTGTCGACATGCTGTCAAAAGTATTTCGCAAAATCTTGGCATTTTCCCACCTTTCGGCTAACACGTAGAGAATGCTCGAACAAACGGTTACAGTTTGGTAAACCGTAGACCGCCTCAATTTGTTAAGAACTTTTAAATCCACATCAAGCCATATGCAGTAGAGAAAAGTCACTCCAGCCATGAATAGAGTTTGGACCACTAGCCAAGAGTAATTAAGCTTGTCCTGAGCATGCAGCGCCCGATAGCTAAGTAACAATTTAGATGCGGATTCAGCATATATTTTGAACCATTCAATGATGTCAGGAGGTGATTTGGTCCGTAGTTCCGACACCTGAAGAATGACAGGACGAAGCAAAAAGAGTAGCGAGTTATGATGAGAGACATTTACCCAGTGAACATTGTCGAAACTCGACACAGAGCTATCGATAGGAGGAAACGACTCTTTCCACACGTTGAGCTCTCGAATTATATCCCATCGCGCCCTTTCCACGTCTTCCTTCATATCTGAACTTTTTTTGTATACCAGGACACAAATTTTAGACTGAATCTGACGCAATTTAAAAACGTGGCGTGAAACGCGGAATTCGTCACCAGGCTCATCGTCTGGAAGCGAAATGTCGATATCATCATCGCTAATGCAAAATGGTCTGCCCAGGACCATCGATATCAACCTATCCATTGAATAAGCAGACCAGAATATTCTTGCCTTCAATTGTGGGTCAATGCAGTCTACAGACGAGCTTGGACCTCTGTTAATAATGATCGGGTTTGCTCTGTGCAACCCAAGATATATTGCTCCTCCCATTGCCAGACCTACAGTGTGCCATACAGAACCACTCTCCGGCATTTTTTGAGAAAATATCGCCAAAAGCAGGAACGCCTGCACTGTCCGAAGTGGACTACTCTTCATTATGGTTTCCAGATAGCCAATAGCTCTATCGTAGTAACCAACAGTAAATGGGCCGGTTGAAGACCCGTCCCACGGTCCAACAAGCTGACTGCCAATTGCGAATATCATGAAAATGAAAAAGTTGCTCTCTGCATCTTTGGTTGTCGTCTTTTCCATTATTCTGGCAAAACAGCTTTTGACCCAATTCCAGTCTAGAAATGGATATTGATAGTGGACAGCGCTGAAATATAGTTCCATATATTTTTCAGCCACAGCCGGCGATGGTTTCAAATCAGACAGAGAAGTATTTGGAACTGACAAACGTCGAACATTCAGGGATGATCCCCTCGGGTTGTCAGAAGACAGCTTTTCAAAGCCTGTATCATGGTTAACATGCTTTTGATGAGAGTAAAGTGCCTTGTTCACCGCTCTCGCAATTGCGTAGCCACTGCTTGGACCTACGTAACGGGGCTCTCCAGTTACACGGAGCGGAATATAGGCACCTTCATCTTCTTGATTCCGCCTTCTGCCTGTATTTTCAGTATGTAACCGATGCAGCTCGGTGTCCTTGCCAGCTATTAATGACTGCACTCGGTTTATTTCCTCCCTCAGCTTATCAACGTAGTCCCTCGGGACTTCATCGCCAGTGCCCGGATCAGTGAATGTGCATGCCTTCTTAAGTTTGGCACATAAGCTGCATGTTGGATAAGCTCCGTCGCACCTCTTTCTGCGAGCTTTACACGTGCAGCATGTGAATTGACTATATTTCCGACGTTTTGATGATTCCATTAGTACTATTTGGAATCGGAAATGTTCACAGGGACTGTAAGCACTCGTAGGTTCCGGTTACCCAGATAGGAAACCCAGGCGGAAAATGTCGACCCCCGCGATAAGGCTTATCTGTGCTGGAGCATGCATACACTATATAACTCGACTCGTATCTCCGACATGTCTCGGTCGGTGGGTATATCCACACAATGGATATCAAGAAGTTGCCTCCACTGGGGATGCTTCGTCTTGAATATACAGACGACTTCCACCGCCCTCCTGGTGATCCAGTTAATGAGCATACGTTCCATTTTCCGATTATACATGAAACGGTACGAAATGCATCACTGTGGAATGTAGTTAATTCGGATCGATATTCGGATGAATTTCTCCAAGGGTTCGTTGATGCTGCCGAAAAGCTAGTAGAAAGGGGAGCAGTTGGGATTGTCACTTCTTGTGGGTTTCTGGCCCAAGCACAGCAGAGACTTGCCGACGCTCTGAGCGTACCAATTGCAACCAGTTCATTGCTTCAAATTCCTCAGTTATTAAGAACAATATCGTCTACCTCAGAGGTGGCAATCATAACGTTTGATCTGACCTCTTTAGGATCCGCTCAACTTGAGGGTGCCGGAGTTAGTCTAGAGATGATGCCTCGAATTCGCTTAGCTGGGGTTAATGAGGAGGGTCCCCTAAAAAGAATGATAAGAGATGGCGCGCCGTATAGTCACGTAAAGATCGAAGAAGAGCTGATTGAAATTGGTCAAGACCTCATTGTAAGGTACCCCCGGATAAAGTGTATAGTTCTGGAGTGCACTCAAATGCCGCCATTTGCAAACGCAGTTCAGGCTGCATTGAACATACCTGTCTATGACGTTCTTTCACTTGTTGAGTGGTTTTACGCTGGAATCCGTCGCAGAGTGCTGCCTCGTGATGACAAGTGGAAAGACGGGCTTCGTCAGCGAAAGCGAGATGAAAAGGAATATAGAGCAGTTCAAATATGAAGCTGTGTCCAACAATTGCAGTAACTTATAGTGACCAGCCATTGACTTATCATAATATTGATATTAGAAAAAGGGGGCATCCCGCGCTCGTAAACGTCGATTCTGCTCATGTGTAGTTTCTTACACGACTGAATTAACCCATTTGCGGAAATATGAGTGTCGATCAACTCATTGACACAAAACAATTATTTTCTTAGGCAGCTTTTGATAAAATTTCATTTTGCTGGCTTATAAATATCACCAAGTTGGACTGGAGTTTTTCAGTAAATTATAATTTGAAGAATATCCCCAAAATACGTTGATTTTGTTGCGTTATAGTTTTTGCACAGCTGAATTAACCCATTTTCGGAACTCTGAGCGTCGATCAGTCCAATTACACAAAAAAATTATTTCTCAGCCAGTATTTTATGAAAGTTCAATTTTGCTAGCTTATAAATATCTTCAAGTTGGATTGAAGTTTTTCAATAATTATGATTTGAAGAATACCTTCAAAATACATTTGTTTTGTTGCATTGTAGTTTCTTGCACGGCTGAATTAGTCCATTATGGGTAATGATCGGCGAGTATTGGCCAAGGTTCTAGCATTTTTTGCAAAAAGTTTCATTTTTTCGAAAAAGCCTGAAATCAGGCTTTTTCTGAACTTGCACGGCTGAATAAACCCAAGATAGGACATATACCCTAACTTTGGAATACTCGCACGGCTGAATAAACCAGTTTTAGGAAAGCCACCCTAACTTACATATATTCCGATGGCAGACTGAACCCTCGGGGATGAACGAGTGGCTTCTACTGTTCCCAACATATATAATGCAATCGTAAAATAGCTGAATCTAATAGTAAAATAATGAGAGAGAAAAAGAAGTGTAAAGAAAAAGTAAAAACAGCCAGGCTTTGTATTCATCAGCTTTCCCTCAAATGTATAACTTGGGTGTACTTAAAATTATTATGCACTCCAAAACTCTACTCGCCAAAGTATATATTTCCGATAGAAATATTCAGCGCCGCCCAACTTTCTGAAACAAAGCCTGACAGAGGAAGGAAATTAAAATGCGTTATTTTAAAGAAGTGGATATAAGCGAATGAAACCAACCGCACACACCGTACTTTCACCAAACATGCCCTTCCCCACACTTTCCAATATGATGATGGCAGCCTCACAAACGGGATCAAATTGCCGACCGATCAAACAGTGAGGCATTAAAGACCTATATAAGGGGACCTCGGCTGCTGTTCTTGGGAGTGCAAACTACCATGACCGGTTCACAGGTAATTGCACATAGTCTCAAGCAGCTTGGGGTTACTCATGTTTTTGGAATTGTCGGTATTCCGGTGATCGAGGTTGCCGAGGCGTGCATTGCCGAAGGAATCAAGTTCATAGCGTTCCGGAACGAGCAAGCTGCTACCTATGCTGCTACTGCCTATGGTTATTTAACAGGCAAGCCTGGAGTAGCGCTTGTGGTCGGCGGACCCGGAGTTGTTCATGCGATGGCTGGGATCGAGAATTCAAATGCGAATTACTTCCCATTAATGTTGTTGGCAGGCTCCTCGGAGACCCATCAGCGTGCTAAAGGGGCATTCCAGGAGCTCAATCAGGTTGCTCTTCTTCAAGGCTATACCAAATTCGCAGGGCAGCCAGCGAGTGTTCAAGCAGTGCCTTTTATGCTGGAGAAGGCGTATCGGACTGCTTATTTTGGCCGGCCTGGAGCAACTTACGTTGATCTCCCGGCAGATATTATCCAGTGGATGCCAGCAGCTAAGTCTACAGTTGTGTTTGATACACTCAAACCACCTGGACCGGCTCCGAGGGCTATGGCGGACCCGGCTAGAATAAAGAAGGCTGCTGATGTGCTGAGGGCTGCCAAATCACCTCTGTTGATCATCGGCAAGGGAGCTGCTTACGCAAAAGCTGAGAACGCAGTGCGCCGACTTCAGTCCGTTACTGGAATTCCATTTTTGCCGACTCCGATGGGAAAAGGAGTGATTTCAGATGCTAATGATCTTAATGTGTCGGCAGCGCGGTCAACCGCATTGAAGTCTGCAGATGTGATTCTGCTTTTGGGCGCCCGGCTCAACTGGATCCTGCACTATGGAGATTCTCCCAAGTTTGCAGAGAGCGTCAAAATCATCCAGGTCGATATTGCTGCAGAGGAGCTCGGTAATAACACTGGGGATGCGGAGTTGGGCATTGTAGGAGACCTAGAGCTGGTATCAAAGCAGCTATTGGACGAACTCAGGACTTGGAGAGCTCCAAAGCTGCTGCAACGCATTGAAGATTCGAAAACGAAGAACACTGAGAAGGCAGAGAGAGTTGAGTCAAGTGTGTCGAACCCACTCAAATACCAGTCGGTTTACAAAGCCATACGAGATACTTTGGCAAGCGTAGCATCATCGAAGCATATTATATATGTTTCGGAAGGTGCGAATACCATGGACATCTCGCGATCGTCTTTCCCGCTGGTAGAGCCCCGGACACGTTTAGATGCTGGCACGAATGCCACCATGGGACTGGGTCTCGGATATGCTATCGCTGCCAAAGCAGCTTCTCCCGAAAGCCTCGTGGTCGCTATTGAAGGAGACTCAGCGTTCGGGTTTTCGGCCATTGAGGCGGAGACAGCAGTCAGATCAGGGCTCCCTATGGTGATTTACGTCATGAACAATAGCGGTGTGTATCATGGAGTAGACCCATCGGCGTACGATCATGTTGGAGAGAAACCACTGCCATCAACAGCTCTGCAGCTGAATACGGCGTATCACTCATTCGCAGAGTCTCTGGGAGCAGACGGCTATTTGGCGTCAACTATAGAAGAAGTGAGAGCTGCTACTGAAAGGGCTGCTCTGAGCAACAGAGTTGCTGTCGTCAATGTCATTATCGATTCTGGGAAGGACAAAAAGCTGGAGTTTGGCTGGATGGCCAGCACCAAGCCAAAGCTGTAGCTGAAACAGAGACCTTTTAAAGTGAATTTCTATCGCCAGAACAGATCCTTGTACAAACAGTGAACTAGCCAGCAGTGAGCCAGCCAGCAGCAATTCACAATCCATAACCATATTTAAGGTGAATTTAACTTATATTTAACAATATATTCATTGACTGTTACCTAGCTATTTCAAACAGCTAAATTCCAACTATTTAAAACAATCTGCTCAGACCAGGTCGGACTACAAGTTCAGTTGTTTTAGGTTTTGTTATAACTAAGTTATACTCTCTACTAATAGCAGCGAAACTGCCAATATGGACCTCGACAATATGTGAAGACTTATGCTAGACAGAACAGAAAAAACAGACAGCCACAAATTAAAATAAAAACTCTCCACCATGACAATTATCAATGGCCTCCGATCGACGAAAGCCACCCTTTGACCCGGTCCACAGCATCGCCCGCGATATCACCTAAATTGTTTAGCCATCCACTCAGTGTCGATGAAATCGTTGATGAGATTGACCCACTGGTGTTTGACGATGGGGCATCAGCAGTAGAATTGCTACTTGACACGGGGGCTGAAATTCGGTTGATTTGCGGATTCTTTCCAAACAGCAGGTCATAGGTAGAGTTCACCTTGAGGATCTCGGTATGGAAATCCACATTCGGATATGGCTGGGGGTCGATCCAGTTGTTTGGGAGCGGTTGCAGCGCCCGTCTTGGAAGCGCTCCGTCGTTGCTTCCGGGAACCAGGTTCAGCGTGTCGCATATGATATTGTAGATGTCGATATTGGGAATCGGCTCAAACATTCTGTTCTCCTCAAAGTAAGGCCCAGTCGCCAAAAAGAGCGCTCTCATGAGCGATTCGGTGTTGTTGTAGCCATGCACTCCAGACGGTTTATAGGTACCACCCATGGCCTCCAGATCTTGTCTCGTAGTGATAGACCACCCAACCTCGGGCACCAGCCATAGTGGTGCTATACGGTCGTTATAAGGCGTCTTCATGCCTCCAAAGCTCCACTCTCGGGGCATCTCGTCGCGCAGAAACACCTTCCACTTGGTCCCATCGGCTGGTTCCTGGTCCTTCAGATGCTGGTAGGTGGCCTGTAAGTCTGCCGAATCTTTGAGTCGCAGACCAACCAACGGCCACCCGTCCTTGTGAGCAATCGTGTTGGTGTCAACCAGATCCTCCAAAAAGACCAGTCGCTCGTTGGACGTCGGTGCCATGCCATGGTCAGAAACGACCACAAAGTTCACGATATCGGTCAGATTGCGCTCTGCTATGCCAGACATCAGGCTGCCAATCAGAGTGTCGACGTCAGTGAGTGTCTCTCTAATCTCTGGGCCCGAGATGCCCACCTCGTGGCCGACTGTATCGACGTTCGGAACGTACGTCAAGATGAGCTCTGGGCGGTTTTCCAGTCGCGAGTCGAGCCATTCAAATACTCGGTCTCTCTTGGCAGACAGCACCTCCGAGCCATTGAACCTGTCGACGTAGCGAGGCTTGCCAACAGTCCAGTATGCTTCACTGCCAGGCCACATATGCACCGCACTCGAGATGCCTTGAAACGCAGCGGTCTGCCATAAAGGCTCGCCACCCCACCAGTGCAGGTCGAAGCTGAGCTCCGGGTTGGTGTTGACGAACTGCTTGTTACTCTCGACGTCGAAGAAGGTATTTCCCACAATTCCGTGGTTGGCAGGGTACATGCCAGTGACCAGCGTCCAGTGGTTGGGAAACGTCGACGACGGGAACACGGGAGTCATGTAGGGCACTCCAGAGTGATGCACAAACAGATTGTGCAGATTGGGCGTCAGGTCCTCGTTGACGTAGTGAGGATGGAACCCGTCCAGCGACACCAGCAGCGTTGTCGGGTAGAACTGGTGGGTTCCGTTCGACAGCAGCGACTTCTTCACCTTTTGTCGGTTCTGAGTGCTGTCGCTGGGCGTTCTCGTCATCCAGAAGAATATCGCCAGCACTATCAGAGCCACCACAATGTACAGGTGAGCAACACTCGAGTTCTGGCGGCGTTTCCGCCGGGAAGGCTGTGTGTCCAAGTCAATCTCAATGTCGTTGTCCAGGTCGTCCAAAATCGAATCGTCAGACTCATAGCCATCACTGTCGGGAGCCGACCTCCGAAACGTGTCAAGCCTCTGAGAGCCTCCGGAGAACTTCTTGGACCGATAGCTCGGTGGGTTCTCAATGCCACTTTCGGTATCCTCGTCGCCCACCGACCGGTACTCGTTGCCCTGAGCGAACTTGATCTTTCTGCGCGGGAACCACGATTTGACGTCACCCAATCGTGGCTTGTGGGTCTTTTGTTCGAGGGCCCGCAGAACCTCGTCGTCAGCACGCAGCAGGTCTCTGTCGAGATCCGTCACATTACTGCCGCCTACCACTATATCAAGCTCGTCATCATCTTCCGACGGCCGCGGCTGGTCGATGGAATACCTTGACGACATTGTCTCAGGCGTCTGGAACGCGATGGTTGTGACAATATATTAAGGCTGTGAAGCACGAGCAGAGACTAGGTGCGCCTTCTGCGGCGGGTGCGGCGGGAAACCTGCTTGTCTCTTGAGACTGACTGCAGGCGTAGTATTTAGAAACCTTAACGGTTTGAGTGAAGATATCTGATGGTGTTAAATGAGAAGTTGGAGACATTTAAGTCTACTAATACAGAAAATCCAGTAACAATAAAACGTAATCGATAAGCAAGTAGTAAAATTGACTGATAGTCAAAAATATAATCAAGCTAGACTGACAAAGCAGTCAATTAGACAAGCTACATATGCACATATTAGACGTTAAGACCAAACAATTGCCCCAGTGTCCATGATTCAACTGCGCAGCAGTTGAGGCGAGGACACTGGCGGACTGGAATAGAAGCTAGTACCATGTTAATCATCATGCTAACCATTCATCCACTACGTTGCGCCACACTACTCAGAAGCTTCTCAGTGTATTATTTTTCAGCGATATTGATCGTTAGTGCGTATGTTATCGTTTCTGCACGTATGGTACATGGATATATACTACCTTGCATGCGTTTGCAGACGCAGGGGTATCCAAATTAACTGCCATTCCATGTAACTTAGTGCCCGTTCAACTCCATGACTGTGCTACATGCATCATATCTATTACAATAAATATTTATAAACATTACCCCGTTCAGGCGCCTCGAGAGAGAACTACAGGTGTTGTTGTCCCAGTCGACTGCCTACTCGACTCATCAAAATTGCCTTCACCCTCGTGATACATCTCTTCAAGGCTGATAGACGGTCTCTTCTGGCTGAGCGGATTGGACTTGCGTTTGGCGCCCTTGGCAGCAGCAGCCTCCTTGTCCTTCTCGTCCTTCTGGCGGAAAGCGGCGTCCACGGCAGCGTCGTCGTCGAGCAGCCAGAATGCCACCTCGCGGCCAGGTTTCTGGAACTCCACGCCCTCGCCAGGCTTGCCAGCACCTCCTTCCATGACCACGTTCTGCACGTGCATTTTCTGCTTGGCACGGTCCCGCATGCGCTCCTCAATGGTGCCTTTAACCAGCAGCCGGTACACCGTGACCTGTCGTGTCTGGCCAAGACGATGAGCTCGGTCCATAGCCTGCGAGTCGATCGTGGGGTTCCAGTCCGAGTCGTAAAAGATCACCGTGTCGGCGGCAGTCAGGTTGATTCCCAGCCCACCAGCTCGCGTCGACAGCAAAAACACAAACAGGTCGGGCTTGGTTTGCCAGTCGTTGACCAGGTCTCGGCGGTCCGACAGCTTCGATGAGCCGTCCAGCCGACAGTACTTGTACTGGCGGTACGTCAGGTACTCCTCCATCAGATCCATCATCTTGGTCATCTGGAAGTAGATCAGCACCCGGTGGTCGTTGGCCTTGAGCTCGGTCAGCAGCTGGTCGAGCCTCGACAGCTTGCCAGACGCCGTCACGAATTTGGCCATTGACGGCATGCGAATGCTCGTGTAACCCGCTCGCGTGTTCTTCTCGACCGGATACAGATTGGAGGGCGGGAACTCGGCCGGTTTGACGCCTCGCTGGATCAGCTGCCACTCCTCGTCGAGCGACATGGGGTACAGAGCTTTACGGATCCGCTCGTCAAACAGCAGCGACTGCTGATCATGGACAACACCAATGTCTGGGCACGACAACCTGATAGGAGGGCACGACACTCGATAGTCGTACGACTTCTCGTAAACGTAGTAGTAGTCGTTGATGGCAATATCGTCGGCAACTGTAAACAGCGATTTGATGACTGGCGAGCTCGACTGCAACAGATTCTCCACTGGTGACACCCGGTCGTGGATCAGAAACAACCTGTCGTCGCTGACGTAGTCGTCTCCATATACTGCATTGTACAGAGCCTCTGACTTGATGTGACCAGTTATCGAGTAGCGGTCCACTGCTCGGTCAAAAACGCCTTTCTTTGCAATCTTCGACACTTGGCCAGCACTGAGCCCAACAAACGGCTGCCACGCAAATCCACTGTCCGCGTTGGCCTCGATATTCTCAGGGGCCCAGATGCTGAGCACGTTGGCCAGATACTTGGATCTGAACCCAGCGGGACTGCTGTCTCCTGGAACGTCCAGCAATCCGCCCTCGCGGTACAGCGTCTTGGGGATCTGATACGAAATGTTGTTTTCGGTGGTGTAAGCGAGATCCAGCACAGGTCCGTCGCGTCCCATGACTGTGGTGGATGCAAACGTCACAAAATTGAACGCCGACTTGACGTCCGCGCGTTCAAACAGGTCGGGGTGGTTGCACACTTTGCGGAACTGCATCACCAGGTTCATCAGACTCTGGGTGCCGTCGTCCTGGCCAGAAGTGGCGCGCTCGATGAGGTCCATCAGGCTGATCTGGGACCGCAGCATCTTGTAGAGGATGCGCTGGTGCGACGTGAGATCGCAGTACACGTCAATCTCGATCTTGTCGCCGAGCTCCTGCTGCACGTTCTTCTTGAGCCGGCGCAACATGAAGGGCTTGAGGATCATGTGCAGCCGCTTGAGCTGCTGCTCGTTGAGCTGGCTGTTATTCTGGGCGTGGCTCTCGATGTCCTTGGAGAACCACTCGCTGAACTCCTCGTGCGAGTCAAACAGCGTGGGCATGATGAAGTGCAGCAGCGCCCACAGCTCCTGCATCGAGTTCTGGATGGGCGTGCCTGTCAGCAGCAGCCGGTTGCGGCACTGGAACGACAGCAGCGACTTCCAGCGGCTCGACGACGACGACTTGATGGCCTGGGCCTCGTCGAGGATCATGTACTGCCATTTGAACCGCTGGAAGTACTGCGCGTCCGCCACCACCAGCTGGTACGACGTCACCAGCACGTGGAACGGCGACTCCCGCGTGTACGTGTGCTGTTTGCGGTCCCAGAACTTGCGCAGCACTTTACGGTCTTTGCCATTACCCCAGTACGGCAGCACCTTGAAGTCGGGCACGAACCGTGTGATCTCCTGCTGCCAGTTGTGGAGGGTCGACGCTGGCGCGATCACCAGGTAGGGCCCCCAGATGTTGTGGGTCTCTGCCAGATACGCCATGACCGAGATGCTCTGCACGGTTTTGCCCAGTCCCATCTCGTCTGCCAGAATGCCGTTGATGCCCTGCTCGTACAGATTGGCCAGCCACGTCAGGCCCTTGAGCTGGTACTCCTTGAGCTGGCAGCTCAGCATCTTGGGCTGCGGGATCTGGGTGTCTCCCAGCGACGTCGGGTTCTGGAAGTTCATTTGGTCCTCGTCGATGTCCACAGTGCGGATTTCGGCCTCAGACGACCCGTTGAAGCTGCGAGCCTTGGCCTTCGCGTCCATCACCGCGTTCTGCGCGTTCGCTCTGGCAGCTCTACGAATGTCGTCGTCGTCTGCATTGTCAAAGTCGAGCTCGTGGGCTCCTCCAGCCATTCCGTTGGCGTCGTCGTCGCCATCCAAATCCATATCCATGGCGTCTGGCGGCTCGGCACCTTCTGCCTCAGCAGTCTTGATCTTGCGGCCGATAAAATGACTGTAAAGCTCCGTTTGGGTGATAAGGAAGTTGAGTTTGCGGGCCTGGCGTTTGGACTCACGCTGCTCCTCCTCTTTCTTGGCCACCTCGACTGCCTCCTTTTCGGCTCTTCGCCGCTGGTCACGCTCCTCCTTCTCGTTGCGCTTCCAGAACGACAGCATCTCGCGCATCGCTCGTCGCGCCTTGGTCTGCATGTCCTTGACGGTTTTGTTGGTGCGGACCTGCCACTTGCGCGCTTCACGGGCTGCCAGCGACGACGTCTTCTTGGCGTTCGACTGCTTGATGTTGACGCCCGACTGCACCAGTTTGTAAACTTTGGGTACATCTCTGCGTGCCATCTCCTTCCAGATCGCCTCGTAGGTGTTTTGGTACAGCCTGGCCACCGCCTTGATCTCTTTTTGCGATGGCGGTTTGGCAACAGCTGCCTTTGACGCCGTCTTATCTGCCCCACCAGCTCCACCCGACGGTTTGGACTTTTTGGACTTTTTACGGTCCCCGTCGTCAACACCTTCAACCGCAGCACCACCATCGTCAACACGGTCAGCATCCAGCTTGCGCTTGGCTGCCTTGGCAGGCGCTGTGGCATCTTTACCGTCCTTTTTGGCTTTGGAGCCACCTTTCGCAGCATCCGCTTTCGATTTCTTGGACGACTTCTTTTTGGCAGCTGGAGTGCTCGTCGTGATAGTGGCATCGCCAGCAGTGGCATCACCTGTTATGGTGGTTGTGGTAGTGTTGGTGGTGGTCGTGGAGTTCGCAGTGGTGGTGTCGTCTGCATGAACTTCGTCGTCTACCGACATGGCTGGGTCTTCTGCCTTGGGGAGTTTGGCCTTCTTGGTAGCCTTCTTCTTCTTGGGTTTGGCGGTGGTCGTAGTGGTGTCTGGCGGCAGAGCTGCTTGCTCGCGGAGTTCATCGTGCAGGACATGCGACAGTGCTCGGGTATGGAGCTCGCGCTGGGCGTAGCGCATCAGCTCGTCGCGACGTGTGTTGAACCGAGCCAGGGCGCGCGCATGGGCGTCGAAGCTGTGCGAGGTGCTTCGCGACTTTTCGCGGTCTACGGAGTGCACAAGACGCGCTCGCAATTGGGCCAGAAACGCCTCCTTGGCCACCGTATAGGCAGGTCCATTGGCGTCGACCTCTGCAGCCATGCGCTGAGCATCTTCGTCGCCGACCGACTGGGGCCAGCTGAACTTGACAGCCAGAGGCGACGTCGTAGTCATGTAGCTGACGGTACGAGGCGCTTCCGCACCAGCACCAGCACCAGAATTAGTGACGGTGTGCACTGGCTCCGACTCGGCCAGAATCGACGAGATGGACATGGCGTCCCGGCGCTGCGTTAACGGAGAACCGCCCAGCTGGTCGCCGCCTACTGGAGACGTCTGAGGGTCCATCATCTATGTTAGTACTGATCTGTATAGTCAACATGGCCCAAATTGCAACACCAATCCGTAAATCCGTAACATCAGATCGCCAATGGAAACCGCTTTTGGATACAACTCGCACAAACCGTCAACGTATACCGACTGGTCACAACTGGTCATAACACAACATCGCAATGTCGAACGTCACAAACCAGCTTCAACCTGTCTGTACGAACTGATCACAGATGATCCCAACACAACCTCGCAACGTCACGATGTCACAATGTCAGAACGTCACACGCCACAACTTCACACGTCACAGCTGGACACCCTCTATAGGACCATCCTGACTGTTGTCTGTAGAACTGCTGCAAACTGAGTTGGAAGCTGTCTGAGACCAGCAGAAGACTCTCAACTGGTTGGAAGCTTGTTGGAACCGGCTCTGACCTGGTTCCAAACTGGCTCGACACCAGCACAGCTCTCGATACCAGCACAGCTCTCGACACCAGCACAGCTCTCGACACCAGCACAGCTCTCGACACCAGCACAGCTCTCGACACCAGCACTTCTAGACAGGAACCAGCTGCGAACAGCCTGTAGACCAGCACAAGAGTTTGCAACTGGCTGCGCTGGCTCGGAACTGGCTGCAATTGCTGCCACGGAAGCCTCGGTGGCACTGTGCGAAGGCAATCGTGGCACTGCCAGCAGCCTATCGAGTGCGGGTATTATCCACGCCAGCAAACGCCAGCAGCGACCTGATTCACGGGGATTTTTTTTTCTGGGTGCCAAATGGCCCGTTGATGGCCCTGTTGCGGACCCGCTCGTACTCACCTCGATATACGACACCAGTGGTTTGCTTGTTGGTAAGAGGCGGTTCCGGACTCGAGGGTTTTTATGGGGGTGCAGGCTGGCGTTTTTTTTCGCACTCGGATCTGTGGCCGTCCAAATAGGCGGCCGGGCCAGGAACTTCCCAGACGCATCAGACGCGCTTATGGTGGCTCCGGGACAAGAGGATGGGGCAGGGCCGCAACCTAAACGACCGAGTTTGGCGCCCAACGCCACCACGCCCACCAACAACGACCGCTCGACGAGGCCACCAGCACCGTGCTGGATATTGAAACAACAGCAGCTGTGGTGGTGACAGCCATCTTCACCACTTTGGCAGCACTACAATACTACTAGGAGAACACTACGACTACTACAAGTGAACTAGCTGCAAAATAGACGTAGTAATTTATGGTACGGAACAACTACACGACACTACACGGACATTCCCGGACGGTAGAGACAACAGACTGCTTTATATTGCAGAACTGAGTGCAGTTAGTAGCAAATTTGTTGTACTTGTTGCTGTGCTCAGTAGGCTGCTATGTACTGTGAAATGTACTGCGGAGTATATTCTGCGCTGTATGCACGCATCCGCCTGCACTATACTGTATAATACCCCTACTATGCACTGCGATGTGCTCAGCACGTTGTCTAGTCGGTGTTTCCTATGAATGGCGCTTATGACCAGATACATTGCAGTATTCTACTTCAACTCATTTCTCGTTTACTCGTTATTTCTGATGCCACTTTTTTTCGGTATTTTTCCCCACACTTTCGCCATGTTGCCTGGGATTGGTAGTATTCTCCTCCCCTGACTCCCTGCTGTATAATCCTGGCTCTGCTCTATGTCTCATGCACCACAATCAGACTTACGCTCAATGCTTTACAAGTCGACTTCCCAACTGAGCACGTGGGACTGTGGGAATGGTCTGTTTTGTTGTTGCTGTTATAAATCGTTTCCTAGAGCATTTACTAGGGAGTTCCCTAACGGCAGTAGTTTTCCCAAATGCGGTAATACTGCAATTTCCTAGAAGGGAAAAACTACTGTCGAACGACTTGGCGATGCAGCTCGGCTCCGGAGTGATTACTGTAACTTCCAGCACCAAAAATTGGCAGGTACCATCAATTCAACTATGTGATCTTGATACGATCCAATCTGATGCAACTGCAGAGATTCGTGTCACTACAGTGACAAACTCTATTTCATCACTTTCAGAAATTCAATCCACTGACTTACTTTAGAGCAGAAGTCTTGCGACTCCGTCGCGCTTTGGCAACTGCTGCGCAGTTGGTTCCTTTTCATCTAGTCATTGTAGCAATGTATTTACAATGTATTTACAATCTATTTAGAAGATGTTTAAAGGATAGTTATCACCATTTATCGGTGAGCTACGAGCAACGTCTTCAGCCTACGATGATTCATTTGCCCTTTGATTTTTTCTACTCGGTTCCATCATATGCTCTAATATCATTTACAACGCTGTTGTTTCATAGCACAGCACTATATCTTGCGTTAATCATACTAAACCATGGAGTCTCGTGCTCGTTTTCGGTAGTGTCCCTATCCAACTGCGCAGCAGTTGCTACAGCGCGACGGAGTCGCGAAAACCAAGTTTGCTGCCATATATCAGTAATGACCAATGTATTAGAATTACACATAACAAAAACAGATCAAATTGAACAGACGGAAAAGATGTGTTGTAGCAGTTCTGTCTGACAATCAAGCAGTTGAGTGTCGAGAACGTCTGGATCTCAGGGGTTAGCCGCATCACAGCTCTGGATGTTCCTGACTATAGCATAGATGGACCTCAAGAGACATGTCAAGTATTTCAACAGGAATCTCACCCTGTTTCCTGAATTGTACACGTCGTACGACTCGTCGCACACCTCTCTGGTGTTTTTTTGCATTGCTGGCCTTCAATTGACGGGAGGACTAGATGCAGTCGCTCCTAATGTGCGAAAATCATGGATTGACTGGGTTTACCACCACCTGGTGCCGTCTGGTGAAGGATTCCGAGGCTCGCTCACGCACACGACCCCTTCGGAGGATCCCGACACTGCGTCTCTAGCTGATCCTCCGCATCTATCTTCGACGTTTTTCTGCCTCGCAATGCTGTCGATTCTCAAGGATCACTGTATACCGCGGCGCCTCGACAGGCACAAGATAATGTGCTATGTTCGGTCCTGTCAGACTGCAAGCGGCAAGTTCGCCAGCGTGTCTCATCCGTCTACAGGCCCATACGGGGATGAGGACCCTCGTCATACGTATGTTGCAATCTGCATCCGCAGTATACTGTTTGGCAGCGAGCCAGTTGTCGACAATGAGGATATTGACGTCGACAGAGCTGTGGCATACATCAAGTCGTCGGTGGTATACGACGGAGGCGTTGGCGACGGGCCTGGTTCGGAGTCGCATTCGGGTTTTGCGTACTGCCAATTGGTGAGCTTGTACCTGCTGGGTCGACTTGATGTCACGGAATGGGACAAGTCGGCTGCCTGGCTCAGCAGGCGCCAGATATCGCAGCTCGATATAGCTGGAGGCCGCAAAGACAGTTGCTGGTTTGACTGGGAGTTAGGAGGCTTTAATGGACGCATCAACAAGGTTGCTGATACCTGCTACACGTTCTGGACAGTGGCAGCGTTAAGTGTCCTTGGGAAAGCCCGGTTTATTGATGGCGAAGCAGCGTGCACGTTTTTGTTAGAATACTGTCAGAACAAGGCCATGGGAGGACTTTCAAAAGTGCGTGGAGAGTACTCAGATCCATTGCATTCATATCTAGGTCTCAGTGGGCTGGCCATGCTAGACCCAAGTCTGGGTCTCGCGAAATACAACTGCGAGTTCGCTCTTCCCCAAGAAGCAGTCGATTTTTTTCGCACCTTGGCATGGAAGTAACATACAGTGGCACCACCACACACATCAATGCAATTGCACTGGGTGAACTGCATTTTTGAGTTTACTTGTGTATCACAGCAGCATAGCAGCACGGATTATCACTTAACAATGGCTGCACTTGAGCTCTTAACACAACTCCACATCTTGCGACTCCGTCGCGCTGGGGCAACTGCTGCGCAGTTGTGCTACCGCATGTTCTTATGTGATCATGATCATTGGGCTCTAGTACAGTCTTCAGTTGGTAAATATGGCCAACAATGTTACAGCCAATTGTGCCAATAACCACAACGCTTCCATTGGACCAGCACCACTACGACACCACTACGACACCACTACGACAGTCTGCTTTGGTTTGTCAGGATTATCTTGATACACTATATACACAATAAATATAAAATTAAAAATACCGGCAAAATCTCAGATGCAGAGCATCCAACTGCGCAGCAGTTGCCACAGCGCGACGGAGTCGCAAGTTCAATTACACATGCGGTGTTATCATCACGCCTCTGTGGACAGCTGTTGGCATATTAAACATCCCAGCATTGGTAGTTTAAGCGGATCTCAGCTCAACCTGCGGATGAGCTCCTCGTAGATACACCACGACAGCCCAGCGCTCATGCCTTTGCGAGCCAGCCGGAGCGACAGTCCGTCAAAGAACCGCTTGACCCCGTCCTCCTTCAGCATCATCGCCGATGCTCTCCAAAACGTTCTATATTTTGCAGGGTTGATCTGCAGCTGAGTCTTTATTGTATCAAAGGGTCCAGTCAGCGTGGTGGCCAGCCCAGCAGAAAGCACAGCAGCTGACGAGTTGATGACAGCAGCCGCTGACGACGACCTCCGCAACTCGGCTGACGGGAACACCAAGTTCAGGATCTCCTTGGACTTTTCGTAAAACAGCACGTACAATCCTGCGTAAGGAGCGTCTCGTGCAAACGTAGCACCGTACCCCGAGAAGAACCCCCGGATCCCGCGCGAATTGTACACAGACTTGGCTGCTTGTGTCAGCGAAGTGTAATTGTACAGCGACGACTCGTAGCGCACCTTCAGCACCGTTATTGGCATCGTGATGTAGCCTACAGTGCCGCGGACAATAGCTCCACTCACGAGGTTGCTCGACATGGACAGGCGAGGAAGGTTGGAGCTGGACCCGTCGTAGGCTGCCCGAGCAGGCCGGTTCAGCGTCTCCAGATAGCCACGCACGGTGCTGAGCGACGCAAAGTACAGGCCACTGCCAATGGACATGCGAAGAGCAGACGGCAGCGTTCCTCGCCACAGGGCTCGCACCGAGTCCAGTTCTCGCAGCGACGACAGGATGGTGGCATTCTTGGACTGCTGGACCCGGGTTTTCAGCAGATCCAGCGGCTGCAGCAGAATAGACGACGTGATGCCACTCACGAAGCCGGCGTACAGATGAGAAGACGGTTTGATGGCCAGACGGGGCCGGAGCTGGGCTTCAGCCATTTCATGCAGGTGAAGATGAACAATTGCTGGTGCAGCACAACTGCACTTGCAGCAGCCTGTATTATTTGTACTATTTGTTAGGAATTGCAGTTTACAATCTGTTTTATATTACTTTTGATTTACTAAACTGCAGTTAACAATGTTTGCTCCTATAACTTTCGTCTACTAATGGTCATCATCAATGTTGTACAATGTCTAATGTCTTAAGGTCTGTCAGAGTCTATTCTAACAGCAGCATCTACCCTATGCAGCAGCACTATGATTCGAGTTATCTGTGCGATCAGCGATGATATCCCCCAAATATAACACCAAATATAACACCAAACATAACACCAAAAATCAACATCCAATCGGAGTATAAATGTCATATCGATTTGCAACTTCGTTTCTCACATTATTTTGTGCTCTGACCTGCCAAAAGTCTGCTTTTTTGATCGTCTGGCTGCTGTGCTGCTAAGCTGGACAATGACTCGAACTGCAGCTGGCGCACATGCACGACAGCTTCAACCGCAGGAACGACCGCTAAAGCTCCAACCAGACCAGCAACGCCAAACAGCCAGAACGAGCAGTTGACCGATTTGGGTCGGTGCGTGATCTGAGTGACAGCAGCAATTTCCCTGCCAGACAAATCAATTGAGCTCCAGTCCAGCTCGCTCAGATCCAGCTCGCGCAGGTCTTCAGAGATGCCAGTCCCAATAGCCTTGACATACGCTTCTTTCAGCGCCCACAGCACTGCCAGATACTGGTACGGATCAGTTTGCCTGACGCACTTGGCTGCTTCGGGCTCAGAGCACACGATGGGCACAAACGAGTCGGCAAAATCGCTGCTGATATCGTCGCGGCTCGCCAGATCAATACCAACTCGACAGTGCGGGTTCTCCACCACCGCCAGCGCCACAATCCCGTGGTGGTGGCTGACATTGAAATCGGTATCTCCGGCGCAGTATGGCCGGCCAGAATCGTCTATTTGGACAGGCTGGGGCACCAGCAGCTGCTTGAGCAGTTCAGATCCCAGAGCCATTTTGGCGTCTGCAAACAGCCTCTTGCGCCTGATCTTCTCCTCATTTGCAGTTGATTCCATCAGCTCTTTTTCAAATGATGCCCTCGATACGCTGTTGACGTTCACATAGCTGAGCCATATCTCCATAGCATCACTGTGTCAGTTTGTCTACTCTAACTACTCCGTTCCGGTGGGGTTTATACAGCAGACGGTGCGGCATGTACATAGTAATATATATATATACCTCGGTACTGATATGAACTCAACGGCTTAACTTACGACTTGTGGCCGACATTCACGATTTGCACTTGACTTGACGCCTAACGAACGAAACGCCAACACTCGACAACTCGGGACCACCGACGTTTCAACTATAAATTGAAGAACTCCGTCGCACCTCGTTAGACACTTGACTGTTATTTGTTAGTGGGTCTTATCACTACGGTATTCCACTGATTCAGTACCTGAATCTATCGACTGGTTAGTCAAATCTCATACTTGAGGTCGCAGCGCTGCCATGAGAGACGACTTAGTCCAGTCGGCAGTGTCGTTTCTGAACGACCCCCAGGTCGCAGATACTTCACTGGCTAAAAGAATCGAGTTTCTTGAGACCAAGGGCCTTACTAAAGAAGAAATCGAAATAGCACTTGCTCAGGCCAAAAATCCTCAGGATCAGGTGAACAGCTCCAGTTCAAGTGGGACTCCTAGCTATTCCAGTGGCCCTGTTCTGCCTCCTCCAATGTCGCTGCCTCCTCCTATTCCGAGGCGCGACTGGAAGGATTACTTCGTGATGGCTACTGTAAGCGCTGGGATGGCATACGGACTGTACGAAGTGACTCGGCGTTATGTGCTGCCGCTGGTGGTACCTCCGACTCCGGCGTCACTAGAGGCCGACAAGGCTGCGCTGGAGACGGAGTTTGCACGCACTGAAGCGCTGCTGGAGCAGCTGCAAAAGGATACTGAGGAGATCAAAAAGTCAGAACAGGACCGCAAGAAGCAGTTTGACGACCTAGTTACAGACGCCCAAGAAGCTATTGAGACCATCAAGGCCCAGTCGCAGCAGACAGAGTTAGACATCAAGCTTGTCAAGACCCAGGTGGAAAGCATAAAAGAGTCGCTGCCAAAGGCGCTCGAGAAACACCGCGACCAGCAAGATAAGGCGCTGCTGGAGCTGCAGGAAGAGCTCAAATCGCTCAAGCAGCTGGTATCCAATCGTCTCAAATCTGGCAACGGTGGGGGACCTCCACCGGCCTCGGCAGTGCCCTCTTTTGTCCCCAAGCCTCAGCAGCCTCAGCAGCCTTCATCTCCTCAGACGTCGTCTCCAGCGAGCAGGTCCGCTTCAGAGTCCATAGCAGGAGTTGCTCCTCCTGCTGGTCGAGGAATCCCTGCATGGCAGTTGGCAGCAGCCAAGACGCCAGAGGCGGAAGCCTCTACGTGATGTGGCTTTACAAACTCTACACGACTGTTTTAGCATGTTTGTGAATAAGTTTGTTCCCGAATTTCACAGTGTACAATATAGATCTGCTAGGTATGGTAAGCATTAATTTGCCATGTCATGGCATGGATGGCAGAAATATGATGGTTGCGACCTTAGAACCATGGTCATTGAGTGCCATCCACTGCGCCTGTACGTCGAGTGGAACTTTCAAGTCTTCTGCTTATCTGAAGTGTGTTTCAATTTTGTAGCTAGTTTTATATAGCTAACTTCGATCGTGTCATATTTCAACTCTTTATTTCTTTTTCCGTATATCTTCAAGGCATTTCTCTTCTACCAGTTCGGATCATTTTGTTGGAAATTTGCATAAAATTGAGAACCATAAAGCAAGTCAAATCACAATGGGCCTATTTTGGCACCAAAATATATAACATGAGCATCAGCTGCGCAGCAGTTGCCACAGCTCGACGGAGTCGCAAGATAAGAAAATCAGAACTTTCACTACGCCGTGTTGCGAGTAGTACACATCTTGCGACTCCGTCGCGCTGGGGCAACTGCTGCGCAGTTGGATTTGAAAAACATGAATATCGAATTATCGTCGGAGTATCCGAGAACAGCTTTTTGCTATTTTTTCCGCTTCCTCGGTCTCTGACTTGCTATTCGGTATTCACTCTGTGATGCAAACACGCATCAACTGGCAACTGATGCAGCTGCGAGCTCTGTCGAGCGCACGAGGACCCTTCAGAGTTCTGTCGCCGCATCCCCAGATAATAACGTTGGTATGCTCGCGCTCGGACCATGTCGATGACGGTACTGTAAGCAGGTTGCACATTGCCCACATTACACAAATTTGAATATTCGCCATGACGGAAATGTCAAATAATCAGGACCCAGATCATATCTCGTCAAGCGATCTCGAACTTATTGAGATGGCGCGGGATACCATCCGCCGTCGATACAAGCCAGATTGGCATGTCGTCGGTGCTGCGTTACGGACCAGCAGCGGGAAAACATTCACAGGAGTACATCTGGAGGCAAATGTAGGAAGGATAGCGGTTTGTGCTGAAGCCATTGCCCTTGGAAGAGCGGCGACAGAGATCGGGGAAACCGATATAGATACGATAGTTGCAGTCCGACACACTGGATCGATGGACGTTAAGGCTAACATCGTTGTGGTTGCACCGTGCGGGATGTGTCGCGAGATGATCTCTGATTATAGCCCTTCTGCTACCGTCGTGCTTCCCAAACGGGGCGATGGTCTCACAAAAAAATCCATTCGCGAGCTACTGCCTGACAAGTATGAACGGGGCTAAGTCCAAGAACTCTAGCATAAATAGGATTGCCTGTGAGTTGTTATGAATAATCCACAGCAGGGCAGATTGAGTATTCTCTCCATTTCTTTAGTGATGCAGCTCTGCCAAGCAGGTGAATACTACAATATCTTCTTGCATTTATAATTTTTCATGATCAGCAAGAAGGAGCCATCCACTCTAAATGTTGCCAGCTTCCGACCCTCATTTTTTCTCGCTTGGATTGCTCATTCTACTCATTCTTCGTCAACATCAGATATGCGTATTTCTTAAAGGTTTAAGTCAAACGATGGTGTGGAAGAATTCTTCGAATTCTAATCTAACTAGGAATTGGATCCTTTAAAACTTACTTTGAACGATTGAATTGGATTGTATTTTATCTTCTAATGATTGATAAACGATCTGACATAGTGATGGCTCGATGGATTCATAATAGACGATCCCCAATGCGTGACTGTGCTGCTCTCCCTCTCACAAGAAGCTCGGTCTCGCGACTGAGCAAACCTGGATTGGATTTACAATAGACGATCTTGAGCCTTGATTCTTCTGTTGCAACTCACAAGAAGCTCGGTCTCGTGACCAGAGCCATCCTGGATTAGAGTCACAACAGACGATTCCAATGCTAGATTTATCTGCTCGCACTCTCACAGGAAGCTTTGTCTCGTGACTGGGCCATCCCGTGCGAATGGCAAGCAGACAGATCGGATTTCTAAATCTTGATGTCCCTGTGCACCTCATTGTCTTTCCCCCAAATTGCAGTAATACGGAGTGGTGACGACTCGAAACTTAACGGGAGATATAGAAACTGTAAGCGCTCGGTCATATCAACTTCCATCGCATGCTTGATGCTCCTGTCAGCGTGCGCTTTCATTCTTATGCCATCGCACGCTTTCATCATGCACTTGTCGCGCTCTTTAACGCCTATCCCAGTCGGGCATCTCAACGCCGTTATGAGTACCCTCAGATTTTTCCCAGAGCATTTTATGCTTGTACTTGGCCATATCAATATTAACCAACTGTGGGAATAGCATTTCATAATATTTGGGCGTCTTAGATTCATACCAGTCGGCCATTTCAACATCGTCGTCAGACATTTCAGGTTCATCCCAGTCCGCCGTTTCAACGTCGTCATCAGACATCTCAGGCACATCCCAGTCGGTCATTTCGACATAATCATCAGACACCTCAGATTCATCCCAGTCCGGCATTTCGACATCGTCGTCATGGGTACCCTCATACTTTTCCCAGAGCGTTTTATGCTTGTACTTGGCCATATCAATATTAACCAACTGTGGGAATAGCATTTCATAATATTTGGGCGTCTTAGATTCATACCAGTCGGCCATTTCAACATCGTCGTCAGACATTTCAGGTTCATCCCAGTCCGCCGTTTCAACGTCGTCATCAGACATCTCAGGCACATCCCAGTCGGTCATTTCGACATCGTCATCGGGCGTCTCAGCCTGGTCCCACAAGACTTCAGCGTTGTCGTCAGGTATCTCTGGCTCTTCCCAGTTAGGAATTTCAACGTCATCATCCGGCGTCTCAGGTTCGTTCCACAACTCTTCAGCGTGGTAGTCAGGCATCACAGGCTCATCCAAGAACTCTTCAACGTCGTTTTTGAGCTCTTCAACGTCGTCGGAGCGTTTCCCGTGCTCATGCCAGAACTCTTGCCAGTACTCTTCACTATTGTCTTCCTTCCAGGACCCGTAATATTTCATGATCTTGTCATATAGGAACTTGACAGCTTTCAAGCCGGGATGTACATCACTCACAGATATTGTGAAAGTACATGCCTGCGGAAACACGTCGAGGCGATTCACGTACATTACTTTGAACTCCCCTCCAGTCCATTTCGATAGCTCGTTGGCCATGCTTTCATGAAGGAATTCATCCCAAAGATCCCCGAAATCATTCCAATCGATATCCTCCGTTGGGTTAGATTCTTTAAGCTGACGGAGCAACTTTGCCTCTATTGGTTTGAACTCCTTGTGCAACTTTCGGTGGAACTTCTCAAAGCCGGCATCGTTTCGAATGACGCCGCCAAAGTGCACCTGGGCACGAGCACTTGGAGGCGCAACCTTCGAGAGTTGTCGAGCGTTCACTTCTGGCGTCACGAACACCAGCCATGCGGTCACTAGTTCTTCCACATGGTGGGGACTTGGTAACTCGTCGACAACCATTTCAAGATCGTCGACGATAGCTGGAGCCTCGTTAATAATGTTGCCTGGCGGAGGGATTAATCCTAATGCTTCTCCGTTGACAGCTGGTACCTCGTTAGTACCATTGCCTGATGGAGGGACTAATCCTAATGCTTCTCCGATGACAGCTGGAGCCTCGTTAATGATGTTGCCTGGCGGAGGGATTAATCCTAATGCTTCTCCGTTGACAGCTGGTACCTCGTTAGTACCATTGCCTGATGGAGGGACTAATCCTAATGCTTCTCCGATGACAGCTTCTTGTTCTAGTGCTTCCGTGTACTTCACCCAACAGGTTACTAATAAGACAAGTAACACTGAGATGATAGCAACGGTGATGATATTCGAAATCATCGTACTTATTTTGATTGGATTGTATCTAACAGTGGTCATTTTTAATGTTTAGTTGGATAGAAAGATTGAGGATAAAGCGCGGAGATTTATATGGGTGGATTTTGGCATAATATTATGCCTCTCAAGTGCCAATTATGGCGCATCTCATGGTGCATCTCACTCCCCTGCATATTATCGCTTATAAGGTATCGATCAGCTTATGCGCATAATGTCGATCGGCCATACATAATAATGGAAATCCACAGAGTATTCGACGAATTTACTAGTTTAATGTGCCTCGATCATGTCTTCCTACAATTGTTTTGAAGATAACGAATACATTGCTGCTGAGTTATGCGGATGGATCCATCTACGACATTTTTTGTTGTTATTTTCCCATTATTATTTCGTGTTTCACGTGGGCTCCATAAGCATCAGTGGTAACACGAGATGTGAGATCTACTCAAAACTGGGATTTTTCGGAGTCCGACGATTAAATAATATCAGGACCATAAATTCGTGATGTATTATAGATTGGCGAAGTCAGCTTTCATGGTATTGTAGCATAAAGTGTTTGGATTGTGGCACAATTGACAGCTTATGGCGGCTCTACAGATTACCAAACCATGTACGGAAGCGGGCCAAAGTGGGGATATAGCAGCATAACAGATATCATACGATGCATGAGATTTAGAAATCAACAGAATAGTTTATATGTCACCGTGGTACTCGAATTACTAATAAGATGAGTCGACTTTGTGGATTCCACCACTTCATTTTTCGTTACTGGATGCAAGCTGTAGTATGGTGAGATCAATGCATGTTGACAAATTCGATAGTGGCGGGATTCAGCAATCTATTCCACGCGATCATCCAAAGCTCATAGACTTGTTGTCGGAAGGAATTGACAAAATTTCCGAATACAATGAATAACGTGGCAATAGATGAAACTATGGTCACGGTTGATAATTCAATGGAATATAAGGCTGACAATTACAGACCACTTCTAACAGAGACATTTCCCAGATATTAATTCACTCTAGGCAGGAAGCCAGGTTCTGTAATAGTACTCGGACTTAAATCATATCCAACATTAGTTTCTAACAATACCCAAGAAAGCTGTCCTTCATCTCGTATAGAAATTAAATCTTCGGCTCTAACGAATCGACTTTATTCGGTTGAATGGAGTTCTTAGAGATTAATTGAACGTCGAAAGTTGAAAAACATATCAGTGAGCGATAACTTGCATATTGTCCGCATTCAGTTTGTATTTACATTCTTATTTATTGTGACTGCCTGGAGCAAGCGTTTTTCTGCATAGTTAAGACGATGCCACGTATAGATTGTGTCCACATACTGCTAACTGCCAGAACATGGCTTCCCTATCGGCACGAAGTACTCTGTATGGCTCTTTTTTATCTCATTGACAGATAGGGGAGTATCTTCTCCCCAAGAACACTCCAAATTTTGGTTCCCTTGACAGCTGTAAACAGCAGCTAGCGGTGGCTCGATCCCGTCAAAATCTATATATATTTCGGCGCCCAGCTGGGTGTAACCCTGCCAAAACGGCACTCGGGTGATGAGATCTTTTGTTTTGGTGATACGAAAGAAGTTTCGGCTCGAAGCCCAGTCGCCATCGCACAGCAAGCTTTTCTGGATCCAGTCACAAAACGCCTTGTTCCCGACAAGAGGCTGGCCAGCCGTAACGAGCAGGATCTGAGACGGCGGATACCCATCGATAAACAGCCCAGCTGCGTACAATACACCAACAGCACCGCCCAGAGAATGACCCGCAATAACAATTTTGTAGAACGGCCGTGACTCAATGGTCTGCTTGAGAATGCCCGCTATACCATCGAATGAGTTTATATATGATGTATAAAAGCCCTTGTGTAACTTGCAATCCTTCTCGTACGAGGAAATGAACTTTAGCGAGGAATTGGTCACATCCAGCGGGCTAGGTGTCGTTTGCATTACGTCTATATCAGATAGTACGTCACTTAGCCCGTGAGTTCCTCTGAGCACGATGTAAATATGTTGCTCAATGTCATCTACGCTGAGAAACCCACTGCACACGTACTTCTGGTCAGACGCCGAGTCAGACGTCCACACCTTGACGAGACGCATGTTTGGAAACTCGCCACATTCTACGCACGTCCATTGCGTGGAGACAGCCTGAAGGCCATTTTTTCTGCACACACAGTTGCCTATTGACATAAGCTTTGTGATGTTCCTGAGGTGGTAATAAGTGTCTGGCGACACAGGCGTGCGAGCAGCTCCCAGCGCTCTTAGCAGGGCAACGAGAACCACTATTGCACGCATTGTGCGCCTGACCCGCCGAGGCAGCATGCCTCCATATATCTGGTGCTGCTCTACTTCAACATATTTGCTCGTGTGGTCGTCTGTGAGTGAGCGATTATGAGGTGCTCCATATCAACAAAGTTTTATCACGACTGCAGGAGATGCACGACTACATGCACATGCACCCCGCTTATACATGCATGAACAAACCCATCACTGCTGTTTGGGGCAGCAGTATGCATCGAACTATCTAGTCGTCATTTATTATTTCCTGGCCCGAACGGGCTGCATACATAAACCTAATACCTGGAGAGCTGCCGTCCAAACGTATAAACCAAATGTGAACATGAATCCGTCATCAATAAATATACAGTTTCTTTCCCTCCAATTATGCATTTTTTGCCTTTTTTTTTCTTTGAGTTTCCAATATTAGCTGCAATCATGACGGATCGCAATGCATCAACTGTAAAATGCGCAAATCAAACAATACCAAACCAATCCTATTAGAAATCCTGAAAAGAAATATACATCCAACAGCAAGCTCCTCCAGCACCAGGGCGGGAAATAATAAACATCGCCTCCACTATCCCCACACCGACGTAGTTAGTCCAGTTTTGCCCCATACTTTGGATGACCAAGTCAGCGATTGCTGGCCAGGAGTTTGGAAAGCATAGGCTGGACTTGACTGGTGTACTTGCTGCTGTTGGTGCTGCTGTTGGTGCTGCTGCTGTTGTTGTTGTTGTTGTTGTTGTTGTTGTTGTTGTTGTTGTTGTAAATGTTGTTGTAGCAGCTGCTGTTGTTTTTGCTGTTGTTGTTGCTGCTGTTGTTGTTGCTGCTGTTGTTGTTGAAGTTGTTGTTGCTGCAGCAGCTGCTGCTGCTGTGCGAGTCCAACAGGCGCAAACGGATCAAACTTCAGCTGGGGAGATACACTACGGTTCTGAGGCATCCACCCCGGTACCTGAACTACAGTAGCCCCTCCAAATCCATTATGGCCAGAGGCACCTCCAAAAGAATCATCAGGGGGAGTCAGCTCACGATAACGACCCTGATCATTTGCCTGCTGTCCCAGCCTGCTAACTGCTGACTGGTCATGAACCTGGTAGCCGCTATAACCGGTTGCATTTACACTCGCAACTGACGGCTGATGCTGGAGGCCTAACTGCTGCTGATTCTGCTGATGATGATGATATTGTTGTTGATGCTGAAAATGGGGTTTTGCGTATGACTGCCGGTACCGCGGAGTGTTACTATAGCGGTATAGCTTGCCAGCTTTAGCCATATTTTCCAACGCTCTGTCAACCACTGAGTTAGCATATGACCCCTCTATTATTGTATTGTTGACTCACAGTCTATCTGAGCAGCAAACGGAACCGGCTCGAGGTCGGGACGACGGTGGGGACGCTCGTACCCCCATGCAGTGCTATCGTAATGCACAGACATATTTGCAGTTCTTATATTCAGCACTCAATCCCAATAAATACTACCGCCCCTCCAGCAAAATGCCTTTTTTTTTCCTTTCAACTGCCAGTTTGAACGAGGAGGTCAGCTGTCCTCATATGGGTTTTTATCTGCAAATCTTTGTTACAAATAGGGTAAGCTGCTACAACAGGAATGAGGCGGCACGGCTGGAGGTCAGTGCGTGTGGACGGTTTTCTGTTTCGACAGGGCAGTGTGATTTCGCACTAGGAAACGAAATTTTCAGCAAATTCTAGGTGTGAGATTATTCGAACTATGATCAGGTACAGATTATTGTTATGCTTTAGGTGTCGCTTGGAGGAAAGCCAGAAAGCGATAAACCTTGGTGAGTTCAGGTTAAAACAGGAAAGCTGCGACGTGAAACAGCCACGGACGCGCTTATGGATATCGCAGAGAGCATATTTGCGTTCTTATTCGACCGTAAGTTTATATATTGAGGGTACAACTAACGAAGTTACAGCGATTTCGCGGCGTGAAGCTGCATTGACTATGGATGGCAGTGATCGAACCCTGGATATCCGTATTTATGAAAGGAAAAGCGCGGGAGGCAAGGTTTTAAAGCGAGACAATTTTCGTTGTGTTGTTACGGGTCAAGTAGATTACCTGTGGTGGATCACCCACGAATGCCCGGGCCTTCATGAGACTGATTACAATTTAGTAGCCGAGACATCAGCGCAGATAGGAAGATATGCACTAAGACAGTCAATTTGTATCAAGCTGCATAGTGGCCCGAATACCACCCGAATACTGGCGTTATTAGCGTTTGTGTTCACCCTAGAGTGGTGAAAACCGATATCGGAAGGAACGCAAAGGGTAGATCATTTTTCCGTTCATTTTTGGGATGGATAAGTTATGATGCTGCCACTGCAAGCTTCGCAGAATATATTCATTGCTGCATCCTTCCGTGACCACAGCCGATAATGGATCCTACTATATTCCATTTGGGAATAGTTCCCAGACATGATGTGTTAGCCGGCATTCACGGTGAACCTGGTAATAAGTTGTGGAAATGGCTTGATGGGGAAATAATGCCCTATGTTAAAATGACTGAACGTTCGCTATATTTATTAGCATTTCTGCCAGGATTAGCCGCCGTGCTTACCCCTGAAATTCCCTGGTTTGGATACTTAAAGTGACGCCTTCCACCTTGCCTAAAACAATTTACGGGCCTACAATATTATTGCACCAGGGCAAGCTGGGGTAGAATTGAACGACAGTGGCAGAAACTGTGCCGTCAAACGATAAATACACAATTGACTGATTTTTGCTCTTTCATTCGAGAGATCGGTTTTAACTGGCGTTTCTGATCGTAGCTGCTGCTGATATGTTGGTTGCTTGAGCGACATGCGGGGCCCCTTTTGGCGCACACCTGCCTATCTAGGCAGCTACAAGCTGTGTATGTGTCTACTGCGAATAGAGATGGAGAGGAGATAACGAAGGACTCAGGAAGACTCGCATTGTGAGAAATTGTAACATTGAAGCCTTATAACTTCAGATTTTGCTAGCCCAAAAGCAGTTCTTTTGTTATTATCGCTCAATTATTGCAATATTCCGGGAGTAAAATTCAGCATTCCTATCCAGTTGGAGCAGTTACTCTCTTATTTCCTTCCATATATTATAGAGATACTTCTGGAGCTTATCCAGCACAGCTGGAATGGACAGGCAGTATTGACTGCACCTGAACTGACGACTCGGTCTATTTGTCCATTGTTATTATCTATAGTCGATACTGATTTGATAGCGATAGTCTGATCTTGGCATCTTATGCAAATTGAACTAATAAGCTCGTAGTCCGACATCGAACCCCAGATATTAATAGTACATTTCCTAACGTTTCAAGAATACTTTGGTATAACCACGTTATGCCAAAGTACTAATAAATTCTATGATAAGTTCCTGCAGTATTTCAGTCCATATTCGATGCCAGCCAACTCGTCGCGAAGTCTCTAAAGAAATCAGCAGATTTGTTGCAAATCTCACTCTATGGTTGCCGCAACTACTCTCTCTTTACTTATGAGATTTCACGAAACTGCTCATCAACATCGGTCCAGAGCTCAAAGAACGCACTGTACATGTCAACAGCACGTTCAAGGTCCTGCGAGCCCGTAGTAGCGCGAATGGAATGCATAGACAGCTGCGGTATACCTGCATCTATCGCTCGAACTCCTGTGTCGGATGACATCATGGGGCCTATCGTACCTCCTGATCTGCCGTCATTCCGTATGTGAAAGTATTGCAGCTTATTGTTGGACTGTCGCGCGATCTCTTCCAAAAATGCAGTGGAAACAGAGTCGCTGGTGGTGTGCCCATTGGGATCCAACTTGACAACCAGCCCGGTGTTGAGCTTTGGCATGTGGTTTTCGAGGTAGGCATTAACAAAATTCGGGTTCACTGCGTGCGTCACATCGGACGATATAAAGTACGAGTTTGCAAATGATTGGCGCAGGAGCACGTCGCTGTCACCCTTTATTCCGTCCTGTGCTGCTAACTCGTTGGTGACTCGAAGCATTGCCGACTGGAACTGTCCACCTTTTGCACCTTGGCGAAGCAGCGAACCAATTTCCTCATTGTCTACAAGTACGACGCAATTTATCGCATTCTCTGGTGTGAAGTTGACGGTAGCAATCAGCGACTTAATAGCACCAAATGAGCACAGCTTATCATCTAATCGATGGCAAAACAAAAACTCCTTATCCAATCCTCCAAATGTAGCTGGCTCACAATCAAACATTTCCAGTTCCAGCTGATAAATATCTTGCACTCGGACATCGACGTTTTTCGCAATAGCTCGCAGCAGCCGAATACTGTGACGACCATACAGAGGGGATTTTTTCTCATCGTCTGTGGCAGGCTCCTCAAGTGGGTTTTCTAATCCTACTATAGGAACCATTTCGGTCTCCTGATTAAAGGGACCCTCAGCAGCTTCTCCAAAATGCTCGGCAAGCGACGCAATTTGGCCGACTGGTCGCTTGATATGAGCAAGTTTAGACACGAATTTATTTCCCTGCTTGATCAGCACGCGGCCCCCAACTGCAAGGTCTCGATCCCACCAGAGCCAGGACATGCCACCGCTGTATGGAGCAACGCCTAGGAGTTCATAGCCATCCACAGGCTTTTTGACCGAGAACGGCTTAAGCTTGATGCCAAGAGCATCAATATGACTCCCAATAAAACCAATTCCATTCTCTCCGGGAACCCAGTCCTGCCCAATCGTGAATGCCACTACCGACGAGTCATTTCGGGTTGTGTAGTAGCTCTTGCCCCGCTCAATGCCACTCCACCAATCTCGTTCGTTCAAATACTTGAAACCGCTCTCCTCGAGCAGCCGTGACGTATATGCACACCAATGAAACACCGTCGGATTGTCATCCATTGCCTTTGCAAATTCCCGTGAGATCTCTCCGGGACCTTTGGCATTGTGTGCTCTTTCTGTTCCAGTCATAATGCGTATTGTAAGGAGTCAGGATGGCTGGTAGTGGTGCCGTGCCTTTATCGGGCCTCACTGCCTTTCCTATTTGGGCTTATCAACCGAGTGGGGCATCGAATGCAGGATCTGCAGGAAAGACATAACAAGGACTAATCTTATAGGATTAAAAAATAAATCTGGCTATATATATTCTTTTAACTTAAACAGTTTCTAGTTAGTGCTACGAATAACAGGGTGCTATGTCATATTCTACAATTATTATCATGGCTTTTAGCATTAATTTGAAGATTTGTTTGTCATCAATAGTCGAAGGGAATTATTAAAATTGAGTTAATTGTAGCCAGGCTAATAATGAAATGCTTGAGTCAGGATTATTCTCAGCACTGGAGATGTGTATTTTGTACATTCGTTAGAAATAGTATCTTTGCTCTGTCATAGAAATATGCAAGCGGCGACCTTGTCATCACTTCAAACTGAAATAAATATAGCATGTCGTAACAAGATAAAATCACGCAGAATTATTTAACTACGAACAACCTCCATACCTGTGCATGATTGGATAGTGATAAATCAGCTATATACATAACGGATGTTACAAGTACCCGGTTGTCAAACTAAGGCATCTACTGTTGAATTTAGAACGTTGTACTATTATCGCTCATATCGTTGCCAACAAATATATGGCCGAAATATCGAAAAGAAAATTGAAATACACCTCAATTGATGTACGTACACATAGCAAACTATTTCACGCTTCATCGGTGGGCGGCTTCTCGCGGCCAATGGCAACCCCGTAGTCAGCATCAACATGGGCGACTTCGTCTCCAAACACTGCACCCACAGTCTCCAAAGTGTGGCCCTTTGTCTCAGGATAGCAGAAGTATGCAATCACCAAGAATATCGCAATCAAGCAATCCCAGACAATATAGTACTTCCACCCGATGGCATCCATGGCAATTGGGTTGATAAACCCATTGTAGATCAATGTCAGTGTGGTGGTGATAGCTGAGATGTTGATTCCCTTGGCTCGCAGCTGGTATGGTATGATTTCAGTGTAGTAAAGCACGGGCAATCCGTTAAGAGCCATTCCGTAGAACAAGTAATACAAAAAGATCATGGCCAGCACACCGTTACCATAAGCTGGATTCGAAAATGACGGAGTCTCTTCCTCACCTAGAGCAGACAACAGAGTCCAGATCACATAACAGATTAGCATACCTGTAAAGGACGTCAGGAAGAGTGGCCGTCGACCAGCACGCTCCACAAGAGTGGCGAAGAAAACGGCACATATGAAATTGTAGATCTGCAGGCCTCCATTGAGATACAGCTGGTGGTGAGTTGAGGTAATTCCAATAGAGTCAAGCACAATATGGAGATAGTACGATACAAGCCCATTACCAGACAGCTGCATGTTGCAAGGAATGATGATGATGAGGAACAGTCTGTATCTGTTGGCCTTAGTCCTAAAGAAGTCCAGGTACGATGTCTCGTTCGAAATCTTCTCCAGCTCCAGTGCAGCAGAGATTTCTGCCATTTCGAAGTCCACCAACTTGGAGGTCTCGTCACCGCCAGCGTGAAATTTGACCAGCATCTCTCGCGCTTCCTTGTAGCGGTGCTTATCGATGAGATATCGTGGCGACTCGGGTACCCAATACGTCATCAGCAGCTGAATCAGAGGCAAAAATCCCTGGCATAGGCAGGGGATTCGCCACGACCACGTTGTATTGTTCATGTATGAGGTGCCGAGAGTCAGCCAAGCTGCAATGATGGATCCCAAGTACCACAGCGTGTTATAGATGGCGGTCACAATTTGTCGCTGCTCGGGATAAGAAGTTTCCTGGAGAAGAAGCGGAGCAGCTCCAGTTGCAAAACTGGTACCGAATCCAAGAACAAGACGGCCGATCAAAAAGCTTGCGTACGTGGTGGCGCATGCCTGCACAATAGCACCGACAATGATGGTGGCACAGCCAAACGCCAGCGGCAGCCGTCGTCCAAACCTATCAAGGGCCCATGGCAGGATAGGCCAACTAGCAATACCACCAAACATCATTCCGTTAGAAAGCCCGCCCAGATGCTGGCCGGTAGGATTGTTGAAGAATGATATCCATGAGTCGATGGACTGCAGACCGTTCAACATGGATCCATCGTATCCATTGTTGGTACTGGAAAACATACAAGTGAGCAGGAGCAGGTTGAGTCTCAGCAGGTGGGGTTGTCTCCACCACTTGAGACCGTACTTTGGCATCACATCGTTAAGAGTCTCATGGGCCTCCTGGGCTTCGGTCGCCACGTTCTCGACATTGGAAGTATCTGTCTTGTCTTCAACAACCATTTCTGATTGGTTCCCTTTACCAGAGAATTAAAGTTGCCGAATTTGCTGATCCACAAAGGCGCGAAATGCGTTATTTATATGTCCTTCCATCGCAACTCAAAATATTTGACTCCACATACATGGCTGCCCCTCGAAGCTGTAGCCCCATACTTTTGCCCCGCTTAAGTTTGCCGAGCTTCCCCAGAGTAGGCGCTCGATACCCCACAATCTAAGACACCGCATTAGTTTCACCGCGTGAGGGGGGCTAATGGCGCGCAGAGTCTGTCTGCTGTAATGCCCCTCCAGACCCCGCGAAAGTTTCAGGCGATCTCTTTAATCCGAGAAGATGGTTTGGTATTTTTCTTGTTACCATAAAATCTGTCTAACACCGGTCGACAAGTCTATGGCATTGTTGCTGTTGTGCATTTTAAGGTGTAGTGCGTGACGGCTGAAAATGCGGGGTACATGCGTCGACTGCGCACGGCCAGTCTGCCGGCTAAATTGAGATAGGAGCTTCCCCCTCCCAACACGCCTGATGAGCTCAAGGGCGTGTGCCCCGCAGTGGAGTGAATTTGTGGGGAGACCTCAAAAGGGCCGGCATAGCACGAACGGCACCTAGTGACGAATGCAGCCGATGAGCTCTCACGGAATTATCCATTTCTGCCCGCCACATGACAAGTCGGCTGAATGTTGATGACGGCGGCGATCAGTGGCTGAAATGCGGGGTGCCAAGTTTGACCGCGCAGTGTCACGCACGGAACGTCCCCGGCTAAAATAGGATCATCAGTCGGGACGCGACGAGCAACGAGATGTGCACGGCATTTATCCAAAGCGGCCGGCACGATACTGGTCTGCAACGACAATCAGTGACTCTCAACGATTTGTCGGTAGCGTCTTGTCTCAGAAGCAATTCCAAGGAATGCGATTTTTCCGTTTGAGCCACAGGCTAGATTTGGTGAAGCACTGAAATTCAAAATACGTAGTCGGCCAGCTTTCATCTGACAACCATAAATAGTCACCAGACGAATTATTTTGACCTTACTACAAGGTGTATAATGATTCTATTCGTTCTAAATACTATTACCGAGGCTTGGTGGTTGGCGCTGGAATAATCGGGAGTTGGCACTGTTATGCCCGATAATGCCCCGCAATGCAATCTGAACTTACAATTATTGCAGGAATAAAATATTGATAGATTGCACCCAGAATTTTTATTTTTTCGCATACACTGCTATTGCTGATTGGAATCAGATTGTATTCCAATCACAATCCAAAATAATTTGTTTCTTTCAACGTCTTAACCGTCGCAAATACAACAGCTGAGGTTTAGTGCGACAATTTTTTCCTTTGTTTGCTTAGGGCATAATTGGAATAAATTCAGCTGTGCTGAGATTGCAATCGACTAATATCCCATATGACTATCATGTCAGGCAGTAGTCAGCATTATCTTTGCTTAAGAACCTGGCGGTTGTTTGAATTGATATAAGCTTTTCGAACGGGGTGAGTTATAATTTCAATTTGTCTTGGAACACTTATCGAAGTGTTCGAAGCGTTAAACCATCAAGTTGGTAGTCAAAGGTAAGTAACCATGAGTCTGACGATTTTCATTGATCTTTAATATGCGTGCTGTTTCTCGAAAGAGTACCCAGTCCTAGATGTTTCAGGTTCTCGTTCGGTGTTATTATTGACGAGCGACACAGCTAGAGTGGCAATGTTGAAAGATGAACTGACAATATTTTTATTGACATTTTTTTTTTTTAAACTTATGCTGGTATAATGTTCAGATGAATGAAGTCAACTAAGCAGCCTCTTGATTGATTTGGTTCTTCTGTTGCAATAAGCAACAATATGAAAAATGCCGGTATGGCAATTCTGTACCTTGTCGGCGCGGAAATGGATACGACGGACAACGATCTACTGCTATGGAATACGATGGACTACACGACAATGCGACTGTAAATCACAGTGACTCTCGAGCGAGTAGTACAATTTTTTTCGTGGCGACGCAGGCTACAACTGTCGAATTCTCTTTCCGTCCGAACATCAGCAATCAAAAATTATACGAAAGATATTTGCTGTCAGGCCAGCTTCCGCTAACAAAATAACTACTGATCTAGTACCAACATTCCCACTTCTAATTGCTTGGGTTTTGCTGTCCTTCAGTGGCGCTTATTGAACAATAATATCAAACAAGCTTGACAAACTAAATCAGCCCTGGTACGTGGTGGGGTCCCAGTCAAATACCCGATAGTCTTCAGGATCACCGAGCGATTGGAGATCTTCGCTGCTGATATTAAAGTCAAACACGTGAAAGTTCTCCTGCAATCGGTCGAGTTTTCCGGTTTTTGGAATGGGAATAAATCCTTGTTGGACGCTCCAACGAATCAAAATCTGAGCGGGGGTTTTGTGATACTTGGTAGCCAGCGACAGAAGAGAGCGGTCTTTCAACATGTGCCCCTGAGTCAGAGGTGAATACGCCTCCAAGAGAATGTCATGCTCCCTGCAGTACTTTGCAATGTCTTGCCGCTGAAGCCAAGGACTCAGTTCGAGCTGGTTGAGCAACGGGGGGTACTTTAGTCCTTCCCACTCTAGCAACTCTTTCAGGTGGTGAACACCATAATTCGATACACCAATATGCCTCACAATACCGTCGTCCACCGCATCCTGTAATGCCCGGTAAGTTTCCAGACGGAGCGTTTTGCTCGTTTGAGGCGAATGAATCAGGAAAAGATCTATATAGCCCAGACCTTCCACCTGTCGGAGACTTTCCCGAATAGCCGCTTGAGCGCGTGCGTAGCCCTGTTGACTATCCAGCAGTTTTGTAGTATAAAACACATCCTCTCTCTTATTATTTTCGGGGTCGTCATGGAGCCATTGGAGGATTCCTTCACCTGTTTGCTTTTCATTGTGGTACATAACAGCAGTATCAATCAGACGATACCCAGCTTTTAGCGCAGCATATACCACGCGCCCGCGCGTCAAATAGGTGCCCAATCCGACAGATGGAATCAGCACCCCTGACGGAGATTTCACTAAAGGTGCTACCATAGTTCAAAACCAGAAATTGAACAGCAGTTGAAGTGTAGAGTAAGTTTCCAAGATTGATCTCACATTGGGGGTTGGGTCAGATACGGACTAATATGCATGTCCGCTGCAGTACCCCACGAGAGCCGTCGGAAGGTACAGCAAAGGTCTGACATGACATGAACATTTGTTCAGAGGAACGAACGGCAGAATGTTCTACGCTGTTCTTCATATTCAGTGATATTTTATTTTGGATTGACTGAAATTCGGATAACCCCAGTGGTAGTTTAGGTGGATGTCTATATTGCACTATGCAGCGGTGCAATGTTGGCTGTGCGCTTGCCGTTTAAGTACCGTATGAAACTCGAGACAATTACAATTTCAATTTTCAAGCATGGTCAATAGGCCAATAGAAAACTCAGTGATTTACGATGTTTATAGATTTATTTCCCTACTTACTATTCTCCTGTTGTATGTTTTATATGCTCACTGGGTTATTTTAAACTCATTTTGACGATAAGAGGGCGTACGGCTTCCGACAAAAAGCATAGAAGCTTGCTGGTTGCAGTGCAATCGTGCAACCAGCAGAGTCAGCATGAATGCTAACAATAACATATTACTTCCTTTGCCGGAAGCAGTAGTGATTCCCGGCGTGTATGACTCCCTTTGTGATGTGGGGGTGCTAATTTGACGTTGACGTGATGCAGATAGTTTCCTGTCGTAGCTTTAGGCGTTACATGGTTTGCTCAGTAGTATCTGATGCACCGAGTTAGCAATCAACTGGGGAATTAGATGACCGATCATTCAAAGCAGATGTACAATCGATGCACCGAAAATGTATTCTACGCATCTCCGATATTGCCGTTCGATGAACCTTAGGCTGCAGGCTGCACCTAAACTCGCAGAATGCAGGTATTAACAGTACATTAGTGATAGCAGGCTGCAAGATAGGGATGACAACACCTGCAGCAAGACACTTCATACGCACAGACAGTGAAAAACGAAAAAGAAATCAGTAGAAAATTAAGAATTAATATTTGAGATAGAGATCGCACTATACCTAAGGTAGAGAGTAAAGATTAAACTACAGCACCCTCGTCAACAGGAGGCTCTGCAGCGGGAACAGCAGGCGCGGCAGGAGGAGAAACAGGAGCATCCTCGTCGAGCGCATGGTCAGCCTTGTCATCGGGCACAAACTGTGTCTGTTTGATATCAGACAGCGAGGGTCGTCGAGGAACGAAGTTGGCAGTTCTCCAGGCTGGAATGTTGGCGTCCCAGATCTGTTCAATCTCCTCTAACGACTTACCCTTGGTCTCAGGGAACAAGAAAAACACGTGGATTGTCATAGCAAAGCAGCAGCACGCAAAAATGATGTATGTCTTCCAAGTGATGTTGGTGAAGGCAGACGGAGTGAACATACCAATGGCAAAGTTAAAGATCCAGTCAGCGGCGGCAGTGACACCGTTGGCATGCGCTCGCTGGTGGAGCGGGAAGATCTCAGAACAGTAAGTCCACATCGCTGGACCCCACGTAGGAGCAAACGACGCCACGAACAAGTAACAGCACGCGATGACTGCCTTGGCAGCTGGCTTATGGTCGGGGGGAATGTAAATCTTGACAGTCTGGTTCACATCTTTTGGAATGGCATAGGTGGCTAGGATACCAGCAATGGCGAACAGCCAGATCATCATGAGCACCGAACCGGTAATCAGCAGAGGACGTCGACCCCAACGGTCAACAAACAGTAGGAAGGGGATGGTCATGACCATGTTGATCACGTACTGAATGGACGAGGCCACGAGATTGGCGTTACCGTTGTAACCGGCCATCTCAAACACATAGACAATATAGTACATGAGCACATTCATACCGCACATCTGCTGCCAGATCTGACCCCAGATTCCCACCATCGTCCTGTTGATTGACTTCTTCGTAAATAAATCCATGTAGCTCATCCTCTTGGCCTCGCGGTTGATGCGCACCACCTCCTTGATTTCCTCAAGCTCGATAAGGACGCGCGCATCCTGCTGGTCGCCATTGGCATTGACATTGGCCACAATTTCAATTGCCTCGTCCCATCGATCCTGTTGAGCCAGCCATCGTGGAGACTCTGGTAGGATCAGTGATCCGAGCATCAGAATAAATCCGGGAACGATCTGGATACCCCAACCAGTGCGGAACGATGCAGTCCCGTGCGGGTTGGCACTGTCGATGAACGAGCAGCCGTAGCCAATGTAAAACATAATCAAGATACCCCAGGTGACAGCCCACTGGAACACACCGACGAGACGTCCTCGAATCTCAAAGGGCGAAATCTCGGCCACGTACACGGGCACTTCAGACGACGTGAAACCAATGGCAAACCCGGCAATAAACCTTCCGCAAATGAGCTGGGCCTGGTTCTGCGCCGACGACTCAATAGCACAGCCAATCATCCAGATAAGACTGGCGAACTGGATGGTGAACTTTCTGCCCAAATGCTCAGCACAGGGACCGGCGAAAAAACAGCCGACGAAGGAGCCTCCAGCCATGGCACCCGTAATGCCTCCCTGGGTCAGCGAGCTGGGTGCATTGAAGTAGTTTTGGTACTGGGTCTGACTGATAAAAGAAGAGATGGACGAGATATCGAATCCGAATATCATGCCACCAATGGTGGCTACCAGTGTCACCACGTACGGGTTGTACGTGACCCACGGCAGCGAAATTGGCTTTGGTTTAATCATTGTTTGTAAAAACTGAGGTCTCCCAAACAGCGCAGCCAGCTCAATTTATAGCAAAGCCCTCCACAACACGGGAGCCAGCGGGCTGGGGGGCTAAAAAGCGGGGATCTCGTGATGAGGAAGGAAGCTGTTCCGAAGATCACCCAATAGCGTTACAACGGGGATGGCGATGTAGCATCGCAGACTTGGGTTTTGACAGACCTGGCAACGATCCACTGTGGGGGAACTTTCGGAGCCGATCATGATCGTCATCGGAGCATGGCTGGGCACTATAATCCGAACGAAATACGCGACAACATCCTGGCAGATCTCCTAGAAACGTGGTTTGCGGAGCCAAGTCTCCCCACCAACCCCGCGAAGATCAGGTGTGTGCCCAGCTAGTTGGCGAATATCAGCGTTGACGATCAAACCGTTGCCAGCTAGCCGTCAAGATCGTGACGCTGCCGTTCGTCGCGGACCAAGATCATACGTTTTACGGCACCACCTTGGCTCCATACATGGCCTATTCGGTCCACACCACGTCACAGTCGCAGCACCGACAGTCCACAAAAGCAAGGCTTCATGTATCAATGTTCCCACCTGAGTATCGGCTCCGTCATAACTGCAGCTGAAAGCGCGCTAAACTGTTGCTGCCGGAAGGCACTGCTCTAAAAAAACAACAAGGCGCACCGCAAAACCGAGGTTTGGCTGTGGGTACCTTACTGATTCGAGCAATGCTCATGCACCCAAATAGTCCGCCTGACGTTGACAAGAAGGGCTGCCCTGCGATGACGTATAGATGCGGGAGGAGGCTTGCTGGAGACGACTTGGCGCATGAGTGGAGAACCGGCATGAACTGAAGTGGGGTGATAGGAATGGTGCATATTTTTTGTGGTGCTATGCTTGCATTGTTGATACTGCCGTTCCATGTGCAGGACAATTTCATACAAGCCCCTGTTGCCTCTAGCGTCGTTTTCGGCTCGGAATTAACCGCTCCTCTGATCCCCTCTAGTCTCCACTTCGTCTTCCTAAGCTTTTGACAACCCCTCACGATAGTCCCAAACTGCTCCCCCTCCGAACAACCCCTAATCCCCTCCCATCTCCTATTTGGGCATATTCCAATATATCAGCCGCAGGTGGGGATAGTGCTAGCCAAGCAAGGTCGCAACTAACGCAAGGATCGACCCGATTTTTAGCAGTGTTCGCGATGGCGTTCGGATTGCGAAGCTGCTGGCTGGCTCCGCGGATTGACAGCGGCGATGGCGCCGGACGCAGGGGGGTCACGCTCCGGCGATTTTCCGGCCATGTCCGGCAACTGGCCGGCCGTAGCACATTGAAGAACGAGACAGTTCATGATCGCTCTGTAACATTTAAGTGGAAGATCCGTGTGTGAACGCCACTTTTGTGGCCATAAACATCCATAAATCCCAGTCCTGCTGATCTCTGTGGTCCTTAAACCTTAAAATCTGCTGCCTCCACTTATAGCCAACCCGCAGGAGGACAGCGAATGATACTAACAGATCCTCGACTCAACTGCGAAGCAGTTGTTGTCACAGCGTGACGGAGCCGCAAACATTTAAAGAAGTTACTGCTTTAACAGATTAACATGGTTTGCGACTCCGCTGTGGCAACTGCTGCGCAGTTGAGGCGAGGACACTGTTGTCGTCCCGTCAAGTACTTATACCCGCAAAACGATGCATAGATGTTAGACTGCCACGATTTACGAATTGGACATCTGTGACGCCATTGCCAATTTAAGTGGCGTTTCTCCGGATAAATCGGGTCTGTACGTCTACCGAAGTTTATTAGTTCTACTGATTGCAGGTGTAAGCGCAGCTGATATGTACTATCACGATGCTCACAGCACTAGATTATCCTCCTGCCTAATTGCCCATAGAACTGGACAATTTCTAGACATAAAAGCAGGGTCTCGTATTAGGCATGCATTGTTCTGGCAAATGTTAAGCCGGGAATCGCAGCGTCGGGCAAGTTCTCATGTCTCTGAGAATGAGACTTAGATCTACTACCCCTGCGCCAACCCTCGACAACCCGCTGCAGAGTACTCAATAGAGCTCTTTGCTTGAAGCTCTGCATATTACGCTGATATTGAACACACGATATAAGGTGGACATATAGGGTGTCTTAAAGGGGCTCGAGGATTATTATATCCGGTTCACTATATATGATAAAGACCTATTTGTCGAATTGTCGTTTATATATCTGTTGCTTACTCCATGAACCCTAACTTGTGAGCGTGTACTCGAATACAAGACTGGTGTGAGAATAGGTGTCTGTTTAACCACGTATGGTCCACACAGCCAGTAAGTGTCCGAAGAATCAAGCAATGGCCTGATCACTACTCAAGAGTGCAATTGGGCTTATTAACTGCTTCTTGCTCACATTCAACTTCTTCGGCGAGTTGGAGTGGCCAGTCTTTAGAAACGCACGGCTGAGACAGCCTCAGTTAGCATCTTCACTGATGGGATCAGCATCTTCCAAGCAGAGAGTGCTCAAGTCTGCGTCGCAGTCTGCGCACCAGACCATTGCGCTCAGTAAAGGGCCATCTAAAAGTTCGCGTCCGGGGCTGCAAGAACAACCGCCAGCTGGAGAACCCAGCAACCGACCGGCTGATATCGAAAGAGACGGCCAGGACCCGCAGTTTGCTGAAAGGCTGCGACAGCTGGGCACAGTCAAGTACAAAAACATCTCAAATGACTATACGCAGTCCAACGAGATGCTTGGTGCTGTGCAGGCACGAATGCGGTTCGATGAAGCCCAGAAACAGAAACCAACATCACCGTCCGACCCGAAAACGGCCATCCACTCCGAAACCATCACTGCCATCATACAAAGTCGTGCCGAGGGAGACAGCGACGACAAGATTGCACTCGATTTCAATCTCGGTGCCGGGGTGCTCGACAAGATCAATACCAGGTTCACAATTCCAGTGATTCCTGCGGGGGCGTCGCAGCCAAGTATGCCTCGAGAAGACGTATTTTCTAGCCCAGAACCTGAAACCGGGCCTGTCCTTCCTCGTTAACAAAACTCAAACGCCAACCAAACAAGACAAAGCTTGCGAATGAAATCGATAATCATTCGTCGCGGTCCTGTGAACTGTGAGTTCTTTGGCACTCATCTTGATACTTTATATTTATGATTTTGTACATACAATGCTATTAGAGGCGCACGGCTGAGGCAGCAAGCCGATAGTGAAAAATATATTTGGTCCAAACCAAATCACCTTCAACAATACCGTTTGTAAGAGCTTGTCAGACTTTGTCCCGGGTGGTTAACTCGTCGTTCACAATGTCCAAGTCTCTGTCAGATTCAGCGGTGTCTAAACTACCCATCGGCAAGTTGAAAACGGTGGTGCTTGATGTGGATCCTAGCCTGATCTCGTTCGACGCTGCGTCCAACCCTGTAATTCCTCCGTCTCCTACTCTCAACAACCTCCAGCAGGCTGTGAAGATCCTAAAGACCACTAGCCAGCCTGTGGCATTTCCAACTGAAACGGTTTACGGGCTCGGGGCCTCTGCGCTGAGCACGGATGCTGTCAAGGGTATCTACGCAGCAAAGAACCGTCCTGCTGATAATCCATTGATCCTCCACGTTTCGTCGGTCAACCAGCTCGAGCGACTGCTTCTTCCTAAAGGCTCGCATATTCCAGAGATATATAAGCCGTTGGTTGAGAGGTTCTGGCCCGGTCCTCTCACAATTCTGCTGCCAGTTCCCGAAAACTCAAACATATCAACTGCTTGCACTGTGGGGCAAAGCACCTTTGCTGTGCGACTGCCCAGTAGTCCAGTAGCCCGCGCGCTGATTGCTATGTCGGACCTTCCACTGGCGGCTCCCTCTGCGAATGCTTCGACTCGTCCAAGTCCGACTTTGGCCAGCCACGTCTATGCGGACCTCAACGGCAGGATCCCTTTGATACTAGACGGTGGTCCCTGCAATGTTGGTGTGGAGTCGACAGTGGTGGATGGGCTCAGCGATCCTCCAATGCTGTTACGCCCTGGTGGGGTCAGTATTGAGGATATCCGGAAATACGGTGGAGACAGATGGAACAATGTTGTGGTCGCTCAGGCTAGTGCAAAGGAAAATGAAACAGTACGGACTCCCGGTATGAAGTACAAGCACTACTCGCCTCGCGCGCCAGTAGTTTTATTTATTGACTGCCCTACCTCCAAGGTCATCGAACATCTTTGCAGTGGTGCTCCGGAAAATATTTCCAAAGTTGGGCTGTTGCGAACGCGAAGTTTCACTAGTCGTCTCGTTGACGAGCTTTCCTCGAAGTACACGGTATTCGATATGCCGCTGGGAGCAGCGGGGGCAGATATTTCGAGAAATCTTTTTGCTTCTTTTAGAGAGCTGGATGATTTGGGTGTGGATATCATAATTGTGGAGGGCATCGACGAGACCGACGAGGGTCTCGCTGTAATGAACAGACTGCGCAAAGCGGCTACAACTATCGTCCAGGACGTTTAGATAGTCCATTCCACTCGATTCAGCTATAGCGCCAAAGCAGTGTGTATTACACGTCCAAATATACAGTACCAGTCAGATATTATCTATCACCATGATCTCTGTGTAATGCAAGTCTTTCAGTAGCTGCAAGGATCCACACTGCGCTGCATCTATGATATTTCATAGGTGATGCTGTGATGCACGACACGTTGTAATGTATCGCACATTATCACAATGGTTGATTTCCAACTACAGTATTCAACAAGTGCATGTCGATCGAGACGTCCGTATCAATATGTCTTACTTATCTCTCTGATATGCTGCCTTTTACAGTCTGCTACACAGCAACCGCGCAACTACTAAGATTAATATCTCTGCACCGCTTGTGAATTGACATTTCCGCACACTTGTAAATCGACGTTAAGCTAACTGTACTGAAAATTCTACACCACTGTCTATTACATAGTATATATGCTGCCAAAATCTACACTACAGTATCTATTACATAGTATCCATGCTAAACTGCCGGGCTGTATCTCGACATCCACTCGTTCTTGCGCAGCAAGTACTTCCGGATTTCGTCCGCTATGAGTACCGTGCTCGTCAGACACACCAACCACACGAGGTCAGAAAGGTACAGAGCCTCGGTTTGGAAAATCGCCTGCAAAAATGGCACGTAAATGACCGCCAGCTGGCCCAGTAGCGAGAAGCCCACCGCGTAGTTGAACATCTTGTTGCTGAACAGGCCCATCTCCAAGATACTCTTGGTGGTGGAGCGGCACGACAGCGCGTTGAACATGTCGAAAAGCACGAAGCACGTAAACGACATGGTGGTGTCGCGAGCAGTCACCATATTGTCACTCATCTCGCGCACGTACACAAACAGCGTGCCCGCCACAATGATGAACCCGGACTGGAAGACCCGCTTGATCAGAGTAGTGGTCAGCACATTGTCCTGGCGCGACCGTGGCGGCTTGGTCATCACAAGTGGGTCCACAGGCTCGACGCCCAGCGACTGGGCTGGAGGGCCGTCCATGAGAATGTTAATCCACAGAATCTGCATGGCGTTCAGCGGATTCGGCAGCTTGAACAGCGTCGACAGCACCACCAACGACAGCGCTGCGACCGACGTCGACAGCTGGAACGCCAGAAAGTTCTGAATGTTCGAAAAGATGGCCTTGCCCTCCTTGATGGCGCTGAGGATCGTGTTGAAGTCGTCGTCTACCAGCACCATGTCGGCAGCCTCTTTGGCCACGTCGGTGCCACTCTCGCCCATGCTGATGCCAATATCAGCGAGCTTCAGTGCAGGGGCGTCGTTGACACCGTCTCCTGTCATGGCAACAACATCACCCCGCGCCTGAAGCGCCCGCACGATGTTGAGCTTGTTTTCTGGCGTGGTTCGCGCAAACACCGTCACATACGAAATGGCGTCTGCCAGCTCCTCGGTGGTGAGACGCTCTAAAACGTCGCCTGTCATCACCGACCTGTCGCCAGACGCCAGCGGCATGCCAATCTGCTTCGCGATAGTCGCGGCAGTGGCTTCGCTGTCGCCAGTGATCATGATCACCTTGACGCCTCCCTGCATCAACCGCGCAATGCTGTTGTTGACACCCGCTCGTGGCGGATCATACATGCCAATGAGCCCGGCAAACACCAGGTCTTTGAGGTTTTCAATGTTCTTGTTGTTTGGCCCGTACGCAAACGCCAGGATCCGCACGCCTTCGAGAGCCATCGAGTTGAACACCGACGAGATCGACTCCGAAATGCTGCTGTCCAGCGCTACCGCCTTGCCGTTGTTGTCCACGTACTTCGTGCAGTGCGGGAGAATCTTCTCCAGGGCTCCCTTGACGTACAGAGTCGTGCTGGACGCGTCTCCACTGTGCAGCGTCACTGCCATCCACTTGCGTGACGACGAAAACGGCGTCTCGTTGACTCGTGTGCGCGTGTTGCGCACGTCCTGGAGCCCAAACTTAGGCAGCGCCTCGATCAGAGCCACGTCGGTAGGATTGCCAACATGCTTGCCTGTTTCTTCCGACGATCGCGTGTTGTTGCAGAAGTTGCCAATCTGCAGCATCAGCGGCACTGCGCTGTTCGGAGCAGCCACCGTGTCGTGGGCGTGGTCGACTGACAGCCACGGCTTGTTGGCGTAGCCCATTCCCACCGTCCACAGCTTCGTGACTGTCATCCTGTTCTTGGTCAACGTGCCGGTCTTGTCACTGCAGATCACATTGACTGACCCCAGCGTCTCTACACTGGGAAGTCGGCGCATGATAGCCTTTTGCTCAGCCATTCGCAGCACTCCGAGCGCCAGCGTCACGGTGACAATGATAGGAAGGCCCTCAGGAATAGCAGCCACTGCCAGCGACACCGAGATCTGGAACATGTCGAGCCAGCCGCGACCCTGCACGACGCCAATAAGGCAGATGATGCCAATGACGCCAAAACTCATGAACGACAGCTCCTTGCCGAGCTTGTCCATCGACACCTGCAGAGGCGTCTTGGGCTTGTCAATAGCCGACATCATGGCGAAAACTGCCCCAAACTCGGTGCTGCGTCCCGTCCCTATAACGATTCCGGACCCGTTTCCTGCCGTCACCAGCGTGCCCATAAACGCAATACACTTGCGATCCGACACGCCAATACTGAGAAGTGGCGAGTCGTTCTTGATGGCGTCCACGGACTTGGCTACTGCGTCGTGCTCGCCAGTGAGGTTGCTCTCGTCAATCCCCAGACCCACTGCTTCAGTGATGCGCACGTCGGCAGGGATACGGTCACCGACATGGAAATGCACCAAATCGCCAGGAACCAGGCTCGACGCCAGTACTGTCGATGAATGGGTGCCTCTGGTGAGGTGTGCAGAAGGAGGCACCAGCTTGTTGAGGGCCTCCAGAGACTGCTCAGACCGGTACTCCTGCACAAACCCCACCGTCACCACTATTATAATGGCCATGGTGATGGACACGGCATCGTCGACGTTGCCCATGAAGAAGCTGATGACGGAACTGCCCATGAGGAGGAGGATGAGGGGGTTTTCGTAGAACTGCTGGAAGAACCGCGTCAGTAGCGACTCCTTCTCCTGGGACGCCAGCTCGTTGAGCCCGTGCACGCTGCGCCGGTAATTGACATCCTGGGGCGACTCGAGGCCGGTCTTGAGCGACGTGTGAAGTCGCGCTGCCGTGTCTTCTATGCTGAGTGTACAGAACGTCGCAGCTGGAAGCGCTGCGCCAGAAGCTGCTCCCGCTGGAGAAGCTCCTCTGGGTACTGGAGAATCTTTTGTGGGATGGGTGTCCATGGCGCCGCCAAAATCTATGCTCCCAAAAACACGCCAATTGACTTTGACTTGCAAACCAACGAATTGACAAGCCTTCAGAATCCACTGCAAGTCGCGAGTGAAGATACGACTATCAAAATGCCAGCACCAGATATGCGCATGGGCCAGGGTGGATGCAACGCTGCGAGCCAAACTGGTAGTATAATGACGGACTACGCGGTAGCTTCACAACCGAGCAAATGTTACAGTGGAGCCCACAACAAAAAAATTAGTCTCTTCGAAATGGAACAACTCCACTGAAATAACGACAACAGAGTTGTAAACAAAAGCTTAAAATGGAACTTTCACTACTACATGTACATGGCACATGCGAACGGCACATGTATACGTATGCAAGCAGTATGCAAACGGTACGCTTGAACGGAATATTGAAGCGTCAAAATATAAATAGAATACCAACATTCAAATAGAATACCCAAATTCAAATAAAATCATTGAAACGGCGTCGGAAGAATAACTTTCCAATAGCGAACTTACAAACCAAATTGTTGCAACAAAACAGAGTCCATACTACAACTGCGCAGCGACTCCGTCGCGAGATGGGTCTGCCACGATAGTTCTCAACTCAATTAAAGGTCTTGCGACTCCGTCGCGCTGCAGCAACTGCTGCGCAGTTGTTTTGCCATGAGTTTAACGGGCGATGTAAGTTGTCATTCAAACAAGACCATTTTGTCCATATCCATGTAACCATTCAATACTAAGGCAGTCGAATGTAGTGTTATAACAACGTCAAACGAGCCAGTGTTGAAAACAAAGAAAATATTATTCTGACACTCAAAAACGAGCTAACAGCTAAAGGAAAGTGTCCAGAATTATTTTAAATTGCCGTTGCTGGCGTGGTACATAAATATATCTAAGGCGATGCGTTGAACCGCATGCGGATGCCCATAGCTGACAGCTCCGAGTCGAGGTATTTGAGCACAAACGGAATCGACACTGTCGCAATGTTGTCTCCACCCTTGAACCGGTTGCCCTGTCCGTCTTCCCAGCTTAGGCTCGAGCCCTCTTCATTGTATGCTATCCGTCCAGTCACCTTCGTAGCACACCGTCTGCATCGTACCACCGCTGTCGACCCGACGCGCGGAACCGACACCTGGGGAGTCAGAATCGACCCGCAGCTCTTGCACAAGTGTGTCTGCGTGTAGTCACTACAGTTGAGCAGTCTGTCCTGGAGTAGGAACGCAGTTCCGTGTCCTATAAGAGCGTCTCGTTCCATCTCTCCGACTCGGATACCTCCTGATCGCTTTCGTCCTTTGACAGGCTGCATGGTCAGCTTGTTGACAGGCCCAGTAGATCGCACCTGGAACTTGTCATTCACCATATGTCGCAGACGCTGGTAGAACACCACGCCGACATAGATATCGACCCGCAGCTCCTCGCCAGTCACTCCTGAGTACATTGGCTCGTTGCCGTTGTAATTGTATCCTGCCTTCAGCAGCTGCTCACCAAAGTGGTCTGCAGCAGTGTAATCTTCTGAAAACTTGAATGGAGTGCCTTCCTGGGCGAGTCCATGAAGCGCTCCCGACTTGCCAGCCAGACTCTCGACGAACATGCCAATGGTCATTCGCGACGGGAACGCGTGTGGGTTGATGATGATATCTGGCTGGATGCCGCTCTCGCTGAATGGCATATCGACCTGGGGCCACTTCTGCGAGCACACACCCTTCTGTCCATGCCGTGACGAGAACTTGTCGCCAATGTTGGGTGTTCTATCCACTCGCAGCTTGACAGTGAGACTCTGGAATTCGTGATCGCCTTTGTCTTCACCCAGAAGCTTGACCTCCTGAACGTATGCTGGCTCGGACGACTTGTACACCTTGACTTTGGTTTTGCCAAGAATCTCGTCGTAGTACGCCACCATGGGGTCTCCTTCTTCAAGAAGCGCTCCAATGATGGGCAGTCCGTCGGTATCCAGCTTATCTAGCCATTTCTCTGGCCAGGAATCCTCGCCAAACCCGAAATGCTGTGTGATGGGCTCTGTTCGTTTGCGCTTGGCGCTCAGGTCGACCTTCTCGACCTTGTAAACCGACCCGTGGGCGAACCCTCGCTCCAGTGCAGACTTGTTCAATATCATGGCGTCGTCCATATCATAGCCTGTATACGAAATAACCGCCACAACCGCGTTGGTGCCGTTAGGGAACTCGTCGAATCCGTACTCGTCGTACAATCCTGCTCGAACAATAGGAGACTGGCCAGTTTGGAGATGGTATAGCTTGTTATCAGACCGATGCACTAGAGCAGTTCCTGGCGTGCCCATTGTCTGTTTACCCATCTGGCACTGGTACATGTTTCGAGGCGACTGGTTGAAGTCGGAAAACGGAGTCATGTTGGCAAGAATAGAAAATATGTTTGTAGGAGAAAACTCCACATGAGTATGCACATTGGAGGTGATCTCGTCTGGGGTGACTGCAATGTTCATGTACACCTGCTCAAACGGCCCCACCCAGTCCTCCTTGTCGAGAGGCAGGTATCTGACAGGACGGATCATGCGAGCCTGCGACGAAAATAAAAACAGGCCAGGATACTGTCCTCCAGAAGATGGTGGAACCCACCCGATCTCCAGCTGCACTGGAATGCCATGCGTACCTTCTACTTTCCAGAACCGCAGAGTGTCGGCCACTCGCTTGGCTTCTTGGTGAGAGCAGTATCCAATGATACGACCATCGAGCTGGACGCAACACTGAGTAGGACCTGCTCTCAGCGCATCAGGACTGCTCACACCGAGACTTCTCAAGCCATCAGCAACCTTGTCAACGTTCAAAGAGTCGGTTGCAATGAAGCATTTATGGGCCAGATGGTTCAGAAGACCACAGGGCGAACCATCAGGAGTATGTACAGGACACAGGAACCCCCAGCTCTCTGGAAGCAGCTTTCGAACAGTGGTCGTTTTCAGCTCGGCAAAGAAGGAACCTCGATGCACCATTCGAAAGTGGGAGATGAATCGGTGGAAGTTGATCTTCTCAGCAACCACTGTGTATCCCGACACCTGCTGCAAGTCAAGGCCGGACTGTGAAACCAGATTGCCTGTGGACAAGAAGTACTGGAGCTTTTGGCCGATATCCTCGTTGGTGCGCGACAAGATTCGGAGAATGTATTTCTTATCAGTGAAATTGACCGCCACTTTACGGTTGATATCTGCCGTGATTTGAGAACGAATATTGTTCAAGTACTCCTCGAGCTTTTCCTTAATAATCATCCCGTAAAGGAATCCACCCAGCAGGATTTCCTGGTGCTGAGCAGCATCGGGGTTGTCAGCACAGCACTCGCCAGCTACCAGTGAGTAGAGTTTTCGGATCATGAACAGCAGCATGCGAAACTTTGCTCGGTTGTCATCGAGGTGGACCAAAACTATTCTGTGTAGAAACTCCTTTCCCACCTCAATATCTGTAGCATCGCGGCTGGCGCCCATCACCACTCTGAATTTATCGCCCAAAAATCCCAGAGTTTCCTGCTTCGAGTACAGATCGTATGACTTGTACGACCTGAGCAACAGTTCTAGACGATCGGTCAAGAACGAATTATCCGTCTCGGTTCCCACAATGCTGTCGAAAATCTCCCGATCGTTTGTCTCAACCAGTGCTTTCAGAATCATGGCCACTGGGACCAGATACTCGTTTTTGCGCCATGAGAACCGGAAAGTCACATTGCCGTCATTGAGATAATGCAGCACGTTAGTCTGAGAAGTCTGGTCTGGACGAACACTGCGAATCTGCACACCAAAATGCGAGTACGAGGCACCTCTGCCTACAAACGAGGGACGAATGATGGCCATTGGGTGGTTTCTTCGCTGGACAATCAGCATACGGATAAGCTTCTCAATGCCGTTTACAATGAAGTATCCTCCAAGCTCTTCGGACTCCTCCTTGGCAGCCACGAGCTGGGCTGGCGACATGCCCTGTAAGTGACATCTGTTGGATCCCAGCATGATGGGAACATATCCTCCATCTCTAGCTTCGAACTCTTCTGGGCCGCCATTGACGGAATATGCCAAGTTGATGAGCAGACGGCCTCTGTAGCTGGTCATTCGCTCTCGACTTTCGGACGGCATCTGCTTTCTTTGGACTACAGAGCCACCCCCGTACACCATCGGCTTTAGTATCTGTACGGACTCGATGCGATATGAAATCTTGTTTCCCAGGCGGTCTTGATCTATGCTATCAAACGCTACCTTTGTACCCAAGTCTTTGATTGCCAGGTTCAACAAGCCACCGTCAGGACCATCCAAAAGTGCATTGAACGACCCAATATGCGGAGCAATGGCCTGGTTGAGAAGAGGATAAGTCGCCTTGTCTTTTGGAGGCTCTCTATAAACTTTTTCCCGCTCCAACGTGTGGAACGACACCCCCATTTTGAACGATAGACTGCAAAGTTCGGAGAGGGCTAAATTTTTGATTTTGAAATTTTCAGGGTTGGGCGGATTTTTTTCAGCCGTGCGTGAAGCGATGTGATGCTGGAGATTTCCGAGTTGCCGCTGTGAAGCTGACAGAGCGAACTGCACGTCTCCTACTATGAAAAAAATGACTAGACAATAACTCGCAGCAAAAATAAAAATCCTGGACATCAATCATTGCAGTATTGCGTCAATGACAATTATATAATATTGCATTAATAACAGTGATCACTAAATCCACTTTCATATTAATCAAGCAACTAACTTTATAGCTATTAACGACAAAAGTAATGTTATTCATATCAATTGTAGCCACATCAATTGCAGCGCAATTATGAGTGATTTGATTATACACAATGTGTCGATTAATGACGCCGATAAATGTGCCGCTAAGTTGTGATTAACGTCAACGAAGCTACAAGAAATGGTGACTACAAAAAAAGCCCCAGTGTGGTAATAGCAGCAACTAAACTGCTAGACTACAGTAAAGGTTCCACACCTGAGAGATCAGCAGCAAACCATACGATTCCTTCCATTATGAGCGCTTCACTATACCTAAAACACATATGCAGAGCCAACTGCAGCCGTCAACGCAACTATAACATACATTGGCATACAATAAATAATCCGAGCTAGTTCGGCTTCATACCTCGCTTCATTCGAAGCGAGTCTCGCTTCCGCTGCGCAGTCAAGTTTGGGAACGGATCGTCCACCGAGCCCAGGATGCCAGCCGTCAACGAGCCGTGAGGGCTCGGAGTCGAGGGTACTGGCGACAGCTGCCGGGACTTTTCTTTGAATGGTGGCTCCAGCGTGCTCTCGAAATCGAATTCGTCGTGACCAATAGTCTGCCGAGACGCATACTGCTTGACGCTGCTGCTCAACGGCGTTGGAGCTGGCGTCAGAGGCGCTCCAAGCGCTGGTGCGAATGCTGACGTTGCTGCTGGGCTCAATGCTGGACCCAGACTAACGCTTGGCGCGGCACTAGCAGGGGGAGCTGGTGTGCTGAGCAACCAGTTGGATACAAACTGCTGGGGTTGTTGAGGCTGCTGTTGGCTGGTATGGCTGAGCTGGCTGAGCTGATTGAGCTGGCTGAGCTGGGAAATGTGGCTGGGCACTCGACGGTCGCCAACTGGCGGAATGGGGCTCGAAAATGGGCTCATATTGGCTGGCTCGAGAGGGTCTTCCATCATAGGAGACGCGCACTGCATATCCTCGTCAGTGAGGTCCTCTACTGGTGGTCCCAGTTGAAACTGGGGAGGAGGAGGTCCGCTGAGCGCCTTGTTGGAGTAGCCATAGGGGTTGCGAGAAGCGAGGGGGGTCATGACCTGGTGGTCGTCGCTGGCAGGGCCGCTGAACGACAGCTGGCGAAAGTAGCGAGGAGGAGGCGACCCGCCGCTGGAAGACGACACCGACGTCACAGATGCGTTCCTGGTCATGAGGCGGTCGTCGCTATTTGCCTGGCGTCCGCACAGCAGCAGCAGGCGCTTGCGCACCGAGTTCATGCTGTGCGGATAGTGCCTGCTCTGCTTTTTCGCCTCCCGCAGCGTGGCCTTGGCTACCTGGTGGACGATTCCCGAGGGCGGAATGCGGCCAGCAAACGGGGCACTGGTCGGGTTGTCGATGATGGCCTGGTAGATGGTCATAAGCAGGCTGTCGTCCGCAGCAGGCCAGTCCAAATAGGCGTCTACTGGTCGTGGCGCACGAGCATCTGAGGCCTCGTCGTCGCTGGTGGCGATGGAAGATGCCGAGTTGAGCCTGTGCAGCATCAGCTTTGAGTGGGTGGGTGTGATTGTCTGGGTCACTGGAGTCATGGGTGCAGATCCGCCTGAGCTGGCGCTGCTGTTGGACATAGTCCTGCCCATGGGGGCTCCGAACGGTTCGGGGATGTTGATGTGGAGGTTTGCTGTTTTCATGGTGACAGCACGAGGATATGAGGTGGAAACGGGTCGGTGTCGAGTGATGATGGCCTAGAGTAGTCGCTACGTCCACCTGTCGTAATGTTCCTTCAAAAGTGTAACCAAAACTGTTGTAACCAGAACTGTTACCAGAACTGTTGTCGAGTGCTGTCGTGGAGCACGTAGAGTAATATCGAGTCGTCCAACGTGCAGTGAAAAGCTGTCAAAAGCGTATCAGAGTGTCGTGGAAAACAAAGTCGTCGAGTTGAGTGCTGTAAGAAGAGCCGTTATAGCCGAGTGCACAGCGAACTGAGACAAAATTAGATCAAAATTAGACACTGCTAATCCACTGTTCCGGCACCACTGGTTGTATTGCACTGTTGCGTTGCACTGTTGTTGTGTTGCACAGGTTTGAAAACGACCACAGATGTGTCTTTGTCGGAGAGCGTCGCTGGCAGATGTTCCAAACTGTTGAGCGGTTATGAAACGAACTGAGTCAGATCTGTGTGAATCCACCCTTTGTTCCAGCAGCCAATGGTTGCAGTTGCCAGTAAGGGCACAAATTGGGCGGCAAAGAGCGTACAAAGAGCCACAATAACCAACAACAGCGCAGTTGTAGATAGAAAAGGAAGTACTGAGAAATCTCAGAAAAACCACTATGTAATGTCAAGCAATTAATAAAGTGACGATCAGCGAACGCGTATTTGGACGCGCTGCAGCAACCCGCCACACCGTGAGCAGCGGGGCGGGCCCAACGGCTGCCAATCCGGCAGTCTCGGGCGGCACCACCGCGCATAAAAGCCCCCGGGCGTATTTCTAGGAGCGGTATGCCCAGTGAGGGCGTTTGGAGCGCCAATTGCGCCCAATTGCGCCTAATTGCGCCTAATTGCGTCCACTACGGTGATGGTCTGGTCGTTGAATCGCCGGCCAGATCGCAAAAATCCCTGACCGACCGCGTCTAATGCAGGTCGTAATATGTCCCAATCGGGACTAGCCCGACGCGTGTTGTAACAGCTCTGCTTGCCCTGCACGTGCTGTGACCTGTCAACCTCACGGCTGAAACACTATCGGAAGACCCCTGCGTGGCCCGTAATCTGCTGCTATCGCTGTTCGCGATCGCTGGATGCGGGGCTGAACTGGATCATCACGTTAATCGATTAGAACGCGGGTGTTTTTCTAGAGTTTGCAACTGTGCGACGTGTCTCAGCTGCTATTGAATGCAATGAATATACTCTCTATAGTTGCTAGGTGAGGGGTATTGTGCAATATCTACTGTGGATGCAGTCAAATATATAATTAGAATTTATTTGTACAAATAAAGGCATGCAATGCATAAATCGATAATACAAAATTAGCCGGCCGATATTGTATAAAATCAAAGATATAATTAGAACTGTCTGCTAATAGATGAAATCAAGACTAATGTCACGAATAGAATCACGAATTAACTAGAACTTAGATCCGGTATTATGAAATTGTGCCAACAATCCCAGACGCGCATATACCAGAATGAATAAAGCGGTGATTCATCACTTAGATGCGAATGAATAGAAATCGATCGGTGTGCTAGTCTGAAAAAATTAAAAAAAAAATTAGGTAACTTAGATCACGAAAAACAATGCAGACGTTCCACCATGAATTATTGATATCTAGATTTGAGACAACCGCTGTCATTTAATACTGTAGAACAGTCGTATTAATACACTGAGAAACATTTTACAGAATAATATCGAAAAAGATTTTACCCGTACTTTCGGAAGCAGAGCTCTAGCAGAAATGTCGATAGAGATGGCAATAATTGATTCGAAGGTGATGTGCGAGAATCGCTGCCTGTGTACTCTAAATACAAAGTAGCCTTACAGCAGTCTGAATGCCCAGCTTTAACATGTGAGCGATTTGACGCCAGAGATTTGCGTTCCAACTATTCCTGTACAAAACGATAATTTTACCACTGGCGGGACAATGTATTTCTCATGCAATTGACATCTCAATTGAGTCATATCTCGAGTGAAATGATCACATGGTGTATAGCGGCATCTGCGCCCTATTACGAACAAGTGGTACTGTTCAGGCAAACTCCATTTTCTTCGCTAGCTTATGTCACCAGCTTATGCCAAAATCGTTTCTTGCATAGTCGTTGCCCGAAAAGAAAATGTCACGTTCTTGCAAAAACACATAAGAATCAATGCAATACCATATGTCATGTTTGTTATGGTCTTATGCGAAACGCATCTCTCTCGCATATGCACTGTCAATCACTACACCTTTGATTGTCTGCAGATTACCCACAACTAACTCTTTCAGTTTGATTTTAACGACCCATTTAAATATTCATTGCAGTAGTACACATTATTTGCCCCAGCATCAGTTTCTCTAGCAATTTCCCGCATTAGCTTCTTGACGTCCCACACCTCTCCACCATCACGTCCCCCAGCTTTAAACAGCCGCAGCACTTTTCAAACTTGACATCGCTCATGTCTGGATTATTTGGACAGCGGCCTCTGGGCACTACCAGTCGATCCAGCGTGACTGGGAGCTCGGAATTTAATATCGCCAATGATCGAGCGCTGGTTTCGCCTCCTGAGGACACCGTTTCGGAGCTGGCTTTTTCCTCTCAGGCAGACTTCCTGAGTGTCGCATCGTGGGACAAAAAAGTGCGGATATACGAAGTGTCACCACAACAGGCAGACAGCCAGGGACGCGCCATTTACGAGCACCAGGCTCCTGTGCTGTCCACGCATTGGTTCCTCGACGGCACAAAAGTGGTGTCAGGTGGCTGCGACAATGCAGTGCGAGTCTACGATTTACAGTCGGGCCAGAGCGCCCAGATAGGCACCCACGACGCACCGGTGCAGCAAGTGCGAAGCGTCCAGGTCGGTGGCACGCCCATGGTGGCGTCCGTGTCGTGGGATAAGACGCTCAGATACTGGGATATGCGCCAGCAGCAGCCAGCGTCCACAATCGGCCTCCCAGAACGGGCCTATGCGATGGATTCGCGCAACAATTTGCTGGTGGTGGCCACCGCAGAGCGACATGTGTGCATCATCGATTTGTCTAACCCCGCCACCATATTTAAGACCACCCAGTCCCCACTCAAGTTCCAGACGCGCGTGGTCAAGTGCTTTCCCGACGGCACGGGCTACGCAATTGGCAGCATTGAGGGTCGCTGTGGCATCCAATACATCCAGGAAACTGCCCAGCACAAGCCATTCAGCTTCAAGTGCCACCGCGACAACAACACGACTCCACGCGCCGAAAACAGCGTCTACTCGGTCAACGACATTGCTTTCCACCCAGTGCATGGCACCTTCGCGACGTTGGGATCAGATGGCACCATCCACATCTGGGACAAGGATGCTCGGTACCGGCTCAAGTACGGGCGACCTGTAGGCGGATCCATCACCAGCTCGTCGTTCAATCGCAATGGGTCGCTGCTGGCGTACGCAATAGGCTACGACTGGTCGAAGGGCTCTATGGGCAACTCGGCAACCTACCCTCTGTCTGTCAAGTTCCACATCACCACCGACGCCGAGACGCTGCCTCGAGGCCAAAAAGCGTGAAAAAATAACTGCTGTCTCGTTCCTTGTTAGATAGTTTATTGTTTTGCAGCATCCTACCCTCTTGCTGTCAAGTTCCACATCACCACCGACTTGAGAGAGCCAAAAAGCCTGAAAAAATTAACTGTTTACTTGTTCCTTGTTAGATAGTTTATTGTTTACAGCATCCGCATTACATAGATGCTCGCTGGTGCATGCGTGCCTGTAATTAAAATTAGTCATGGCAGGAATAGCATCTGCTTAAATACTCAACTCCTTAGTATAGCGTTAAGTCTTATATGCAGCATGCAGCATGCAATGCCCAGCATTAGCCAACAGTAGCCAGCATTAGCCAACAGCAGCCAACAGCAGCCAACAGCAGCCAACGGCTTCCAGTTCATTAATGGCATATTTGCGTCTGATGTTTATCACTGATTTGCTGCTATGGCGGTAATGTTGGCCCAAGGTGATAGTTGCATTTGCACCCACCAACTGCTGACATCCGCTGACATCCGCTGATAACTGCTGACATCTGCTGACATTCCCGCCTAATGCTGCCTGCCAGCTTATATATGGAGCGTTAACAAGTCTAAGCTCTACTCTGTAAACGGGTTGCGGTGAATCAGCACCGTCTCGCATAACAACCCGTATCGCCTGATGTTTTCCAATACTATCGTAATAGGAAATGGCCATTTCCAGATTACGCTAAAAGGGCTGTCAACTAGAACTGCTCGAACTAATATTCCTTTTAACACGCTACGAGCTAACGACACAGACTAAACCCAACAGCTGGCTGTCTACACAACAGGCCATGTAAAAAAATAATATAAAATAAAATACTAACAACTCCAAAATACCCACTAGACGCAAAACTTAGTCCAAGGCTGTATGCTCATGCTCAAGTAAGCTTCCTCTCCGCTCTTGTGAGAAGCTGCCGTGACGGCTCTGAGGAGGCGATGAAGGATGCGGAATAGCTTCGGGAACAGGATGCTCTGACCCCACATGGGCCGACACCTTGCCGGCCTTCTTGAGCTCGTAGTCGCCCGAGTCGAAGAACTTGCGTTCCTTCAGCTTCTTGTTGAGAAGCTCTGAATGTGACGGCAGCCTGCCGTACATCTTTAGTAACCGTTCTTCATTCTGCGTCAGCAACCGCGCCGCTGGCTCGCCATCATCTCTACTCACTCCGTCTGTCTGTTTAACGGGAGATCCAACAACGTTCTGATTCATTGGAAAATGGTCTCTTTCGAGTCGACAAATGAACAAAGACGAAATCAAGGGGGTATGGGCATGTGGGGTAAGGGTGCCTTCCGGGGGGCTGGGGCTTTTCGTACTGTGAGGATCTCTGCCAAACCTGTACTGCTGTAGGCAACCAGGGGGTGTGATTGCTGATCAGACACTACCATCCAATGCGACTGCTGGCTGGGTTGCGGGGTTCACTGATCAGCTGGCAGATTATTTTCGCACTGTCAAAATTTTCAAGACCCGAGACAACTCGAGCAACCCAGTGGCTGGGATTTATGCGCCTGTATTAAAGTTCATGGCGCCTTTGGCGGAGGTGGACGAGCTGTTGTCGCACTGCACTGACAGTCCCATTGACTGCCAGTGACTTGCGTGTTACGGCGATTCTACTTCGGGTGCTACTTTTTGCTCATCTATCTTTCTGCGCGTCTACATATGTTCTAGTGAATAGATTAATTTATTGATATTCAGCGTTTGCTGCTCGACTCGCTTATGGAGCCCTATATCTGACAGCGGATATTATTTCCAACAGCTTAGTCAGGAACCCCCACATATGCACTGATTGTGGGGAAACGCCTATAAGCTGTGTTTGGTATCGTCCCCGCATCTCTCATTTCTGTTGAATTCTATATTACCACTTGAGGCTGAAAAAGCAATTGATCTACTTATCACGAGCCTTCCTTTCCCACATCATCGACATGAGGCACTGAAAGTAAAGATGAAGCACGTCGCAGCCTTACATCGACCAACTAAGTAACAAGGCCAATTAATAAAATCTGGGAATAATCCAGTTTTTTTTTAGTTATAAAGCCCTCTTTAAGGGTCCTCCCCATAAAGTCATCTTCTTTAGACCCTGGGTTTGATTCCCCAGCTAATATGCGTGAATTGCACAAGCCTGTGTCCTCGCTCAACTTCGCAGCAGTTGCTACAGCGGGACCGAGTCGCAAAAACAGCAGTGCTAAATTTCATCGTCTTGTGACTTCGTCGCGCTGTAGCAACTTCTGCGCAGTTGGAATTGGAGTTGGAGCTTCCCGCTGATATGCGCAATTGTATAGATCTACTAGATCCGGAGTCACAACGGACTGCACTCTATCGCGATAGCAGAGGCAGAAGCACGAGAACTAGTTGACGTTTCTAAACTGAGTCCACTAAGTATGACCTCATTCTAACTGTCAGATGCTGCATCTTCTTCTTGGTGGACAGCTTTGCTGACGCCATGAGAAAACCGTGATGAACAGCGCGCCTCGCTCAGGTCGGTAGTATTGTGTTGCCCTCGTCGCGTAGTCGACGAGTCATGGTGGAGAGATATGAGTTGCAAGCGTAGGCTAGTAGCTCGTGGGTATATCCTCCGGTGTAGCATTCAGCAGTGCTGATGCCACCTATGACCGAAATCAAATGCCATCTTGCAGGTGCTGACTGCCTCAACAGCACGGTCTTTGACCGCGCTGGGGACCCGATGGGATCTGATGGTGGAGAAGTTCAACCTAGGCGATCTAAGGCGTCTTCTTCATGGCACCATGCCATCGAAGGATGGGATTCGTCTCAGGCGGTCGCTTCGCTTCAGTCGGTGAGTCTGAATCAGCGATGCGAAGACAGCTTCCAGTTCCGCTGGTCGACAGCGGATGGGCCCCACAGTCCTATAAGTTAGTTACTATTGCATTTTTTATCGTCCAGTCATCAGAGAGTACATATTCCGTGTTCTCTGGGATTTCTAACGTCAGAGCCTGGGTAAATAGGTGCAGCCATTTTAGTTCTCCAGAGTATACACCGGATTCTGTATGAGAACTGGATATCATTTGGGAGCTCCAGAATATACACCGTGTCCTGTAAGAGAAGTGGATATTATTTAGAGCTTTATGATGAGATATAATACTGTTATATCATTTTGATGAGATATAACATAGTTATATATATGTTGATGGAAAAAAAAAAGAAAACCATATCTATGGTAATCAATGTTAATCTGTGTTAATCTATGCTAATCTACGGGGACTATTTGTCGTAGCCTCGGGCAGTTATATTATACCCCAACAAAATCCACAAATAGAATTACGCAATAACCGACCTCCACTACAATCTCCACCAATCTAGAGAGTGTTTCTGAAAGTATCGTTACTGGAATAGAGCAGTGGTCTGAAGAATGGATTATAGGTTTACTACTTCTAACTGAGGCAGGCATATTTCCATATGCTTACTAAAATGTTGAAACCTTCCAAGCGGAGATCCCATCGGAAAGCTCTTTCGCCAAAGCTCTTCGCTAACATATTTTATATTTCCGACCACTAGACCGTTATTAGAGCTTTAAAGTGATATATTTTCTCTACGAACTGCTTCGAACACCGTCAAATGAGATAGACTTCACTGACAATGTCTGACACGTATCCGGACAGAAGATAGCCATGGTTCTTGTTATTAGGAATATCAGGGCTGACTCTGATATTCCAGTACATATACTTGCACTCATGCATATGTTTCTTATGATCACGCATACTTTGGAATGAAGAATCATAATTATATGACTATAATTATGACCGCCAATCTGAGGAATCTAATCTGAGGGATTAAATAACTCAAAGAGGGGTAAACTGTCCTTCTCAATATTTTCTATCAATAGTTAGGTTAGTCCATAGTTTTATAGTGACAGCTGCTCTCTCACTACTATTATGTAGTGCTACTTTACATGCTAAATCTTCTGAACCCTACCACTTGTATCGCCGTGTCCTATCCCTAAAGGGCTAAAATAGTGCATGGGGCTAATAGAAGCCTGTAATAATGTGCTCGTTTAAACGCTAGTCACGCATGAGGCAACCAAATATGCAGGCGCTAGTGCAGTTTTGGAGATCGGCACCTTCGGTTGACAAAACAGGAAATGAACAGTTACTTAAGTATGCCGGTACCCGCATTTTTCTCCAAGAGGCTGTGTTGTGAAATTTCCAACAAGTGCGATCACATATTCATGCAGTTGTGTTTTCCAATTTCAGCCTCAAGTCACTACAAGTGATAGTTAGTGGAATACTGATAATTTCACTCAAGGGTTACTCGGTTTCTGTTCTCATTTGGTAGGGTGGAAAAAAGCTTTAGGACCATAGCACTTCATAATGATACCTTGAAAGGAATACGTAGTAAAATTGAGTTGATATGCAGCTATACGTAATGTGCATGGGGAGGAGAGGAGCAAGCAAGGAGGCGGGAGATGCGTGCATCAATCGCTCTACTTTGATAAATCTAGAAATTATACAATTCCTTCACAATAACATCTTGTCTGCTTCTTTCTTTGAGCGATTCACTATGTTGATGATATCACATTCTCTGCATCTACTTATCTTCTTACACTCATATCTTTTTACCGCCGTTTTGTCAGTTAATTGCGACGGTATCATCTACTTCGTGGACCAAGCCTTGCCGGCGGTTGAAGGTGACGTTGAGCAGTTAAACACCTACGTGGAATCTGGTGATCTGGCCAACGTAGTACTTGGAATAGAGTCGGTTGAGCAATCAACGCAAAACTTCCAATCTGATGCCAGCATATATTTGAATCCAGCTAACTTTTCGGACTGCAGTCTAGGAAGGTTTGATGACTATCTAGAAGATATAGACAGCTATTTTTCTTCAGTCCTCTATAATTTCATTAGCCAAACAGCCATTTTCATGGCGCTAGATGTCACTTCATCTGCCTCAAGCTTGATGGTAGGTCTTTTATCAGCGGCTGGAGGCTACGAGGAAGCGTTATATGGGGTTTACCCATGCGAGTCTACAACTGCTTTTGCTAGTTATTTCACCAAAATGAACCCTGCGTTCACGACCGCTTTCAGTGTGTACAGCATTGTTATGACTTTGCCCTTACCGAGTGGTCCAGACTGCTCGACATCTTCTAGTGCCACTATCACGCTGCCGACATCGAGTCAAGGAGCTACAGCAGTCATGTCCAGCGATGCCTCAAGCTCCAACTCTATTTCAACTTCCAGAAGTTCTAAACCGCAGCTTTCGAATTTACAAATACTCTCATCCGCGTTCTTGACCATGTCAACGTCATCATCCGGTGGGTCGTTATCCAGTCTAACAGGTTCATCGCAGACTTCTGTCTTGGCGTTGTCATCAACATTTTCGGCTATCAGCACCGCAAGAGGTCAAGGATTCACACTATCAAATTCCGGAAGTGGCTATACTACGCCAAGTTCCAGCACTATGCTAGGTCAGCTTTCCAGCTCATTGTCACCTAATCTTCGTTCTGGCGTTACAGGCTCTACCTTATTATCTTCATCGATAAGCACAAATCCAGGTCAAATGACCAGCCAGCAGTATGCCAGCATCAGCTCCACGGTCAAGAGTCTCGTTTTTTCATCTTCCACAGCAAGTACTACTAAGGGTCAAATTTCTGGTTCACTGAGATCCAGTCTTGCTCCTAGCGCTTCAAACCCCATTTCATCATCTTCAACTGGCTCTGGTATAGGTCATGTGAGTGGTCAACAGTATTCCAGCACAGGATCGTCGTTGCGACAAGATTCTAGCCATAGCTTAACAGTTGCGACCCTCATATCACCGAATTCAGCGGCCAGCACTAGTTTCAGCCAACCATCCGGTCCACTTGAATCCAGCCTCATTCCCATTTCATCACTAGAAACTGGAACCGATTCGAGTCGACTGAGTGGTGAACCGTATTTTGGAATGATTTCCACTGCTACGGGCTTTACATCAGAAACTTCTACTCTCAACTTATTGCAAAGCACAACTTTCCGTCAATCGGTTTCTAGCGATGCTACTACTGAAATCTCTACCCGTTTATCGGTGTCTTTAAATGTTATTACAGATAAAAATAGGCTCTCCAGCCTACTAACTTTGTATCATGGATCTATATCTTCCAGTATTGGGCAGGATTCATCGGCACTTGTGTCTTCAGGATCAGAGTCATTGGTGTCATCGGAGTTATCCATAGCGACTGGATCACCGGCACCAAGCATTTCTCTCTCTCATTTAAGGACGACTTCGCTGCTACCTACCTCTTCTGACTCTGTTTTCGTTCCATTGAGCACAAATATATCAGGCACTACAACACCGAGTGCCCCTTTATCAGCATTGGATTCTACAAGTTCCACTATTAAAGCGTCCAAAGCCACTTCGTCGACAATGACAGCCACCGGAGTGCTTCAGTCTGACACGGCAATGCTTGATGCTAGGTTTGCGTCATTGTTAGTTGTACTGGCGGGCCTGACGTCGATAACCGATCCTCAAGATGCATTGATGAATCTTACCCATGCATTCAATGCTTTCGAAGGTGCATGTTCCAGTATCTCTAATGACTTGGCACGATCCTCAAGTGTGAGCTTGAAGCGTGAAGAAAATGGATTCATTTATGCACTTGCTTTGAACGTAACGAAAGATATTGCGAAGGCAATAAATGGTTACGACTCGGCTTATGAACCTCTTAGTGATCTAGACTTGAGCATTGTGGCCCTCAACGAAATGCAGAATTTGACGATACAAGCAAATGAGCTTGTATCGGCTTTTAACTTGATGTGTGACGTCCCCCAGTTGGACAATGCTATTAGTGCTGCGAATACAATTTGGGCGAACCTGTCAGGATTTCATGCCTTCCCGATTATTCCATGCTCAACGTTGACGTTGACATCTTCTGTTGCGTCGTCCCGTGGATCTGAAGTGACTTCTGGTTCTGTTGTCCATAGCACTACTTTTGCTAATTCGACAAGTGCAAGCTATAGCTTCTCATCAGCAGAAGAGCAATTCTCTATCACATATACCACTGTCGTTGAGTCAGTAACGGTGACAGTTCCATGTGAGATAGTTTCAGGATCAACTAAGTACACAACGCTTTTGGAAGATTTTACCGTTACCGTGCCTTGCGCTTCTGCAGAAGAGAACCCATCATCAGTCTCTAGGTACACCACTGTGGCTGAAGAGATAGTGATTGTCGTTCCATGTTTAAGTGAGATTGGCAGAACCTCGTATACAACCATCACAGAAGGAATCAGTCTCGTTATTCCCGCTGCAATTCCAACCGTCCTCAGCGCAGTTACGATACTGGGTTCGTCTGGGACCTCCCAAATATCAGCTGATTCTATTCCGGGACTCGTACAGACGTCCAGTACAATAGGTTTAGCGACTGCTTCGGAGGCTGGTGTGGTTGGAACTTCTTCAGGACACACGACATCTGCTACTTTTGTGCTTGCAGGGATTGCAGTGATGCTCATTTTTCTCATTTAAAACTTTGCTTTTACAGGCGCTTGTTATCGATTTATGACCAACTATCATGATGTAGCCAATGGTGAGAACCCACATATACAAATGTAGCATTGTTGGCTATCTTGATTAATTCACCAGTGACGAGAACAGTTTGGTACGATCGTGATGGTCGTTCGGCCGGCTCATGTCCCCTAATTTATTATACAAGACTATCGTGCGACGGCCCGCTCTAATCGCAGCCTAAAAATGCACGGCAATTGTGTAGCATATTCCACACTTCTGAGTGGCCATGACAATATAATAATGGAATAATAGCCTGACGATGTATAACTTTTTTTTAAAAAAAAAAGTTATGCAGCATCTTCATAAACAGGGGTTTATGGTCTCCCCTGGCAGAATCACTTAAGAGAAAAGAAAGAATGATGTTTGCTAGTATATGCACAGGAATCCAAAATGTCCTGAATAACCTCGATTAACCTTAATCAGCTTTCTTTTTGCGGCAATGTGTAGAGAGCTGAGTTGGAGAAGTGCAAGTGTAGGAGCCTCGGGTGAAATATGTCCACTTGTTGTCAATGTCTGAAGGAAAGCGAATATGAAATGTCTGGGTCAGCTATAGACGGGATTTGTAACACAAGCCAACTTGTTCTAACTGCCTTTGTAGTTTTCCTTCACTAGCGTCCGTTAAAACTTCCGAGTTCTGAAGAATGTTCTTATAAGATGGAGCTAATATTAATGTACGAAACTTTACCCGGCATTTCACTCACTTCACGACCTACGATTTCATAATTCAGCAAAGATACCCAGGAAAGTTTCTTGAAATTGATGCTGCTTTCAATTTAACGCTGTATGATAAGAATCCGTCATAGGTGTTCAAAATTTTTTAAATTTTTTTTTTTGGTTATTCAAATCAAATTCCCCGATAACAGTTAAGGTGGGATAGAATTTGGGCGACCATTTGCCATCTGGAAGCCGAAAAATTAATATTATTATTAATATTATTATTATTAGCATATGCAAGATCCATATGCGACGGCCCGCTGTATTCTCTTGTAATGCATGACGTCCGGCAGCATATTCCCCCAAGGATAGATCGTTCAAGTGTCGGAGTCGAACCACCAAGCAACGACAGAGTTGGCGCTGCGCTATAGCTATAATATGACGATTTATAGACACTTGAATCAGAGGTGTGGTACCCAGGATACCCTCTTGACCAACAACATCTAAAAAGACAAGAAACGAAGTATGCTACGGTATATGCACTCAAGTCCACTCGAATACCCTAATAGTTTTGAAAACCTCGACTAACCTTAATTAGGCAAAATGAATGCACTACTCCCCGCTTATAATAATTAAGCTGTTCACCATATAGATCTGCGCTGAGCTCTCGTCCGATTTGAAACATTTGCAAACAATCCGTTATTTATCAGGCAAACCAATACTTGGCTTTTATTTAATGTGTGATAAACAAGCGATGGCAGCGAGTCAGTTACTGTCATACAGGAGAGGTCTCCATGGTGCAGTTTGAATTTGCGCAAGCTTTTTTTACTAGCTGCAGTGATCGACATCCCCCAACAGAGGCTGCACGGCCTGGTGGATTCGAAGGCACGGCAGCTGCAATTGTCAAAGCGAGTCCGGAATTATCAAATCGCTGTGTAGATATCTTGCATGGCTGATTTCCCCTGTCTTTCTTTCTACAAAATCTTTTTACCGTATTTTGACGATAATTCTCCTAGAAGTTTACTATGCCAGTGAAACTACATACCAATCTGGGGACATATACCGTATTATGGTTGTATTTGGTCGCGGCCGCTCTGTGCCAAAGTTGTACCAATGTTGTCAACTTTATTGGTAGCCTGAAAACCCAGCAGGGTGACTTTATCAATTGGTATGACAATTGCCTGAATGACGAAGGTAGCCTTGTAACTGGGTATGGCGAGGAAGCTGCAGATGATTTGTATTCGGACATAGCTCTTGCCAACTTATTGACTGCATCGGCTGTGTCGTCATGTAACGCGACGGAGTTTTTTGACGAACTGAATGTTATCAGTAACTACATACTGCTTACATTCGATATCTTTCTTGAACAGCCAGCGGTGTATGAAGCTCTAAATGAAGATGGTTATTTTTCTGACATGATGATCTCGTTTCAGGAGTATATTGCCGAACTGTCAGTCGCACTATACGATGCTTTATCATGCCAGTATGTTTCTGAGCTTTCAGATCCTATCAATTCGATGAACTCCGCATTGTCGAGTGTTTTCAGTGTTTACGATATTGCTGGAGGCACCCCATTTCCAAGCGCTCCAAGCTGCTCTGTTTCTTCCACTTCTAGTGTTTCCAGCGCATTGTCCGCTTCTAATAGTGATCTTACAGCGTTTGGATCAACCAGACGCACCAGCTCTATGCCAAGTGTCGTTATATCAACTGTCACGTCGAGAAGCAGTTCTCTCACTGAATCAAACAGCATAACCTCACAATTCGCCTCAAGTTCAGGAGTTTCGATACCGAAGTCGATTTCGACGACGTCCTCATTTCCACCACTTTCAACTCCGACCTTCTCTTCCCAGGGTACTGTTCTCGGGCTGTCGAGTTCTAGTGGTACTTCTTCGAGTACGAGCGTTACCAAGTCGTCGATATCCTCTACAACTCTTACCGCTCAAAATCAAACATCGAGAATAGTTCCGTTATTGTCCAATTCTGTGCAGTCCTCTTCAACTCATCTGCTGTCACTATCAGAATCTTCCACGTCCTACAGACTTTCTAGAGCTATCGGATTTTCTACCGTGAATTCTTCTCCAAGTGCGTCCCTGAGTGGCCTGTCTGCTTCAGTTGACAAGGCCAGCTCATCTACGTCTTCATCAATCACTTCAGTTATTTCAGAATCTCAATTCACTTCGCTGACAGCATCTCAGACTACCTCGCCGAGTTTGACAGCCACTGCACTGCTGGAATCCGAGGCTACAACACTTGATGTTGATTTGGCATCCTTGTTGGTTGTTCTCGCTGGTTTGACGCCACTGACGAACCCCCAAGATGCGTCTAAAAATCTTACCCACGCCTTCAATGTTTTCGAAGGAGCTTGTTCTAAGATTTCTAATGACCTAGCGCAATATGCAGGCGTGAGCCTTAAGCGTGAAGATAATGGACTCAGTTATGCACTTGCTTTGAACGTAACGGAAGATATTGCAAAGGCAATAAATGGTTACGACTCGGCTCATGGTCCTCTTAGTGATCTGGACTTGAGCATTGTGGCCTTCAACGAAATGCAGAATTTGACGATACAAGCGAATGAACTTGTATCGGCTTTTAACTTGATGTGTGACGTCCCCCAGTTGGACCATGCTATTAGTGCTGCAAATACAATTTGGGCAAACTTGTCAGGATTTCATGACCTTCCGATTATTCCATGCTCAACGTTGACTTTCACATCTTCCGTTGCGTCGTCCCGTGGATCCGAAGTGACTTCTGGTTCTGTTTTCCATAGCACTACTTTTGCTAATTCGACAAGTGCAAGCTATAGCTTGTCATCAGCAGAAGATCAATCCTCTACCGCATATACCACTGTCATTGAGTCAGTAACGATGACAGTTCCATGTGAGATAGTTTCAGGATCAACTAAGTACACCACGCTTTTGGAAGATTTTACCGTTACCGTGCCTTGCGCTTCTGCAGCAGAGAACCCATCATCAGTCTCTAGGTACACCACTGTGGCTGAAGAGATAGTGGTTGTCGTTCCATGTTTAAGTGAGAATGGCAGAACCTCGTATACAACCATCACAGAAGGAATCAATCTCGTTATTCCAGCTGCGATTCCAACCGTCCTCAGCGCAGTCACGATACTGCCTTCATCTGGGACCTCCCAAATATCAGCTGATTCTATTCCGGGACTCGTACAGACGTCCAGTACAATAGGTTTAGCGACTGCTTCGGAGGCTGGTGTGGTTGGAACTTCTTCTGGACACACGACATCTGCTACTTTTGCGCTTGCAGGGATTGCAGTGATGCTCATTTTTCTCATTTAAAATTTTGCTTTTACAGGCGCTTGTTATCGATTTACGATCAACTATCATAATGTAGCCAATGGTGAGAACCCACATATACAAATGTAGCATTGTTGGCTATCTTGATTAATTCACCAGTGACAAGACAGTTTGGTACGATCGTGATGATAGTTCGGCTGGCTCTGGCCGCTGAGTTATTATATAAGACCCTTATGCAACGGCCCGCTCTAATGGCGGTGTGAAAGCGCACCGCATTGTGTTTCTGCTGAAAAGGGATCAGTACCAACCACTGCGTATACCACTGTGGTCGAGGAAATCGCAGTTAGGTTTCCATATTCAAGCAGCGTCTTATTACAACCCTCACAACAGAAAGCAGCATGACTATTTCCAGGGAGACACCAACAGTGCCGAAAGAAGCAACGTCTGTGGAAGCTGTGGAGATATCGCGTGCTACAGGTTCAAGTACTGTTCAACTTTCAGGCCCACATCATCCACTATCATCCAGAATGGGACTGCAAAGCTGCGATACCCATGTCATTTTCATTTTCTTGGATTGCAGCTGTGGTGGTTTTCATATTTTAAAACGTCGCTGTGTTGCTTGGTGTTTGCAGTGTATTCGAAATTATTGAATAACTCATAGCGCAAAAAACGACAAATTCAGTAACTGCTCCAACGTTGTAGAATGAAATTCCAATTGAATGCATCCTCAGCAGACGTATTTAATAGGCTAGCAAGCAAGATGAAGGCAACAATAGTGATTCTACATGTTCTCGGACTTGTCGTGCGATATGGGTGACGTCGGCCTACGCTGTGACGCATTGTAGATCTCTCGGCATGCAGAAGATCGTTTTAATTACCGAAACCGGTCAACTGCTGCTGTTCTGCTGTTCACCGAAGCTCAGTGGAGAACGCAACTGGCTTTGTCTGCTGTCGAGACAAGGCAGGTTTAATGCCACACTATCAGGTAGCCCTCTCAATGACGTAATTTTTCATCTTCGTGTTGAAACATTTGAAGGGTTTAAATCTCGCAGAGTTGTATTCGTATAGTTGCAGGCTTAATAAGCGCACTTGCTGACTTAGTCCGCACGGCACTAACGAAAGCATCAAAAGAGCATCCAGAGTATCATATTTTTGTTTTTCAGCTTAAACTTCTGTGGAATCTGCATCTCGTACCGTGGCGATCAGATTTACTAAGCGTGTCTTACCCCGCAAGTGACGAAAAGTATAAATATACAGCGCCAACGCTCAAGCAATACACTATCAGCTGTGGAGTCAATTTCAAACCAATTAAACTGAAATCCAAGAGTCGTTCTTGAAATGTCTGTTATTTTTATCGAGTTGTACAGCTTCAAGACAGAATGGAAAGAAGCTTCGGAAGAGTTCCGACAGGAGTTCATTCGACAAGTACTTGCCACTTTGAGCGCTATGCAGGGCATTGATATTCTCACATATAGTCCAAACAGCCAGTCAACGGATCAGCGAGCGCCCTACGACTTCTTCTGTGTGTATCGGGCCCAAGATGCTACGCTGTTTCAAGGCTTGGAGCAAGCAGTACGTGGTTCTGGCTGGTATAACTACTTTGAGCAAGTAAACCTGAAAGGGCCAGTATTATCTCCTTCTACAGTTCTGAACTCTCACGTCGAGCTAAAGAGGAGCAACGATTTGGAAAAATAGTTTATCCCTACTCCATATAACAAGGTTATTAAAAGTGTTAGTTTTCATCTGGATGCGCAGCAGCGTAACAGCGTAACAGCTGGTATAGATAGGTATCTTAACTTTTAACAAGTAGTATAGGTCGTCGAGACCTCAAACCATCAACATTTTATTGTATCTCGCGAGTCGAGCCACCCACAGAAAACTGTTGAGAAAGAAAAAATCACAGAATCCCTAAAGTGAAGCAGTCATCATATTCGAGTCCTATTTACATTCAAGTTGTGATAATGGCCGGTGGAGAAGGAATGTAGAGACCGCTTTGAATTCAACACAATCCACCGGTGGGAAACTGAAAGAAAAAGCGTAATTTTTTATTACTCATGCATCGTTATTATGTACATTAATGGACTGGAGGTTCAGGGGCTTGGCTAGCAGGTTGGACTCCCTGAACTTGGGCCCTCTGCGGAATCACAGGGCCCGCGTTCGGACCAGGCCACTCTGGAGGCAGGATGCCCGCCTTGCGAAAGAGCCGGGCAACTGTGTCGGTGGGCTGTGCACCCACTCCTATCCAGTATTTTGAGCGGTGGAAATCAATGCGAATGTCTTTGACGGGCTTTTCGCCTCGCTCTTGCTGCTGTGGAGACAGTGGAGTAGCAATGGGGTTGTAGGTGCCAATCACTTCGATAGGAAGCTTGTCCCTGCCCGATTTAGCCTTCGCGACCACTATATTGTACACAGGGGCATGCTTGCGACCGAACCGAGCTAGGCGAATCCGCACCGACCCCTTCATTTCAAATTTTTGTCGTTCAGTTGGAAGGTGAAGAAGTCAGGTAAGGGTGATGAAGCCGGAAAATATTTATGTATATATATGTATATCTGCGAGATGCGTTGGTGGGAGGACCCTTACCATGGCGAAATCGAGGTTCGAGTATGTCAAAACATTCGAGCGGGACAACCACCTGCTGCCAGAGACGTGGATTGTAGTCCGAGTGGACGGTCGTGGATTCCACCGGCTGTCGGCACACTACAAGTTCCACAAGCCGAACGACAGGCGCGCGCTTGAGCTCATGAACCACGCAGCTTTGGCAGTAGTGAGGTCGCTGACAGACATTGCCATTGCGTATGGAGACAGTGACGAGTACTCGTTTGTGTTTGACAAAAGCTGCCAGCTATTTGAGCGGCGCGAAGCCAAGCTGGTGTCGACGGTGGTCAGCACTTTCACATCGCACTACGTGCATGGATGGGACGAATTTCTAGGAGATGCGCTTGATCCAGCCCATCTGCCGACGTTTGATGGCCGAGCAGTGGTTTATCCGTCACAGGCGGTGGTGCGCGACTATCTGGGGTGGCGACAAGCCGACTGTCACATCAACAACCTGTACAACACGACATTCTGGACGCTGGTCCAGCAGGGAGGGCAGTCTCCAGCAGACGCGGAGCGCCAGCTGAGCGGCACAGTGTCGAGCGACAAGAACGAGCTGCTGTTTTCAAAATTCGGCATCAACTACAACCGCGAACCGGAGATATTCCGCAAGGGCACAGTGATAGTGCGGGAGCATCAGTTTGCGCGGGAGCAGCCAGGGATCCAGTCTAGTTCGAATCGTCAATCTGAGAATCAACACCAGTCTGAGGACCAACCTCAGGATGAGGACCAACGTCAATGTGAGGACCAACTTCAATCTGAGGGTCAACTTCCATCTGAGGATCAACCTCAGTCAGAGCATCTCTCTGAAAACCAGCCTCCATTTCAGCTGCAGTCGGAGCTGCATCAGCCCCAGTCCCAGCTGCGTCCCCAGCAACCAGAGCACCAGCACAGCCAGCTGTCGGAGCGCCAGCTGCAACGTCGAGCAAAAAAAAGAGCAAAAGCCACTGTATCCACGCTGCACGTAGACATCATCAGCGACGCATTTTGGGATCAACGGCCCTGGTTGCTGTCGGGCTGAGCTGGGTTGCTGCCCAGCATTGTAATTTAAGCGGTGTGGGTCCTCATCAGGCAGCAGTTTCTGCCGCACATGTCGACTCTATCGAAGTTCGCCAGGTTCTTCAGATGGTACAACAGCCAGCTGGCAGCACGGCCGGTAGCCACCAACTCGGTGTCGGCGACGCTGCTGTTTGGCATTGGCGACGTTCTCGCGCAGCTCACGGAGCCTCCTGCCAAGCGGATCAATGGCAGAGCCCACACTGTGAAAGACGACATCAATCGCAGCAGCAGCAGCATTAGTACCAATGACACCAACCACAGCAGCAGCAGCATTAGTGGCAGTGGCATCAATCGCAGCACTGTTAGTGGTGGTGCCACCAATGGCAGAGACGCCAAACGCGCAGATGCGAATGCTGGCGATATCAGTGGATATACCAATGCGAGCGATTCCCATCTAAACGACACAACCGACGCAAACGACATCAATGTGAGCGACACAAGCGGCTCCAACACAAATAGCAAAGCCAGCGGCACTGGCGATATCGACGACATTTCACCCCCACGGCGGTCGCTGGATCTGCTGCGGACAGCTCGCGCGTCTGCGTACGGGGGTCTCGTGTTTGCTCCGCTTATCTCGCGATGGTGGTACCCGCTGCTCAACCGCGTTTCGCGTGCATCGCCGCTGGCCACCGCAGTGCAGAAAATGGCTATGGACCAGCTGCTGTTCGCGCCGCTGCTCAGTGTGCCGCTGTACTTCGGGTGCATTGGCACACTCGAGGGCAAGAGTGCGGGGCAGGTTGCTGACTCGGTGCATCGCAACTACTGGCCCACTCTCAAGGCCAACTGGATGGTATGGCCCGGGTTCCAGCTCGTCAATTTCATGGTAGTGCCTGCCGACTACCGGCTGCTGGCGGTCAATGTGGTGTCGATAGCGTGGAACACGTTTCTGTCGCTCACCAACAGCCGGAGTAACGCCGCGGTGCGCGCTGAAGCCGGTGGTGCTGCGGGGTACTCTGTGGGGAACTCTGCGGAGAACTCGGTTGAGCACTCAGCAGAGCACTCTACTGGTGGTGCCGCCCATTAGCCGCTGGTAATTGCTCGGCTGGGATAGCTTTCTCGTCAGCCGCTGGTCCATCGTTAGCCGCTGAGGGGCAGTTCCCCGCAAATTGCAAAAAAAAGATGCAGATGTTCTGACCCGGGCCTCGCATGCACTGTGGCTGGTGTGGGGACATCGCATCTATTCCTGTTCTGGAGGAGCTGGGCAGGTGGAGTTGGCTCAGCTGTATAGTCAACACCACGTAGTAAATAGCCAACTATTGCACTGAATCCGGTTTTATTGCTGTAGTCGATCACATTAAATTATTTAGTCTACCACAATTTGCTACTGTAGTTGTCAAACATTGGAATCATACACAATTAAATCACTAACCACTCTAGTCTATTTCAAGTCGATCACCACGGTGAATTACAACTACCTATAAGAGAACTAACCAAAAGTCAACTACACGGGGACATCACAGTTGTTGCTATTTACGTCAATCGTAACACTGTGAAAGTCAATAATAGCTCAACTGCCTGTTGTATTTCATTAAAATTCACTAGCAGTCAATAACATCCCAACAGATGCAGTCAATCATGCCCCACTATTGTAGCCTATTACATTCTACGGACGGAACATATCTTGCGACTCCGTCGCGCTGTAGCAACTGCTGCGCAGTTGATTTGGGCTTTTCGTTAATATATGCTACTAGCTGTTACCAAACCAGATAAATGAGGTCGAATATGTTCGCCAGTGTCTACGCCCAACTGCGCAGCAGTTGCCACAGCGCGACAGAGTCGCAAGATCTAAATTCAATCATACTCATCTCAATTATATTCATCTCGATTATACTCGATCGCAATTCAGCCTGGGATCATCGCAAATCAACAATTGGGATCATCCCATTCAGCTATGGGACTGGCAGTCGCTACGGCAGGAGCCCAACTCGCTACTGCAGTCGATCACAACTGCAGCTGTTAATGTCGCGTGCAACTATCTCGGTCAACCAGCGACGGCACAGCGCGATTTATCTAATAAACCGCTACTTCCGACCGCTGCTGTTTGCGAATGTTTTGGCACCAGCCATGCTTTTCCAAGTCCCATGCTCGTCGGGTGGCCGGCTGACTGGCCGTGTGTTTGCATCACATTATCACATCCCCCGCCATCCCCGTCGTCCCCGTGCAGTCGGCCCCGCCGTTTCGGGAAACGGTTCCCCACACCACGATGTCCAACCCATGCACGCCAGCCGCGCCGTTAACATATGCCAGCCGTGCCGTTAACATATTGAACATTTCTGTACATGTCATCGCCGCCCGGAAAAACAAATGTGGTCCCAAAACAGCCCAAGCGTTATCTGCCGGGGGTGCACTATAAAAACACCAGGGTGGCCCCCCTTGATCTGTCTTGCTGATAGCTTCAGTTTTTTTGACTTTCTCACTCTCTCTACTCTGCCACTCCACCATGGTGTCCCCGCTAGTCGCGCAGGCCCGCGAGCACCATAGCCAGCTTCATGGTCCCAAGCTGGTTCCTCGGCACAAGGCCCACATCATCCACTCGGACGAGGGCTCTGGCTACAACTCGGCCACCTTCGACGGCAAGGAGACCCAGCTCGAGTCTGGTATGTATTTATTTTTTGGTGGAGCTGCCCCGCACCGGGCTCGGTTGTTTCGAATTGTTTCGAACTCGGTTGTTTTGGCGGTTTTTGCAGCTTTTTTCACAGTGACAGGCAATGCTAACCCAGTGATGGACGAAATCGACCGTCGCGGCTTTATCCCCGAGAACCTTATTGAAAATGAGACAAAAGTGAGTTATACGAAGAAAAAAAAAAGGACATATCTGGCCGTGGGCACGCAATTTGCGACCCCAGGCGGTGCCGAGCAGCTCATTGCAGCTCGGGGCTGCCGTGTGCAGCGGCAGGGTGCGTCCGCCAGTTGCCGGCAGCTGCTAACCACAGTGGTTCTACAACAATCTGGGCATCGACGACTCGTACTTCGCCAGCGAATCCACCGACAACATCGTGTCGTATATCCACTCGCTGTATGCTGCCAAAGTCGCTGCCTATGCTCGTGACGACAAGAAGCTGGTGATCCGCCTTGATCGCGAGAGCGACGACCATGCTGTCTACATTGATACCTCGACGCCGGGAGTCACCAATCTGGATGGTCCGTTGTACGAGAACCGCATCGACGCCAAGTACCTCAACCTGTCGACGCCCGAGGATGCGTACCGGGTCGAGACGTTCCGGTCCACTGGCGCGCTCGACACTTCAGGCACCGTGCAGAACCTGCGGTGCTACTTTGTGTACAAGTGCGACTTTTTTGACAACAGCGTAGCCGACGACGAGACCGATCTCGAGAAGATCTCGGACAAGTCGTTCTACGCCAAGGCCACCGACCGCACCAAAGCCTACTACAAGTCCATCATCTCCCAGGTGGTGCAGCGCACGGGCCCTGTGATCGAGCTCTACGAGGTTGACGGGTCTCGTGAGCGACGGATCATTATTGGCTACCGCCAGGGCTCGACGCCTGGCTACTTTGCAGCGCTTAGCGACCTCTACCACTACTACGGGCTCACCTCGACCCGCAAGTACGTGGAGCAGTTCTCCAACGGCGTCACCATCATCTCGATCTACCTGGTGCCCAGCGCAGTGCCCCAGACCGCCCGCACGCTCGAGGAGCTCAAGGCGCTCAAGCAATACCCGCCCATCGAGAGCTCGATCCACCAGATCGTCAAGGAAGCGTCTTTGCTGTACTGCCTGCCCCAGAACAGCTTCCAGACCCATTTTGCCAAGGGCAACCTGTCGCTGCAGGAGTCGGTGTACGCGCATTGCGGGTTCATCTTTGTGTCCCACTTCCTCAACCGGCTGGGTCCCGAGTACACCACGCTGTCGACTATTCTCGACCTGTCCAACACGTCGCACGCCGAGGTCATGGAGCGCCTCAAGCGCCGGCTCCGCCAGGAGACCTTCACGCGCGAGTATATCCAGGAAATCATCAGCGAGCGCATCGACGTGATCCGCCATCTGTACCTGCAGTTCGCAGACGTCCACTACGTGCAGTCGCACGGTGAAGGCGACGGATTCCTGCCCACGCTGTCGTACCAGCGACTGCAGACTGCCAGCGTCATGACCACCGACGAGCTCAAGGCGCTGATCCGACGCACCTCCACCAACGAGCACCAGGTGCTGGTTCTGGAGGCGTTTCTGGTATTCAACAGCCATGTGCTCAAGACCAACTTCTACACCCCCACCAAGGTGGCGCTGTCGTTCAGGCTCAACCCGGACTTTCTGCCTGCCAGCGAGTACGCCCAGCCGCTGTTTGGTATGTTCCTAGCAGTGGGCCAGGAGTTCCGGGGATTCCACCTGCGGTTCCGGGATATTGCACGCGGAGGTATCCGCATCGTCAAGTCGCGCAACAAGGAGGCTTACTCGATCAATGCGCGGTCGCTGTTTGACGAGAACTACAACCTGGCAAACACCCAGCAGCGCAAGAACAAGGATATTCCCGAGGGTGGTGCCAAGGGTGTCATTCTGCTCAACATGGAGCACCAGGACAAGGCCACCCAGGCGTTCCAGAAGTATATCGACTCGGTTCTGGACCTGCTGCTTCCGGGGCTGACTCCTGGTATCAAGGACGCCATTGTTGATCTGTATGGCAAGGAGGAGATTCTGTTTATGGGTCCTGACGAGAACACGGCAGGGCTCGTCGACTGGGCTACTGAACACGCTAAGCAGCGTGGTGCGCCCTGGTGGAAGTCCTTCTTCACCGGTAAGAGCCCCAAGCTTGGTGGTATCCCTCACGATGTGTACGGCATGACTTCATTGTCTGTGCGCGAGTACGTCAAGGGGATTTATCGCAAGCTCAACATTGACCAGAGCACTATTGGCAAGTTGCAGACTGGCGGACCCGACGGAGACTTGGGCTCGAACGAGATTCTGCTTTCTGGCGAGAAGTATATCTCTATTGTAGACGGGTCGGGCGTCATTTGTGATCCGAATGGACTGGACCGCAGCGAGCTGGTCCGGCTGGCCAAGGCGCGAAACATGGTGAGCGACTACGATGTTGGCAAGCTCAGTGCTCGCGGATATAGAGTACTTGTTGATGACAAGGACGTCAAGCTTCCAGACGGTACTGTTGTCGAGAATGGCACCCAATTCCGTAACCTCTACCACTTGACTGCCGCCAGCAGCTTAGATATCGGTGTGTTTGTGCCCTGTGGAGGCCGTCCCGAGGCCATTGATATCAACACTGTGGGGCTATTGATAGACGACAACGGCAAGGCCAGGATCCCTTATATTGTCGAGGGAGCCAACTTATTTATTACCCAGAACGCCAAGCTAAAGCTCGAGGCTGCTGGAAGCGTCATCTTCAAAGACGCCTCGGCAAACAAGGGCGGTGTCACGTCATCATCGCTTGAGGTGCTGGCATCGCTGGCACTCAACGACGAAGAGTTTTTTGAGAATATGTGTGTACACAACGACCTAGTGCCGCAGTTTTACAAGGACTACGTCAAAGAGGTGCAGTCTATCATTCAGGAAAATGCCCGGCTTGAGTTTGAGGCGATCTGGCGCGAGCACGAGCTGACCAAGAAGCCGCGGTCAGTGCTGTCTGACGAACTCTCGTTCGCCATCAACGACCTGACTGAAGAGCTGTCGAAGTCCAATCTGTGGACCGATGTAGAATTCCGCAACCATGTCCTGCGCGAGGCGCTGCCCAAGGAGCTGGTGCGCAAGATTGGCTTGGATCTGGTGCTGGAACGCGTTCCCGACTCGTACTTGCAGGCCATCTTCGGGTCATACTTGGCCGGCAGGTTCATCTACGAGCATGGTGCGAGTCCTTCGCAGTTTGCGTTTTTCGAGTACATGGTGCAGAAGCGCAAGGGCATTAACTAGAGCACTGCGCAGCAGGCGTCTATCATTGTATATATTTATACATTCTTACATACATACAAATATCTAGTTCATACGTTTATCTTTTTTTTTTTTTGACATTCACCGTAAGCTGAGTAACAAACTACACATGTCTGATTGGGCATGGGTGTTGCCTCTTCGGAACTTCGATGCCACAAATTCCCCTCAGTGGTAGGAGAGCATTCGAGATTGGTGGAAGTGACATAATGGCATTCCTTTCTGACAGCATATACTAATATATCATTGCAGTGCTTCATACGTAAGGTCTCAAGTTCACGAGTCCTTCTATTGAGTTGTTCTATAATAGTTCTACGTCGTAGGCTGCAGGAGGTGGCAACTGCGTGACGGAGTCGCAAAATATATAACTGTCGCAAAATATATAACTGTTGAGATATCTCAGCTACATGAAAGCGATGATTGATGTTCTCAACTCAACTATATATCTTGCGACTCCGTCGCGCTGTAGCACTGCTGCGCAGTTGTGATCGGTCTGACGCTATGCTGTCGATCGCAAATGCACGGCTGTCACTCTTGCGGCAACCGTTTAAAGGTGCATGCATAGCCGCGCAGCATCTCCTTAAAGGACAACTGACCAGTATAATTGGGGGTAAATTCTTTTCTACTTTAACAGGGTATTGGCCTAGTGGTTGGAGTGCCCAACCAGCGGCGTGGCTGCCGTGCGTTGGGACACCGCGGTTCGATTCTGAGGTTAGCCACAATTTCAGAATATGAACTCGTAGTGCGGACCAGACACTGGCCCCTCTGGTTGGTCCCTGAAATATGGTGTACCCGTTAGCACCTAGGCTTCCCTAGGCGCAATACCAATTTTTTGGTATCAGCAGGTTCAGAGTCTATATATTGTACATGAGCTTCACAATAAATTGTACATATAGTTATTGGTTATATTTTGCACAGGTAGTCAGTAAGATGATCGATGCCTCGTTAAACTACTAACGGATCGTCGCATCATTAAAGTCGAATTTAAATGAAAAGAATCATTCAAAGCAATACAATGCATATAGTATCATTTCAGTCCTAGCTTAAACTTGCTGAGATTCAAGAACCACGCATGACTGGTGTTTTAACTCAACGGATGTACACGTACATTGCCGTTCATGCACACATCTTGTGGTTCTTTGAATCAATCACCCAGTAGTTCAGGATTGACTGCGGATTGCTGACGAAAGTGTGTCTGACCCTGCTTTTAACTATGAAGCAAAAACGCAGATCAAATATTGGTAATCAATTTTCTTGTACGTATTCAAGAAGACTTTGACTGCAAGTTCAAACATGCGTCATATTTGTGTGCATACGTATGCTTATCGTTTCATCGACATTCTTCCTACACATGCAGTATATTGCTTACCCATATATGCATGTATTGCTTCCCATCGGTCATAACTACAAAACATAAACTGGATACGCTCACAATCATCATCTATTGCAAATTTGTATAGCGAATTTCATTCATGTAATGTTTTATGACCATACTCTACATTCTCATATTTGCATTTGATGCCTTGGCTGATGTCATGCGAGCAAATTTCCAATTAACTCGGACGGCTGCGACGGCTTGGCGACATGGCGACGCACAGATTTTGCTCATATGCAGCTGATGAGAATATATCACTGCCGAATCTTCTTGCATCGTACCGTGTCACCTCACACGGTGCGATTGTGAAGCGACCTGTCTATTTCGGTTATAAATAACGCTTGTCGCTAGTTCACTATAAGTTTTGAAGTGTCGTTTTTCATCATGGTGGTTTTTGATGGCGCCATCTACAATTGCACGACGACTGATACCGCTGAATTCGCAGCTGGAGAAGCCAAAGCGCAGCTTCGTAATCCGTGGAAAGCAAACGCCGTGTATGGTAACTATGCTGCTTATTATATGGTGACTCTCATTTTTGCTTGCTTTGTGATTCGGATATACAGCTATGTTTCTGATTTCCGGTATCGCACTCGGCAACACAAAGCTCTGGCGCAGACAGCTCGTCAAGAAAAGATAGGTCAGCCCAGCAGGGATAGCAGGGAGTCGTTAGTCGCCAGCGGTAGTTCTGCTGAGGTCGAAGGCCATGAAGCTTTGCATGTTTTTTCTCGGGGGTTGGGAACGTCGAGTTCGCTGATCACAGCGCCAGTGAGCCGTGTGAGAGCGTTGGCAAGGCTGGTTGGGTACCGGCGGTTCCCTGTGTTTCTGCACGAGAGCACTGGGCTTCCTTCTTCGGTGGGTGCCATATGTCTGATATCGTTTTCGTATCTGTACTTTCTTCTTTATGTATTTATTCCTCGTGCCTATTACCAGCCCTGTTTTGGCTTTGGGTCACCGCCATTGGCCATCCGAGCGGGTCTTATGGCCAACGCCTTGGTGCCTTTTATTTACTCGTTTTCTGGAAAGATCAACCTGGTGACTCTGTTCACGGGCGTCAGCTATGAGAGGCTCAATGTGTACCACAGGGCATCGTCGTGGCTCATGTTCTTTCTTGCAATGGTACACACGATCCCCTTTCTGGCCCAGCCTGCATGGGAGGGTGGTCTCAAGTGGCTGAGAATTCAGTATCTAGGCGATTCGCAGATGCTTTCTGGTATACCGGCGCTTCTCCTTTTGTTTGTGCTATGCTTTTTCAGTCTCCAAGGGATCCGCACCCGATTCTACGAGGTGTTCCTGTTTGTTCATTGGCCGGCCGCAATCGCTTACTTGGGTGTGTTATTTTGGCACGATGGGGGCTCTCTTGGCTCATGGTCTTTCCTATGGGCAGCAGTGGGTTTGTGGCTCAGTGGCTATTTGTACCGCTACTTTTATAGGACAAACTATTTACAGATCAGGAGCAACTGGTTCAAGCCTGACGAGGCTGTGATCAAGGTTCTCAACGACAGAGCTATCCAGGTTACAGTTTTCAGCACCCGTATTGTGCACTGGGAGCCTGGACAGCACATTTTCCTTAGGTTCCCCAGCATCCAACCTCTTGGCAACCATCCTTTTTCGTTGTCGACTTTGCCGAAGTATGGTGATGGGATATCCAAAATGAAGTTTGTAGTCAGGCCTCATAATGGGTTTACCCGTATGCTTCACGATGAAGCGAGCAAAAAATCCGAGAAAGATTACGGAGTGATGCTCGACGGTCCTTACGGAGGGTTTGAAAGGGACATATACTCTTTTGACGACATTGTCCTTCTGGCTAGCGGCTCTGGAATCACAGCTGTAATGCCATTCCTTCTTGATTTGACGTCAAAAATGTCAAATGGAGGTTTTGTACTTGCTGCCTCAAAGATCAGGTTTTTTTGGACTGTGAGGTCGCAAAAGGATTTAGAGCCATTTAGTACCGAGCTGGCGTCCGCATTGTCAATGGCATTGCCGGGCTCTGTGGAAGTATACTTGTATGTGACATCGCCAACCGATGGAACGCCTGCCGATTTTGTGGGAGTTCCGCTGTGTCAAAGGCGTGCGAACATTTCAGAGCTACTCCACTCGTGGAGCAGCACATTTGGCAGGAGAACTACCATTATCACATCAGGTGTGCTTGGGTTCAATTGTGAAGTAGGCAACACTGTCGCTTCGCTCCAGTCACTTGTATTACTGGGTAAGCGCAACAAGCACGGCCACCAGTACGAGGAGATCAATTTGCATACAGAAATGTTTGGATGGTGATTTAATAGTCAGATTGAGCTGACTTCATTGTTATTTGCAGGATATCTTGGTGAAGTAGACTATTGTAAAAACAGTCTGTATAAAAATGTTTGATATTTATAAAATATAGTTACTGAGAAAGAGCTTCTGGTTATTTACGCTGACGAATGGGGCTCATATTCATTCTGGACATCTTTGCTTCCCCGGTGATTATCGGGGTTCGGGTGAAATTTTACAGTGCAGAAATAAATTTATCGCATCTGAAATATTTTATTTTTTGTTATATCTCTAGTCATGTCAGCTGAACAGACCCGTCCGTCATATGAGCCGGATGAGCCCTTGGAATTTCGTCTGGACAAGATCAGGTCTCACAAGAGTTCAAAGCTTGCCCATCAGAGTCACGTAAGTTCTTCGTTTGTCCAGATCTCCGATCGGTCGCTAACTGTAGCTGGCTTTAATATTATCAGCTGTGGATGAGAATCTAGATGATCAGAAAACCACTGCAACACCCGCAGCATATTTTATTTCCTTTCTATCTCTGCTGGATCAAGCTTTTTCAGAAGATTCTATTGCCAACAAGGAGCTCGCGAGCTCGGTAGTTTACCTTCTGGATATCGTAGCTGCACATACCTCACCAGGACTTTTGCGAACAAAATTTTCACCAATCCTTGAAAAGCTGGCTCTTGCGCTCTCTAACCCCGAGTCTGAGGCTCCGCTTTTGAAGTCTGCTATCGGCATTTTAGAAACGCTGCTTATTGCCCAGGATACTACAACATGGTCACAACCAACTAGTCAATTGTCGCCAAAGCGAGCTGTTCTTGGCCTGACCGCACTAGCTGCTGATCCGCGTCCTAAGGTTCGCAAGAGGGCAATTGACGCAATTTCCAAAGTTTTGAAGAATCCGCCTCCAAGTCCACGGTTCGAGCATCCTGCAAGTGCTGTTGCAGCAGATTCAGCATACAAGAACGTTGTTGCACAACTAGGAGACTTGAAGCGTAAAAAACAGTCAAAAGACAGAGACTCTGAGGGCCCCAAATACGCGGGTCTTATACATTCTTTGCAGCTGGTTCGAGCGATTTGTACTGCCAATCAGTGGCCCTCTGACAAGGTTGAGAATTTATGCGAAACGCTGCTGTCCATCAGTAAATTGTCTGATCAGTACTTGGTAGTGGCAGCTTTTGACGTTTTTGAGGCTTTATTCCAGAGTCTAACTGATGAAATTGATGAGCCAAAGCTGCTCAAAGTTCAAGAGATCATCATCGATCTCCGCCCTTCTGCGAATGACCAGCATCTTGCTCCGGCGTGGCTGGCAGTTATTGCACAGGTTGGTGCAACCTATGCGCGACTACAACCAGAGCATTCATTTAAGCGTCTACCAGCCTTGTTTACTCTGGTGATTGGCTATTTCAAGACAGACTCAAAGAACGTCTCTATTTCCGCAGCACAATGCCTAGTTGCTTTGACGTCTACTTCCATCAACCCAGACTTGCTGCTGCTCCCGGAGAAGGACAAGCTTTCGACTGTGCATAGATTTGAAGAATCTGAAAAGGTCTTGGCCAAGCTTTCAGAGATTGTGTTTTCATTATTGCATATTCAATATCATGGATCGTGGAAGGAAGTCTGCGAGGTGTTGATTGCTATGTTTGACAATTTTAGATGGAGGGCTTCTCCACATCTGATGAATGCTTTAAAAGTCGTGGGGTCCCTTAGAAGTGAAGAATCATTTGCAGAAGGTCGCGAGTATTCGGATAATGCCATATCAGCGGCAATTCGTGCCGTTGGACCGGAGTTAGTCTTGACTCATATCCCCATAAATTTGGAACCAGGAAAGAACACAGGAAGAGCTTGGTTGCTACCTCTTTTACGAGATAACATTCGGCACGCTAATCTTTCGCACTTCAAGTCATTTTTTCTACCGCTGATTGAGAAATTTCTGGCAAAAATTCAAGAGTTCAAGAGTGACGGAAACATTTCAAAAGAAATGGCGATGCAGTCGAAAATTTACGAAACGCTTGTTGACCAGATATGGTCACTACTACCTAGGTATATGGATCTTCCGGCAGACCTGAGAACTGCCTTCGACCAGACTTTTGCAGAGTCCCTTAGCAATTCTTTGTACAAGAATATTGAACTGAGGTCAACTGTGTGCCTGGGTCTTCGATTACTTGTTGAAAGCAATGTTGCATACTCTGAGGGAGCGGTCGACGATGATGTACTGTTTCTTCAAATGTTTCCTATATCAGAAGCTAAGAAGAACGTAAAGTACATTGCAAAGAACTTCGCTTCGAAATTGCTGTCGGTTCTTTTCAATGTGTTTTCGCAGACGGTTCCAGAATTCCGGAATTACATTTTGCAATGTATGGATGCATATTTGGCAATAACCCCTTCGGACGAGGTTGAAACTACTTTCAATAAGGTAGCAACACTTCTTCATAACTCTTTAGAGCAAGAGGCTGCTGGATCGTCAAAGCCTTCCAAGGGAGATCTTCCACCAATGAGCTCTAATTTATTGGATATAGTGGTGGCAATGACCCCTTTTCTGCCTGAATCCAGTCATAATGCGGTGCTTTCAATTTTCGTGACCGTTTCCAAAATGAGTGACAAACCGCAACTTCAGAAGAAAGTTTTCAGAGCATTCAAGAAGCTTTCTGAGACGGAAGACGGACTTAAAACGATAACTGCAAACATCAAGAATATTGAGGATGCTTTTATAGATCTTGGCGATAAAGTGACTGCTCCCGCTCGTGGTGCCAAGTTATCCGCAATGGTTCCAATTGTGGAGGTCCTTCCTACAGATGATTTGCATTTTATCCCCGCAACCCTTTCAGAGACTGTTGTTGCTACGAAGGATGTGAATGAGAAAACAAGAGAGGCCGCGTTTGGTCTACTAATTGACATTGGTAATAAAATGAAGGCTGGCGGTGTTGTACAGCATTCGCGGGTTCCTGGGATGGATTCGGATGCGCCTGATGTCGAAGCCAGTCTTGATGAGTATTTTACAATGTTGTCCGCGGGACTTGCTGGCTCCACGCCTCATATGATTAGTGCGACTATCACTGCTTTGAGCAGAGTATTGTATGAATTTCGAGATGTTGTTGGCACTGAGATGTTGAAGGAGCTGTCTTCTACTGTGGAGCTTTTCCTGACTTCCAATAATAGGGAAATAGTGAAATCAGCTCTTGGATTTGTGAAGATCACAGCAGTTCTTCTACCCGTTGAGATTGTCGAGCCATCTCTCAAGTCTTTGATCCAAAATTTAATGATTTGGTCTCATGAGCACAAGGCTCATTTCAAAGCGAAAGTCAAGCATTTGGTCGAGCGCCTGATCCGAAGGTTTGGTTTTGAAAAGATTCAGAGTATTTTCCCGGAGGAGGATTTGAAACTGTTGACAAATATTAGAAAGACTCGGGAACGAGCTAAGAGACAGGCCAAACAGAGTCATGACAATGAAGATGGCAAGGCAGACAACAAGCAGAAATACTCGAACGAATTTGACGAAGCCGTTTATGGAAGCAGCTCTGAAGAAGAAGATGATGATGCTGATTCGGATAGAGAAGACAATGCGTCCAAGCAGTCCCGCCGTAAAAACGAGAGGTACATTCTTGAAAGTGACGATCAGCCGTTAGATCTCCTGGACAAGCTATCTTTGGCACATATTTCCTCTTCTAAACCTGTCTCTAGGAAGTCAAAGCCTGAGCTGAAGAAGAAATTTGAGAAGGATGTCAATGGAAAGATTGTTATTAGAGAAGAAGCGAACGATGACAATGATGTTGAACTAAAAGGCGGTATTGATGCATATGTTGATGCTATCAAGAACGGACCTGTAAGAACTCAACATAACAAACTCAAGTACAAGCGGGCACGTAAATATCAGCACAGCGATGACGATGATGACGGTGAAGACGAGACTGTCTCCCAAGATAAAAAGCGTCAACAGAGGGCACCACCACGGGGCCGTCGTCCGCAGAAGCAGCAACGTAGAAAGCTGTGATTCGATGTATATTATTACTATTATTATTATTATGAATATTCAGTGAGACCGGCAGTTCTTAAAATTTTGGATAAAAAAAATGATACAAATGACTCTTACAGGTTAGTTATTTTTTGTTTGTCTTCGTTTTCCTGGGATATATCACATGTCCAAAACTTGCTTCAGAGTCGGTGATTTTCCTGGATGGAATCTGACTTTCAGTTTCATAATAATATCTTTGATGCAATATAAATTAGTCATTATGAAGATCCACTTCTAGTAGATTTGTATTTCTCACGTTAGCAAGGGGTTATGTAAAACCTTCAACAGAATACTCACGTCTCTCATATCTTCCATGTTGTGTGGATCCATCTGGTTGGTAACACCTTGTAGAGTCTTGGACACCGCTTCTGTTGCACCAATCATTGGACGGATCAGAGCAACAGGCGCTGCTCTTATCACTGCAATTGCGGCACCTTGTGCACTCCCAGTTTCCGCCGCCTGGGTCCCAATATCGAGCACCGCATTACGCGCCAGTGTCAAGTTCCTTCCGAAGCTCCTATACGCCAGGTGCAGACCCTCCGTAACCGTTGGAGGCTGATCAGCATAAAGGCTAATAGGATGCTGTCGCTCATCAGGAGGTTGTACTACCTCCTGACCCAAAGATTCCTCATCGCTGTCCAAATCATCAGAGTATGGCGACAAATAAGGTCGAGAACTCGGAGGTCTTCCATCTCTGGCGGATGCCCCACTTCCCCCCATGACTTGCTCTGCAGTTTCAAGAATTGCCTGCGTTCCTGCAGCAAGTTTCGCACCAAACTTTGCCAACTCGTTAGCAGTACCAGTTGCGAACTTCCACGCACCTTTCTGAAGACCCCTCACAACCCTTCCGTCCCGCTGGTATTCTTGGATTGGAATAATTAATAGGTCTCGGACACCGCTGCCGAGCTGCACAATAGGTCTCACAGGTGCAAGACCGGCAAGGAAACCACCAAGTTGATTTGTCTTAATGTCAGGCATCCAAATGCTGTTGAGCTGGTCATTCAGCTTTGAGAATCCGTTAATTCCATATAAAACCACATGCTTGAGCACGATGTTTGCTTGGTCGAGAATGAAAAAATTCATAAATTCAATGGTGCGACCCGACTTAAGGCCCATGTAATCAACCTTCTTAGGTTTATAGTCAAGTTGGATTTTGACGGCAAACACTTCGAGTCTTTGGATAAACATCTCTGTAGCATCTGGAGATGCTTGAAAGCGCTCGTCTTTGAATTCAAAGAAGCGAGTTAAAAAGTCAAGTGCGTCTTGATCTACTATTAGTCTCAATGGCAATACAGAGACACGCAATTGGATCTCCGAAACAGGAATATAAGCCACAGGCTTGACAATATCCATTTTTAGATGAAACATGCTGGCAGACGACTCTCTTTCTCCAGCGCTTTTCATATATGCAAGAAACTTATTCCAAGTAGATGTTTGAAAGTTATCAAATATCTCGGCATCCTTGACACGCAAGTCAATACTCGTCAGCACTGAGCCTGTATCTTCTCCTCTGTTTCTGAAATCCAGCTCATTAACAGGATCATCAACACCTCCATAGATTGAAATATCTGCTAAAACCTGCCTGAGATCGATTTTCACCTTATAATGCTTTGATCTCTTGAGTCCGAGTCTCTTTCTTTTAAATTGAGCTTTGTACCCAGGACTAGAGTTGCTGGTGAGATTTGAAGAAGTTGCGACACTCGTGGTCTCACTGTAATCAACATTGATATCATGGTTGATAGCATCTCGAAGTTGTGCTGGATCATCTCCCGCAGGAAGACCAATATATATCGAGTTGAACAGGAGATCTCCTACTAATTCTTTAACTGGTTCATCTTCGTCCACATCGAAGCCAATGTCATCAGTGCTTTGTTCACTGAGTTCACGAATCCCCGTCGAATGAGCTTCATCCTTTCTCAGTATGTCAGCAGCAACCTCAACTCTTTTCACAGCAGAAGATATCTCATCCCTAGTATAACGCCAGTCATAGCCGTCAAAAAGATCCCATACAAAAGACAGTATCCTGACTTTGATGATGATTTGAGGTGACTGGTTAGGTTGGTCGACATCTCCAACTTCACGATATCCCGAGTGCGAGGCCGTGCTCCGATATGATGAGCTCTTTGCAGACGTGCGCTTGCCAAAATGGTCTTCTTCGACTTGAAGAATAGATTCGTAGGACTCCACACGTTGGTCACCAGAGCTAACTCCCGAAGAGGTGACCGAATCACCGTTGGAACGATCGCTGAGAGACGACTTTTCTCCTGTTCCTGCCAAGAAACTTAAATCTTGGTTGAGTAGCATATCTGCTCTTGAATGACTCCCAGCACTCATAGAACCGGAGGAAGAATTTGTCCACTTCATGCGGGATGATCGACTATCTCCATAATAACTCTCGACAAAGTCTAAAGCAGATGGGATATCGTCGTTTTCTTCGCTGGTTCCACTAGAGGCACTTTTTGAAGACAGAGCATTGTCTGCAAAAGCATTGTCATCAATATCATTGAATGTATCGACATTATCATTTGTAGGGTTGGTATGAAAACGAACAGCTTCTGTTTCCTCGACTTCCGGTTTTAGAGCATTAAATGTTTGGATAAGTACTTGGGTTGAATCCGCACATGACTCCAATGCGACAGAATCTATTGTGACACCGACATCAAGAGGGCTTGCATCTTTTGCCTTGAAGGCAACCTTCAAAGAAGAAATAGATGCAATGGAAACAAATCCTTGTCTCAGGAAGTATTCTGCTTGACTGTTGTTCACATACCTTGGAGCGTCAGATCCAACAGGCGTGAGCTCTTTTACATTGTCTACTAGTAACAAATGTGACCGCTTGATGGCAACATCAATACTGGTAGACCCATTGCGGCCCATGACCAAGTCAGCAGATCCATCTCTTAAGACGACCACTGCTCTGGATAACAGATTCAACGGATTCAGATTCAACACACAGTCAACGAAGAAAATTGGAAACTTCAATTCGCTGACCCTGATAGTAGACGCCGAGTCCGACATGACAGGTGCTGATTCTGCGACTACTTCCTCATTGCCGGGAGTCTCAGAAAATAGCTGAAGCAAGCGAACATGATAATCAAATGCAATATTGTAGAACTTTGTCTCCAAAGGCTGTCGATTTCTCGTTTCTGCAAAGATCATTGGGCTCGCCTTCAGCTGAGGATTAGCTCTGTAAACAAGCGGATGGTACCCAGACTTGTCAAGATCAGAAAAGTCGCGAGAAAGGAACAATGACCACACAGAAAGCTGAACACTGTAACTCGACAGGATATTGACCTCTATCTGGCCAATATCAATATCAAGTATTCCTAGCTTTTGTGATTCCGCTTCGAACCTGCAATCCACTTTACCGATGTGCAAGCCCACGGTCACGAATTCATTCTCAATTATAGTAACTCTTGGTCTTTGAGGAGAAGGACTTGAGGCAGCAACCACCGCCGAGTCTGACGTCAGGCTCGTGAAATCTTCTATAATTTTCATTAGTCGCAATTGTGACAGGTTGACTGATATGTTATCGACATCGATGCGAGTCAGCACCGGTACAGTTGAATCTCCTCCTTTCGATGATTTAATCATCGCAGGTTGTATGCTGTGCGGATTTAAGTTAATCATAATCCTAGGGATCGAAAGTACTTCGTCCGAATCTATATATGCCTTTAACTTGCCAACCGTCAACTTGCCAGCCTGAAGAGAAGAAGGCAGGACGGTCATATGCAATGCCGACGAAGGCAATGAAAAAAGAATATCGACTGCATTAATGTGGGCCGATATCGATGTCATTATGGATTCTTTTTGTTTGGCAGACTGTTGTAGATCCGTACTGTAGCCACCGTCGTCCGTGTAAGTAGTAAATGTGTTGATGAGTTGGTAAACTTCTGATAGACAGTCGCTGTCCATATTCACATTCACAAGATGCGGGAGAAGAAACACATAAGAGTCCTCTCCAATATGAAGTGTGAGGTCATCAGCATCATCAGTACTATCGTTTGGTACAAATTTGACCAAATGACTTTCATTTTTAGTAGCCGAAATATGGCGGACAGTGAATAGAAACCCACTATCGCTTGGAACAAGTTTAACATCATCTATGTTGATGACAATCGAGTGGGGGGACTTGAAGCACCCTTTTTCCGAAAGGTCGTCCAACCCGAGTTGGAGAGAGCGTATAGAAACTAAATCCAGCTTCGATATCAATTGATCTTCAGCATCACTTGGAGGGTCCGACAGTCCATTATTGTCAGTGAAATGGTATGTAGGACGATCAAAATGGAGCAAGTTCGTCAAGGCACTGACTGGTGGAGCCAGCGCATGCAAAGAAATACTAGCCGATCCGACTTCGAGCGCAAAGTTCTTTTCTAAAACTCCCTTGAATCGGATATCAATCTGGTCGATGTACGCCAGCGACGTGGGCTGAGGAGCAACAGCGACTTGACTAAGAGCATTCGACATCGCACTCATGTACATAGTACTGGCCTGCTCTGCCGAGTATATGGTGCTCTGGAGCATGGAAGGATCGATCTCTGCACTGTCGTCGTCGTCCGATTCGACTGAAACTGAATCAACATCTCCAGGGTGCTGCCCAGATGGCATGGATGGTGTAGAGATCTCAACTCCATGAATGGTAACAGCCCTCAAGCCCGATGATGTCGAAAGGGTAATTTTTGCTACCGTAACATCCACGTAGATGTTGTCAATGATAATGCGGATAGTAATGTCGTTCAGGACAATGTTGAGTTGAGACAACGCAGCATCAGCAAGTCGCGATATCATATTTGGAAAATCGCCAAATCCGTATCCTACATCGCCGTCGTCGCCGTCTGAATCAGACAGGTTATTGTCGTCACGAGTGGTTGCTGCTTCAGCGAGCTGGGGAACCAGAACGCTCTGCGTCAAGTCGGCGGTTGTTTTTGCGAGCATTTCCGAAATGTCGCCTTCGCGCAGAATGTCAGGCATCAGTGACAAGGTGAGACCAATGGAGGACCCAGTGATCTGGACTCCGCCAACCACCGCCAGCTTGAGGTCCAGCGACCCGATCCGTCCGTCCCTGACGTAAACGCCAGGGATAGAGATGCGCTCAGCATCTAAATGCACATCACGTAGCGCGAGGTTGGTGTTGCCAGTTCCAAATGATACGTCGAGATTGCTGAGGTCGAGATCAGAAAACACAGACAACTTGTTGAGAATGTATCTAAATATTCGCTTGTGGATGTTTTGTGGAACCCATGACATGGCGTATGAGCTGGCAAACTCAGACTGTGGATGTGACGTATATGCTGTACACCACCAGTATCCACGCTTTGTATATAGATATATATATAAAGCTCTGGCAGACGGCTACTGGTGACAGTGGTGAGTAGAAGAGTAGAATAGATGAGTGATGGGTGACGAGCAGCTGCTGGGAAGTCCAACCCTAGTCCTCTCGATAACGATAAGGGCGTCGATCCTTGAGCGGAGGATAGCTCTAAAGTATAAAGAAATAAAATAGACAACAATGCGGAACATTATACCACAGTGGAATCGTAACAGAACCACAGTGGGTTTATTTTTGGCTTCAGATTGTGATTTGGCTGTGGTTGTATCTGTTATATATCCTCGTGCTCATGGATATACTCGCTGCTGTGAGACGCGCCTGCACGCAATATGCGCAGTGAGACCCGAAGGTGGCGAGCGAGTCCAACGTACAACAGTCTAACAAAAAAATGGCAGATTTGATTTCAACTCCTTTTATTTTCACCCTTGTACGGTGGTCTTAGTCGACTATGGGTAGGCCGATTTCAACAGTGGTTTACGCGTCACACACTTGCGCAGTTGGGCGTGGATACATGGGAGACACAAGCGGATCATGAAGGATTGTTAGTCATGATGGATATTTAGGCAACAAGCAGCATCGTGAAGTGCTGGGAGATGGGACAATGCCAGTCGTTGAGACTGACCACCCAGGCCAGTTTGCCCTCGTGACAGATGCTGATAAGGCGGCTGTCAGACTCGTCCAAGGCGTTGGTTTCTGCGTAAGGCGTCATGCAATATGCAGCCCTGACAGGTGGGTGACTGCATAGCGGAGATAAGCTAGGCATATCACCTTGCGACTCCGTCGCGCTGTGGCAACTGCTGCACAGTTGAAATTCGGATTGTCAGCTATATATGTCAATTATAGGAGTTTTATACGAGACTGGGGAAGTCAATTGTGTCCTTGCTCAACTGCGCAGCAGTTGCCACAGCGCGACGGAGTCGCAAGACAGGTCAGTACCAGGACCGCGGTGATAGCGACACAACCGCGTCGCAGCAACACAATGGCGCCGAATATATAGCGTACAGACACTGGAATAAAATAGCTGTGAGCACATGTTGAAATTGGGCGCAGCACAGCAGAGATGGCTCAGTAAAGCGTCACTGGATCCACAGTTACACTGTAGATCGCCCACACAGCACTGGAAGTGTTATAGCGGGCTCTGCTGTCAGTTTGCTGTCAGTTTGCTGTCACTGACTAGCGCTGGGCTAGTTGTGGCGATCCGCGTGAGGTGCCAGATTATCAACTGCCGTGCCCTCGCCAAGCGCGCAGCGCGATACGAGTGCCTCCCATGTACAGCTAATGCAGCTAAAGCGTGCAGCCGATATCGATATCGCAACCGTGATCAATTGACGCCTGCGGAATCTACTAGTACATCTGCCAATACGTCAATCAATGCCCTTTATCCATATGCCCAGATGCATCTGCTGGAACGCATACCCTTAGTAGTGACAGCTTCAAATGGCCTTCAAAACTCCCTTGAAGGTCTCTATGAAGTCCGATGAAGTTCGCTGACCTGCGTTTGGGCTGCCAGATCCAGGAACGCGCCATTGAGTCAGCACCCCATCCCTGCCAGGTCGACAAGGTCGACTGTTGCGGTAGCAGGCTGGGCAGGCGCCGAAATGGTCTTCCGAGGTCGGACTGGCGGTCGGCGACTATCATCCCCGCACGGGCCTCCTGCACCTCCGCCAGCGTCCAGGTGAGATGCACCATAGCAACCGTCACCTGCAGCCTCCCGCTTCTATAATAAGAGCGCGCAAACGCTAATATGGAGGCAGCTCCAGCAAGCGGATATCGAGAAAAGCGATTTTTTCGCAAAAACCCCGTTGCACGGCAGCCACAACAAGTGGGCGCGCCAGTAGGGGTTCGAGACCGCCAGACGCCAAGTTCCCCGGGCAGACAGCCTGGGTCGGACCGGCGGTGGCCAGCACGTTTATCGCGCGCCACACGTCAGTCGTGCCCATATTGGGAGCCTCACGTCGTTAAAACCGGTTGTGACAGCAGTTGCCCCCTAACACTGTTACTGCCGTCAACGCGTTCAGTTGCAAACACGGCACCCAATCCTCACCCCCCTCGCAATTCCCGCCCCTCGTTGTGCGCTGTAGCGGGTCGACGCGCTGGACGTAGGTGACGCGCTTGTGGATCTGGCTGGATTTCCCGCGCATCTCGTGATTTGGTGTGGTCGGGAGGTTTCTGTGCTGGGACGACTGCTCGACGCTGACCGTCTCGGTTCGACGACCGTCTAGTCTGTAAGACCTGCGTGGCATCTGCCGTCGCGTGACTCTCGTTTGGACTTTTGGACTCGTGCCGACTGACTCGACTGACCCAACTGACTCAACCGACTCAACTGGGTGGCCCAGCTCGACTCAACTGACTCAACGGGCTAGACTGACTCGACTCAACTGGCTCAACTGAACTAACTGAACTGACTCAGCTGACTAGACTGTATCAACTTACTGGACTGGTTGGACTGACTCAACTGACTACTGACTGAACTGACTGAACTGACTGGTCTGCCTGGTCTGACTGGACAGATTAGTTGGGGTTATTGCTGGTTCAGTAGTTTTGGACCCTGTGATTATACGATTTTTGATCGCTGTCATTTCGTCTAGTCCTATCTGGATCTGTTTTAGATCTGTTTCTGACTGGTGGTTCCCTTTTTTTATTTTGTAGTGTTCCCAGATGACGTCCGACAGCGTGTCCAGAAACGTGCGAAATCTCCACTTGGACCTCCACGACCTGTCTGTGCCAGTTGCCGACTCGCTGCAGTCGCCACCTCTGAGCTCGTCGCACCGACCTGCCCATAAGCAGAGCGCCTCGGTGGGCCACACGCCTAATGGGTCGGGGTCGCGGCCAGTGGCCATGTCGCCAGGTTTCAGGGGTCGCAATTTCTCGCGACCGTCGACATTCTATCAGACTGGCGCAGGCTCGTTCCCTGGCGACCACCCGCCAGAGGGCTACATGTTTCTCCACAGCCCAGCCAGCCCTCGCAGCCCTACAGGCTCGCGGTCGCGCAGTCCACTAGCTGCTGGCAATGACCGGCTCAAGATTGTATCTGGAGCGGGTGTTGGTGGTGCTAATAGTGCTGGTAGTGCTGGTGTTGCGGGATCTGGTGGTATAAATGGTGGTTCTGGTGGTATAAGTGGTAGTGGTACGAATGGTGGTACGAATGGTGATGCAGCAGGTGCTGGAGGGCTCGCAATGCCCAAGAGGCCTCCTGCTGCTGCAGTAGACGCCCAGACGCGGTCGTTTTCGATCCGACGGGTCTTCACTGACCCTTCGTCGCCAGACACACCAGTGCCCGAACTGCCTCCAGGCTGGGACTACGACTTTGGCAAGAACAGCAACAACATCAGCAACAACATCAGCGGTAACAACATCAGCAGCAGCTACAACATCAGCAGCAGCTACAATATTAGCAACAGCAACAACGTTAGCAACAGCTACAATATCAGTAACAGCAACAACGTTAGCAACAGCAGCAACAACGTCAGCAACAGCAGCAACAACATACACACAAGCTTCAACTCGAGCTCGACATCTACGGGAGACGGGTCGAGTGCCAGTCCCGACGGGCCCAATCGGCTTTCTGGCACCGTGGGCATGTCGAGCAATAAAGTGGCGTCCAGTGGCAGCATCGACAGGCGAAAAGACTCGATGGCCAGTACGCGCACCAAGCTGTGCAGCGCATGCAACAGGCCCATCTCGGGCCAGTTTGTGCGGGCGCTGGACTCGGCATACCACATCGAGTGCTTCACCTGCGCCGACTGCGGCACCCAGTGCTCGGCCAAGTTCTTCCCCATCGACAACCCCGACCCGGCGTCCCCAGTTGCCCAGGTGGCGCTGTGCGAGAAATGCTACTTTACGAGATTGGATCTGGTGTGTTATGCGTGCTCGGGCGCATTACGAGGCTCATACATCACGGCGCTCGGGCGCAAGTACCACCTGGACCACTTCACCTGCTCCATGTGCGACACGGTGTTTGGGCCTGAGGACAACTACTATGAGCACCACAACTCCATCTTCTGCCACCTCCACTACTCGCTGCTCCACGCGTCCAAGTGCGAGGGCTGCCAGACGCCCATTCTCAAGCAGTTCGTCGAGATCTACCGCGGAGGCCGCGAGCAGCAGTGGCACCCCGAGTGCTACATGATCTTCAAGTTCTGGAACGTCAAGCTGTGTCCTGACGGCGCCGTGGCGACCCTCAATCCGCTGCGTCCGCTGTCGATGACCGCCTCGTCGGCTCCAGATCACCACCAGTCGCAGCACCAGGTGGTACGCCACGAGCGCGAGGTCGAGTCCCGCGTCTACTCCATCTGGACGGTGCTGTGCGGGTATGAGGAGGGCACTGCTGCGTACATTTCCGACATGCTGCAGAGCGCGTCCAACGCCAACCACGCCAACGCACTGTCTGCGACTGCCAACCTGGTGTCCAAGATCGAGGTGCTGTTTTCGGCTCTCGACGCGCTGGGGGCGCTCCTGGAGCCCCATATTGCATCCTACAAAGCGTCGCGTCCGCTCGACACAGACGCTGCCAACACCGCCAGCAACAACGGCAGCAGTGGGTCGCTGTCGCAGAGTCCCTTCACCGAGCTGGGACGCGAGCCTCGCCATCTGATCCGCAAGGTCGTCGAGTTCATGTCCATCGTGTCGCAGTCGCGGGAGCGCAAAGTCGACCGTATGGGCATCACGCCCGACCTGCTGAGCCTGGTGACGAGCCTGGCCCACTACTTCAAGGTGCTGATCCGATACGGGCTGTCCAACTCGCTGCAGTACGACAGATCCACTCCGTCGTCGCCAGCTGGCTCGGCAGTCGACCTGTTTTTGAAGCGCATCGAGTCGCACCAGCGTGTAGGCTCGGTGCTCAGGAACCTGGGCGTCAGTGCCGTCACCAGCGACCGCTGTCGCAAGTGCCAGAAGTACGTCGAGGACCTGTGTATTCGGCTGGGCGACCGTCTGTGGCATGCTGACTGTTTCGCGTGTACGCGCTGTGCACGTCCGCTGGCGAACCTCGTGGACGACGCGCGGTGGACTAGTGGAGTCGCCGACGCAGACAACACTGCGCTGCTGTGCGTGGACTGTGCGGACCCCGAGTTCTCCACTGGCGGCTTCGAGACCATCTCGCGGCTCCGCCAGCTGTGCTACCTGCTGAGGATCGCAATAGCGCGGTTCCGGCTGACGCTGGACGCCTACGACGCTCGCGACAAGAGCCAGGCGTCCAGCAGCGGTGGCGACGATGCCAGCTCGCGCGCCAACGGGGGCAACCCGTCGTCGAGCTCGCTGGCCAGCAGCGAGAAGGGCTATATGACGACGCTGACGGACATCCGCCGACTGCGGTCTGCAAAGCTCGACAGGCGGGTGTCTGAGATGTCGCGACGGGCGCGCCAGTCGCGCATTCTCGACATGCCCGACTCGGAAGTCGGCCAGGTCAAAAACCCGTCGTCGCAGTCGCTGCTGATGGATCCAGCCTCGACAAGACCTGGCCACCATTCGCCTGGTTTGGACGCGGCAGCGGTTGCGGACGCGCCTGAAGACGGTTCGCAGCTGACGGTGCCTGAAATGGCAGCAGTGGCGCCAGGTGGTCACAACAACGGTAAGAAGACTGGCAAGCGCTCGTTCAGCATCAAGCGCAAGAAGGAGGTGCACATCGAAGAGCTGCGCACCAAGGAGTTTGTGACGAGGCTCGACCGCACCACCGACCTGCTGCGCAACGAGAAGTCGCTGACGCTCGACGATATTCCTCGCATTGTAGCTGCCGAGCAGGCCAGAGAGCAGCGTCCGAACGCGTTCCGACACCAGAGCAGAGCTGCCTCGAACGCAGTGCCGGTGCCCAAAATGATCTCGGAGTCCAGGAAGGACGAGAACAAGCGGTTCATCTCGGACCTGACTGGGTCGGAGCTGTTCTACGTGCAGCACGTGTGTGTGATTCTGATCCACGACCTCGTCAAGGACTGGTTCAGCCTCGACGAGCTGTTTGATCTCATCGAGACCAGGAAGCCCCAGAGCGTGTGGAGCAAGTTCGGCAAGGCCTTTGGCGGCGGCAGCGGCAGCGGAGGCCAGCAAAAGAACTCCAAAAAGCGAGCTGGCATTTTCGGGACGTCACTGGACGTGCTGGTAGACAAGCATGGGGTCGAGACCTCGCTGGGCGTGGGTCCAGTGCCGCTGCGAATCCCGGCTTTTGTGGACGACTGTATTTCTTCGATGCGCCAAAAGGACATGTCTGTAGAGGGCGTGTTCCGAAAGAACGGCAATATCCGCCGGCTCAAGGAGTTTGCCGAGCAGATCGACAAGAACCCCGACAAGAGCGGCATCCTCTCTGAAGAGAACGCCGTCCAGCTGGCTGCGCTGCTCAAAAAGTTCCTCCGAGAGCTGCCTGAACCGCTCATGACGTCCAAGCTGCAGAAACTGTGGATCACGGCTCAAAGTATGTTCTTTTTTATTGTATTTTTTTGGGTGATAGTTGCTAACAGATAGAAGTGAAGGACACCGACGCGAGGATGAGGCTATTGCACTACATCTGTTGCCTGGTGCCGAAAATCCACAGAGATGTCATGGAGGTGCTGTTTTACTTCCTCAACTGGACGGCCTCGTTCTCGTACGTGGACGAGGAGTCGGGTTCCAAGATGGACAGTCATAATCTCGCGACTGTCATTATGCCTAATATTGTGTATCTGGACAAGGAAGAGGGCGGTGGTGCCGGCGAATCTGGAGACGCCTACCTGCTCTCCATCGAGTATGTCAACACCCTGATCGAAGACCAAGCGGTGTTTGCTGAGGTGCCCATGGAGGCAACCATGATCCTCAACCAGACGGGCCTGCTCAACGCAGCCACCGACCCTCCCAGCAAGGACGTTGCTGCCAAAGTACAGCAGTACCTGGGTGGCGTTGGCGGTGTGGCTGCTCTTGGAGTTTCCGGCAATAACGAGTGTCTCAAGCCAAGCGACTCGGTGGACAACCTCGAGCGTCCGCTGCCTATCCGGGTGGATACTTTTGGGAATCGAGTGCCGGACGGCCACGAGGCTGCTCTCAATCGCGTGAGCAGCGCCGACTCCAGTAATCAGAGCCCCGTAACGCCTACAAATGTGTAACGATAATGAGCTAATGTACTGTACCTTTGAAGAATCTTAATATTGCGTTGACTTTAACTGTTTTGCGACTCCGCCGCGCTGTAGCAACTGCTGCGCAGTTGGAGTCGTGGACACTGGTTGGCAACACAGTTGCGATTTGACTGTTCTTATAACTTAACTCACGCTCATGTAGATCGACTAGAAGCTCGACGTACAATCTTAATATTGCGTTGACTTTACCTGTTTTGCGACTCCGTCGCGCTGTAGCAACTGCTGCGCAGTTGGTCGTGGACACTGGTTGGCAGCACAAGGTTGTGATTTACTGGTTTTTCGTACAACTTAAACTGACAGAAATCAACTACAAGCTCTCCACATACAACTGCGCAGCAGTTGCCACAGCGCGACGGAGTCGCGAAACTCTTGCTGCCAATGAAAAGAGCGCAACCACGTACTGAATTTACAACTGAATACATTTGTCGTGACTGTACAAAATAAATAGGCATGCATTGGCAAGCGGTCCAGGCGCACCACTTAAGAGACATGTAAAATATCCGATGCCTGGGCCATCAGGACTGTTTTGGGGCGAAATCTTCGACAGTAGGTGGTCCACCAGCGACGCGGACATCGAGATGTTCAATGCTGTCTCCCAGGACCGTTCCCTTGAACCGGCTCTCTTGTCCGACTCGGATCCGTTTCTTCATCAACGCAGTCAGCCACTCCTCGTCTTCCTGCTTGTGGACCTTTTTAAAGGCGTCTTTGTCGTCTTCTTTCACCGCCTGGTTGGTTCCCATCACCGACATCTGTGGTATGCGCGAGATCCGCCGTGTTTCCTCAGGAATGGGCCCCTTGGCCCACTCAATGAACTCGTCGAACCCAGCGACTCCATTAGGATCGAGGTCTAGCGGATCCAGAATAACCCTTGGCCGTATGAGGCCTATCTCTTCCAATGCCAACGCCACATCCTGTATCACCACTTCCTCGCGTCCACTGAGGTGGGCGTATTTGCTCGCCAACGACGCCAGTTTGTTGAGATAGCGGATCATGATGTCGGTGGATATGTCCATCAACGAGGGGCTGCACCGGTCAATTCCAGCAGCCCGCAGCGTCTGCGCGCACGACACGCGCATCAGCGAGAAGAAAAACTCCGCGCTCATCTCCTGTACACAGATTTGGTGCGGAAAAACAGCTGCCTTCTGCCACGGTTTGCTGTGAGTCGAGTCGTAACTGCTGCATTTGAACCACTCTACCCTTATATTTTACCCGCCTCACCAACTGACACGTCCTTCGCGAAGCTACACGCACCGGTTTGACATTGTCACAACAGCACCATGCCTGACTTGAGTCTTTATGCGGTGTCAGCTGTGCTGATGCTGGACGGCGACGGCAATCGAATCTTCGCCAAATACTACCAGCCGCCGTATGGCAATCCGACGGGAGCTCTGGTGGACGAGCCACTGTCGGTGAAGGACCAGAAGGCCTTTGAGAAGGGCTTATTTGCAAAGACCAACAAGCAGAACGCCGACGTCATCATATACGATTCCAAAGTGGTCGTCTACAAGCAGGCTCTCGATGTCACGGTGTACGTTGCCGGAGGTTTGGAGGAGAATGAGGCTATGTTGTATCAGGTTGTGCTGGGTCTGAAAGACGCAGTGGACATTCTGCTGAGGCATTCGGTCGACAAGCGAACCATATTAGAAAACTACGACATTGTGTCATTAGCTGTGGATGAGACGGTGGATTCTGGGATCATATTAGAGGTGGATCCCGTCACCATTGCTGCCCGAGTGTCCAAGGCTCCCCAGTACGACAATACCAGCGCCGTCAACGTCGAGTTAAGCGAGCAGGGCATTATGAACATGTACCAGTTTGCACGGGGCCGGCTGACGGAGCGTCTTCGCCAGCAGTTTACTTAACTTAGTATTTATCGTAGTATAGCCATGATGGCTGTATGAGATCATTTTATGTAGATACTATGAATTACTTAAAGCACATGCCGTAGATAATCATATTGGCAGTATGAGTTAGTACATAGTATGTAATTAATCAATTGAATGACCTATGTAAATGGGACCGAACTGACGGAGCACCTTCGCAGCACTGATATTTACAATCAACGGTTCTTGCTCTTTCCTTTGTTGTTAGCCTTCCGCTGGTTGTTTGCACTGGACCCCGGAATCGTGAATTTGACTTTGCTGACAGCGATAGTTAAGACGACATCTGCCTCTTTGAGGGACCGGATCAGACTGAGCTCACATGGCCATACATAGTCTGGATCCGTCTCCGAGTTATCAGGCTTGGCATTGAGAATCGCGTACAATGCATCTTTGACAGCTTTTCCCTTCTTGACAGTACCCGGCTGGATTTTGACCTTGTACTTCAACTTGCTCAGACTGCTCCACGGACCAAACACAGGTATCACGCCTACTGGCTTATCTCCGGGAACAATGCGCGGTACGATCCGCTCGAATGGGTACACAGTGTCATCATCAGCATCTTCATCTGCCTCTGCATTAAGCAGACGCTTCTTCTCTGCCTCCCGTTGCCTGTGCTGTCGCTCTTTACGCAACCGTTCCTGGTCTTCTTTCTTCTTCTTTGCTTCGCTCTCCTTAGCTTTTGCCTTTTCGATCCCTCTCATGGTTCCAAGGATTTCCATTTTCTGCTGCCGCTCTTCTTCATCTTGATCCGCATATTTAGCCATTTTCCTCAGTTTTCCTTTCTTTCCGCGTACTTTAGGTGGCTTCTGGCCAGTCTCGTCACTTTTCTTTGGCTTGACTTTTAAGTCGTCTAGTGCACGTTCAATATCCAAGACAGCCGATTGCACATCTTTATCTGTTGCCAATGTTGCGACACTGTTTTCCTCCTCTGCTTCATTATCTGACTCAGGCTTGTCGTCATCCGAAACTTTTTTATCCGATGGCGTATCTTCAATTAATTCCTTCTCGCTCTCAGAAGAAACTTCCATTTGTTGTTCAATGACTTGTCGCCGTTCTTCAGCCTCCACCTGGGGATCTGAAAACTCGTCGTCACTGTCTATTTGTGTGTCTGGGAATTCCTCATCATCACTCCCCACCTGAGTATCTGGAAACTCTTCATCGCTGTCGGCTTCAACATCATCATCATCCACCGCCCCCGCTTCATTTTCGCTAGTAGGACTCTCTCTCGAAATAGCAGCTCGATTTGCCGTCCTCTTGTACATTGGCATAGACTCCTCAGATATCAGCCATAGAAATCCGAAACCCATGTCTAATTGAGTAGGGGGCAAAAAGTGCTTACCTTCTCCCTCAACAACTATAAATTCTGTAGTCACAATATCGCCCTGTTTGGTCAGTCGAGGTATCTGGGACCTGGTGGCCCACCAAGCCGGAGTGACTGCTTTGGAATCCCATGCTTTCGAAGTGGCCACTACAAATGCGCCTGCTTGAGTTAAAGTGGTGGGTGGAATGTCGGGTACATTAAGATGGTTCTTGACGATAAGCACTGAAGCTCCTCCAATATCACAATGCACGTAAATATCGTTCTTCTTGAAGTAGCGTCGCAGTAGTAACTCGTTTTGGAAATTGTCACGGCCCCCAATGCATAGGTAACCGTCAGAGCTCAAGAACCAGTGAAACTTTTCAAACCAGTATGTCTCTCTAATCGCATGCAACGACATGTGGCTGTCTTTTTCCTTCTCCAGACTGTTCTTCAAATCCCGCCTGATCTTCTTTTCGGCGCTGCGATACGCCTGATCTGCCTGTTTTTCCGTTCTTTCCTGCTTGGCAGCAGCAGTCTTTTTGACATCGAAATAGTTTCGTGCATTGGCCCATGCCGATATTCCGAGATCGATTTCTACTCTAACAGTTTGTTGCTTCCTTTGCGGCAAGTCCTCTTCCTCTTCCTCTTCCTCACTATCGGAAAAATCCGATTCCGATTCGTTTCCTGATTCATCTTCACCATCATCAGGGGCTTCAGAGAGAGGATCAGGAAGGGCAACCGAAATCTTGTTCTTCTCAAGATTTAGGGGCAATGCGATGAGTTGTGCCACAGGATTCGACCTCGATTGCTCCACTTTGATGATATTCTCAATATCCACCCAGTCCATCCCCTGATCGATCAAAGAACGTACCGCAGCAGCTGCTTCCTCAACTCGGTCGGAATAGCTTTGCAGTGCAAGACCCAAAATATAGCTCTTGTCCTGAACCTGCTGAAGGCCCTTGACCCGCTTCATTTTTTCATCCTTGGCAGCTTGGAGTCGTTTCTCCGCAACTTGCTCCTGGTTAGACACCCTCAGAGAGAGCTTAGTGGCCTCAATGGTGGAGAAATACGTATCCACAGCACGATTGAACGACGAGAGCTCTAATATTTGGAAATCGTCGCCCGGTAGCGATGGCTTGAATGGCTGGAAATCCTCATAAAGATATTCCAGAGAAGGTGTATCTGACCCTGCGATTATTATTTGATTTTCCTTCTCTTCGTTGTAGTTGGGATTCTTCTTTGCCAAGATGAAACCAGGCACTACATCTTGAGACACCAATTGACTCGAGACTTCAGCTCCTTTATTTAATGCTTTCACAATATTATCGATTTGCTCAGTATTTGATGCCAGCGACATGCAATCTTTCGTGTTGGGGTCAATGCCCAGCTCTTGCAGTGACTGCTCGATAATCCCCGGAGCAATGCTTGGAAGCCGTGTGTACAGTATCCGTTTCAATGTCAGTTTGTCCTTCCTTTTTTTGGACTTAGGAGCTGGAGCCGATACGTCCTGCTGCAATGGGTTCGATATTTGGTCACTCTCTTCGTTTGCTACGGTCGACTGCAGCCAAGAAGATACCTTTGCGGCATCAAATGAAGAATCAGACGGTGGTTGCTCGAGATATTGTGACAATGGATATGTCTCACCTACAGCACACCTAGTCTGGTTTTCATTGGCAGATACAACTCTCTGCAACGAAAGAATCCGGCAGTCTTTGTCTAGTAAAATCATGTTTCCTCCAGCGAAGAATTCAATGACCAGATGGTAAGCATGGTCGTCTGAAAAACTGAATACCAGCACCCTGTTTTCTGGAGCCAGAGAAATATCTGCCAGCCGTCTCGATTTTAGGTGTTTCCTGAGTTTTGCAACAAACCCTGATGGCGTTTGAGTAGTTGCACGAGCATAGTCCGTCAAATGGACTCGGAACCCTGGATCAACAATTACTAACTTCTTCGAGTCCGGCACACCAAACCGAAGCAGGAAAAGATGTGATGAGGACGTCAAGTCATATATATTCTGCAATCTGTAGTTTGAAATCTGGGCTCTGAGCTCATTTTTCACTACCTGAAGATCCAGATAGCTGAACCTTTGCTTCATGTTTGAAGTTGACTGTCAATGACAAGAAAAGTCCCTAACCAGGGTCTCTCCGCATATAACGGTTGATTCCCTAATATCTTCGAGAAAGTTGACATCTTCTCAGATGCCATCGCTGTGGAGCAGATACAATGCGCTTCCTCAAAAAGTCCGACTATATGTCGGATTATCTACATTGGCTCTTGCTTACTGGGGTAATTCCGTTATGAATGATGTGTACGCTGAAGAGCAGCTGCGCCAGGAAGCAGTCCGAAGACTTGAAAATGAAAAATCAAAGTCATAAAAGATCCATCTTGTCATTGTGAAATAATTACACGATTATGTCGTGGATTATTTCTTTACGCATGACAATTGCATTGCTTCTAGATGAACAGTTGTGAAACGTCAGTGTGGTACAAGGTCGCACATCACAGGGCCATGTATATATTTTTTTGCATTACGCACAGCCATTGGATGGAATCTATTAGATTTATCTAGGGAGAAACGTCTATACAATCAACATGCTAGCTTCTATTGAATAGTGCTTGATGCATTCTTGTTGAGTGTAACATTCTGAGGAATTGCGATATAACTATTAAGGAAATATTGAGCCAAAAAACCTTGATCCGTTGACATACCAGCACTTGCACAAACGATCATATATCCATCGAATCAGAATTCTGTATATCATCATAGAACACCAGTTCAGTTGTTTCTTGAGAAACCCGCAAAGGTTAACCGATAATGTGGTCTATACCTTTATTCTCTTCGAGCCATCTTTAAACACTATCAGCGAGTCCTCAACTTCACGACCTAACCTTGACATGGTAACACTGGAGGAGGTTGCGGAGGGCATCCGCGATCTCAAGTACAAAAAGGTGGTATTTATGGTGGGAGCCGGAATCTCCACATCTGCTGGGATCCCTGATTTCCGGTCTCCTGAAACTGGTCTCTACTCGAACTTGCAGAGATTGAATCTCCCATATCCGGAAGCAGTGTTCGACATCGACTATCTACGCAAGAATCCGAAGGCGTTCTACACACTGGCCGACGAACTATATCCGGGAAAGTTCGAGCCGACCTTGTTCCATCAGTTCATGAAGAAGGTTCACGACAAAGATATATTACGACGGCTCTATACGCAAAATATCGATACTTTAGAGAGCATTGCGGGGATAGCAGATCATAAGATAGTAGCAGCCCATGGATCGTTCGCCAAGAACCATTGCATCGACTGTCGGTCGGAAATGTCTGTTGAAGACTTGAGAGAGGCGATGCGGAAAGAAGCTGGCACAGTGTCTATCCCAAGGTGCGAAGAGTGTGGAGGAATCGTCAAGCCCGACATTGTGTTCTTCGGAGAGAGCCTGCCATCAGTATTTTTCCGCAGCATCGACGAGGATCTGCCTCAGAATGCTGATTTGGTGATTGTCGCCGGAACATCTCTGACGGTGAGTCCATTCTCCATGCTGCCAGACATGGTAGGTCGTGATTGTGTTCGCGTTCTGTTCAATATAGATCTCGTTGGCTCGTTTGGATCGCGACCAAATGACGTAGTTGTGCTGGGAGACTGTGATGCCAATGTGGGTCGCTTCAAGAAGATGCTCGACTGGGATATCGAAGACCTCACCGATAAATTTGCTGCGATATCTACCGAGGAAACTGCCGAGGAAGCTGAAGAGCTAGCTGCCAAAATCGAGAAGGCTGTTGACGAGGCGGTTGATAGCGACCAACCAGTTGAGGCAGATCAAAAGCAGGAAAAGCAAGTTGATGAAGACGAAATTTCGGGTGTTGACAAGGAGGAGGAGAAGCCAATTGGAGATGAGGACGGCGAGGCAAAGAGCAAGTCTGTTTCCAGTGCTGTGTCCGGTGAAGAAGCGTCTGAATCAAAAAGCCGGACCGAAGGTAGTGCCTCCAGGCAAGTGGCAGACAGAGCATAAGGTCAGCAGTGATCCAAAAAGTAGTTCACATGCTTCCGACGAGGATGGCAAGTGAACGTACAAATGTTCTGTTCTGGAACAACTTTGTAGTGTGATGAATATTAATGATAAACTTCTAAAGATCCCATAGCTATGAATCGCAAATTAAATAATAAATTTAACAAAAAAGCGAAATAAAATAAAGCAAGGTAAAACAAAGTGAAATAAATCAAGTAAAATAACTTAAAGCAAAATTTTATACTAAAGAAGTTTAACGCAGTGAAAAAGGTCATCTTTGAAAATACGTAGAGTACACTTGGAATTCTGTTCCGACATAGCTATTTAGAAAATAACGCATGAATTCAGGTAAATCGCAGACCAGAGTCCAGCGACGTATATAGTATCATGGTTTATTGGTCGCAAGGATCAACACAGTGGCCCATTTAATCGTCACAGTGGTGTCGTCTGTCCAGTTCTCTGCCTTGCAAATATCTCGCGAGCACTGATCTATGATATCAGGAGCATCTGGATTTTGCGACTTCCATGTGTGATAAACACTAGCAGTGCGCATATACTCAATGACCTGCTTCAATTGCAACGTCCGAGTCATCTCAAATATGGTACCTGGAGCCAGTTCGCTCGACTGGTTCTTGTGGATCTCGACATTGGCAAAGCCGTTTAAAGACTCAAGAGTGTGTTCCAGCATGTTTCGCAGCCTATTTCTTCCCGGCTGCTCCCAGCAGTTGCCCATATGCTCGGGACTGTAAACATAATCCAGGGTGATTTGAGAAGCTGTGGGGTGTCCCACGTAGATATGGTCAACATAACCCCAGATGGCCAGGGTGCCATTCGGCTTAAGTGTTCTCGACACAGAGTTTGCGAACTTTGGGAAATCAAACCAGTGGGCAGCCTGAGCACTAGTGATGACGTCTACTGAATGAGGTGCAAACTGGTCGACAAGCGTTGTATCCGAGCCAATCTGAAATTTGAGGTTGCCAACATGCTCTCCTGCTTTGGTGGCAGTGGATATCATGTTCGGACTCGGGTCAATTCCTATCACCGAATCAAAGTACTTTGCCAGCTGGATGGTAGCCTCTCCTGGCCCGCATCCGATGTCTACACACTGCGAATTGGTGGCTACGGGGTTGTGCTTGGTGAAGTAGCTGTGGATGTACTGGTACAAGGACTGTGGATAAGTAGGGCGTGCTGCCAGATAGGAGGCGGCATTGAATGTGGCCTTACTGAACGTCGACATAGTGTACCGGTCAAAAAATCAAAGGCGTCTTTTAGTCGGCTTTATATAGATGTTCGCACATGTATACATACCAAGTGGAACCCCACTAAAAGATCTCCGAGTACGGGTCCGACTGCGGCGAATACGTTTGACAACATGTCCGAGTCGGCCAAACTCCGTCCTTCCTCCTCGATCCGGTGTCATTGTGCATTTAATATACCCAACAATACAACTGGAATGCTGCACGAACACTACGAAACTTTTCGCTTGATTTTTTTACTCTGAAGAATTTGTCGAAATATACGAAAACGGCATTAAGCTGGCTACGGCTGCGATGCAGTCGCATGTTGATTTTTCAGGGCAAAGCTGCTAGTGCCTGCCAAACGTAAATTACACAGTTCTCATAACATAACTCATTACACTAAGACACTCGTTCCAGCGCCTCAATAAGAACAACCGAGTTTCCTCGGATTACCTGCGTTAGACGTGCTTTCCAATCCATTCAACCTACAATAGTGCCAAGCTTGACTTTGTCTCCATTGGCCTGCTCCTCTACTGCTTCGTCGAGCGCCAGGTTCAAGAAGTGGTCGTAGCCCCGCAGCACTCCAATGACTTTGCGGGATCCGTTGAGCTGAATAAACAGCCGCTTATCCATGTACTGAGTCAGCCACCCACTACCACAAATCCTCGTGTACCTACCCGCTTGAGCTCTGGACGGGACGCTCCTTGGGCCATGATGTTAAGATGAAGAGCGGCTGACGCAGTCGCTGCCAAATGTATGGGTAAGTCTTTTTTCTTGCAGTCGAGCGCACAGTATGACACACCTAAACTACAGAAGTAACAACAGCAAGCCGTCTGCTATACCCAGATCCGGGTTTTATGTTTCTTTGATAATCATCAATTGCTAGTTCTTGCATATTCTAAATGTGGAGCAGCATTTTCTTCGCTGTCCTATATTTCATTCGACTTGACTTATCCGAACCCGTTGCCATCCCAATGCAGTAATAATGTGATCCACGCGCCGTAACGCAGCTGTCGTCCTGTCATACTCAGACCCAACAACGTTTATTCGCGATATAGGTGGCAATCATATAACGCAAGTCGGATTCGCTGAACGGGCCAATCTGAGCAATAGTTTCGTCGGCCATTTACAACAGTGGGTGAGCCCTAAGGGAGCCACTGGCGACATTTTACAAGGTTCATTTTGGCAAATATCGCCAACTCTAATCTGGGTTTCGGGTTGCATCTGCTGGCACTGCTGGCAATAACTGGCAAAATCTTTGGCAACCGGTCTTGGACCTATCTGGAACATCTGTGTGAAACACCTTTCGGCATCAACTGTGGAATCAACTGTGGGATCGTTTCTGGGAGTTGTGCTGTCGGTTTAGTCTGACAACTTAGATCCTCACAATCCACACCACCGACTCTTGAAAATTCCTAGGGAGCATGTCCCTTGGCCAACCATCAGACTAGAATGAGAGTGGTTCTAGCGGCCCTGGTGCTTGCGAACGGGTTATGCGCAGTGCTGGGCCTTGACGACCGGTTCCAGGTGCCTGTTTCGGAGCGCGATTATGACAATAGGCAGTACTTTGCTGTCGAGCTTCACGGCCATGTCGATGCCGTCCAGTTTGCGGACAGATACGCTGATTCTCACGGATGGCAGTTTGAGCAGCCGCTAGGCTCGCTGGCCGACCACTACCTGTTTTCGGTCGCAAAGGCCTCAGACAGTGCCAGCTTGCTTGACGGCATTGGTGGGTTTCACTACAGCCATGGTTTAGACGACGACTCCAGTTTGCTGAAACGGTCGGACCGGGCTGCTCACAAGCGGGATCTCGTCGACAACGGAGTGCGCACCCTCCAGGTGGTTGGTCCACCACGGACTCTGTACAAGCGAACTCCTCTTCCGATTGTGCCTCCGTTTGTCGAGCCTGGCTCGCCATACCGGCATCAGCTAGACGCTCGCGACGTGCCGCCTGTGGAGCAGGTTCCCGCGCAGCCAGCGGATGAGGTGATGGCAAATCTGGGCATTCGTGATCCGCTGTTCAGAGCCCAGTGGCACCTCGTCAACGGAGCTCAGCCAGGTCATGATATCAACGTCACGGGCGTGTGGTATCAGAACATCACTGGCAGTGGAGTAGCAGTTGCGGTGGTGGACGACGGTATCGACATGGACCATCCGGATCTGCACGACAACTATTTTGCGGCAGGTTCGTGGGACTACAACGACAATGGCCCGACCCCCAGCCCCAAGCTGGCAGACGACCACCACGGCACCCGGTGCTGCGGAGAGATTGCTGCTGCTATCAACGACGTGTGCGGAGTTGGCGTGGCCTATAACGCCAATATCGCTGGAATCCGCATCCTGTCAAAGCAGATTTCCGAGGTCGAAGAAGCGCAGGCCCTGAACTACGCCATGGACAAGAACGATGTCTACTCGTGCTCGTGGGGGCCTCCAGACGACGGTCGGTCGATGGTCGAGCCGGGAATGCTGGTGAAGAAGGCGCTGCTGAACGGCGTGAACAACGGCAGAGACCAGAAGGGCAGTCTGTTTGTGTTTGCGTCTGGAAATGGCGCGCCATTTGGTGATAACTGCAACTTCGACGGCTACACCAACAGCATATACTCGATCACAGTAGCTGCCATCGACAGAAAAGGCCTACATCCATACTATTCAGAGGCATGTAGTGCCAATATGGTGGTGACGTACAGCTCCAATAACGAGGACCGCATCACCACCACTGACGTCGGCAACAAGTGCACGAACCAGCATGGAGGTACCTCAGCTGCTGCGCCGATGGCTGCTGGAATCTACGCTTTGGTTCTGGAAGCTCGTCCTGAACTGACATGGCGCGACCTGCACTATCTGTCGGTCGACACTGCTGTGCAGGTCAACGAGGGCGACGGTGGGTGGCAGACCACCGCCATTGGCAAGCACTACCACCACCAGTTCGGGTATGGCAAGCTCGACGCATACGGCATTGTGGAGCGCGCCAAGACGTGGGACCTCGTCAAGCCACAGGCGTGGTACTTCGCGCCGACCACGCAGGTGAACGAGAAGTTTGCATTCTCTGGAGGCGAGAATGACGGAGGCGTGCACTCGACAGTGACTGTGACTGAGGACGAGCTCAAGAAGGCTAACGTGGAGCGGTTGGAGCATGTGACTGTGATTGTCAACATCAACTTGCCCGACCGTGGCGTGCTGACGCTTGATCTCATCAGTCCGAACGGGATCGTGTCGCAGCTGGCGGCTCCGCGAAACGGCGACCATTCGAGCAGTCCCATCCGCAACTGGACGTTCATGACGGTAGCCCATTGGGGCGAGTCTGGCGTGGGAGACTGGAGAATCCGCGCCTATAACGAGAAGAAGCAAGAAGTGGTGGGTGAGCTAGTTGACTGGACTCTGCGCCTTTGGGGAGAGTCCATCGACCCTGAAAAGGCTGTCAAGTTCTCGTACGACCCTGAGCCTGAACCACAGCCCGAGCCTGAACCTGAACCTTCTTCTTCGTCAGAGACTCCTATCGAGACAACGTCGGTGGCTGAACCTGCTACTTCTACCACGGCAGAGGCTGCGACTACGTCGCCAATTGAAGACGAGCCTGAGAGGCCTACTGAGGTGCCAGCGCCTACGAGTGCCGACGAAGACACTACGCCTACTACAGCTCCTCCGACCACCACCAGCGCGACCAGTGCTGAGTCGTCACAGCCGCCAGAGCCTACACACTCGTCGATTTGGTCGCTGATTCCTACGTTTGGTCTCAAGACGAACACGGTTGCGTGGATTGTGGGGTCGGTGCTGCTGATTGTGGTGTTTGTGGTCGCAGTGGCCGTATACATATTGGTGTCGAGGCGAAAGGGACTCAACTTCAAGTCGCGTCCTTCGATGCCGACCTACGAGTTTGATCTGATCCCGACTACAGAAGACAGTTTTGCATTAGACGACGAGTATTTGGACGATGATGACGACGACCATGACGGTGATGCGGATGCAAAGATCCAGCATCCCGGTGACCACGACGGCAGCACTGGACCGCGGCCAATGCCGAAGCGCTCCATCTACGACACATACGCATCTACTAAGGACGAGACTACCAAGCTGGCTGGCGGCGACGATGACCACAAGGACGGTGGCAACGTCGACAATGCCACCAGCTCCCACGACGACGAGAGCGACGATGAGGGCAGCAGCAACGCTGGTAGCTCCAAGGAGGATCTAGACACAAAATCTTTGCTGCCATGAATATAGAGCATTCTCATATATTGTGAAAAATAAATTGTCGCTGTTTTTGAGCTGTTTCGTATACTGTATGTGATATGTGATATGTGGTAATATGTTCGCCTTTTTTTTGTTATAAGTTAGCTGAGCACCCTATTAATCTACCTTGCAGCATCGAAATCACCATCATCCAGCTTCACCAGCCTCACACTGCAGTGCTGGGAGCAGCTGCAAAACCAAACCTGGCGTGCTTGACTAGTTGCTACTTACCAACCCTGGCGTGTCTTGTTAGCTGATACCTGTTCAATGCTGGGATCTCAGGCCAGTCCGAATGGCCACGACCCGGCGGGCGGAAACAGTGGCACCAACTCTGTGCCCCAACCAGCTTCACAGGATCCGAATGCTGGAGTTGGGTCGTCGTTTCCGCGTGAAACTGCGCCAAACAGTCAGCATGAGCAGTTCAGCCCAGTGCAGCAGTACAGCACTGAAGCGGCGACGCCAGCTCCGGTGTCGTATCCATTGACGGCTCCTGATCGGGCCCCACCAGCTCATATTGCAGCTCCATCTTCTCAGGCTCCAGCACCTCCAGCACCTTCATCTCCACCGAGTACGTCACCTCCAGTACCTTCACACGCTGCGTATCCATCATCTCTGCCAGTTCCAGGCCCATCCGCGCTGCCACCGGTTACAAACACAATGCCAGTGCCTGATGCAGCTCCAGCTTCAATTCCAGTTGGAATTTCAGTTCCAGTTGGAACTCCAGCTGCTGTTCCAGCGTCAATTCCAGTTGGAGCTCCGGCTCCAGCGTCAGTTCCAGCGTCAGTTGCAGTTACAGCTTCTGTTCCAGCTTCTGTTCCAGCTTCTGTTCCTGGTTCATCTCCAGTCCAGTCGCCTCCTCAGATTGATCCCAAAATCGCAGGTGGTCCCGGTCAACCGTCTGCAGAAGATGAAGCTGGCGAAGAAGGCTCGCCTGAAAACAGTCGCAAATCAAGTGCTGACTCTACGTCTTCTAGCAGGTCCAGAAAGGGGGGGCCTGTGCTGAAGCGCAACTACAACAGAACGTATCAGACGCTGCTGATTGCCACCAAAGTACGGCATCTCAAGAAAAAGGACGGCGAGCCCCTGTGGCGCGTGGACATCCAGTACGACTTTCTGTCTGCTGTGTTCCACAACGAGCAGCGAGTGTTTCACAACAGCTACGATGGGTCCGCAGGACACACGTTTGCTGACATCTACGTAGACGCGATGGCGCGCTCCAGCAAGTGCTCCAAAGTTCTGCGGGAAAAGCTGCTGGGCGACAGAACCGCTGGGCTCAATATGGCGATGGTATGCCTGCTTGTCAATGTTGGACGTATGAACACCACCCTCAACTTCTTCCCAGAGATGAAGGCCCAGCTCAGGACCTATCACCCGATTCCGTCGCTGCAGACCCACTCGAACCAGTCCGACTACAAGCAGCTCCAGGACGCTCCTCGTCTCAAAAGCATCTTGAAAGGGGCCTGTGAAGACAGACCCGAGCCTGGCACTCTGGAGGCGCTCATGGCGGACGACCGCACCATCCCACGCACAAATCCCATCAATTTGATTTTCCTTCTCACCACGTTTGCTACCAAAATCGAAGCCAGGCATTTCCCGCTCTCGCACGAGTTTTTCGACCTCATCATGAACAAAGACTTGTCGTCGGCCAGTCGTGCTCGCGCATTCCTGTGGCTCGTATGGGTGTACCTAGAGACCGACTTGAAGCCAGAGCAAATGGCTCAGTGCCCATTCGGAGTGGGCCAGGAAGGCGGTACGAAGCTGCCAGCTTTCGAAGTGCTGACGCCAGCCCAAGCAGAGCTCGAGAACGTCGACACCATCGAAGAAAAGGATTATGGCGCAGCCATGACGCACATTCGCCAGTACTATATTGACGACGCCAATACAGGAACTCCCGGTGGTGCCCAGGCTGACGAGTCGCCGGTAGCTGGCAAAGAAGCTGAACAAAATTCGCATTCTGGCAAAAGAAAGGCCCGTGATTCGTCGACGCCCAGCAAACGGACGCTTCGCGCACGCACCACTGTACACGATTACCGCGATCCTGGTGATGGTGGCGACGACGTCGCTGGCACCGCTGCTGCTGCAGGAGTTGATGGCGGTGTTGAGGGAGTAGGCACTCCGAACTCTTTTGCATCCGAAGCAAATGCACTGGGTACGCCAGTCAAGCTGAAACTGCCTCCTGGTATTAAAAAATCAAAGGAAGAGGAGCAGAGAGACCGCAGAGTTCATGCTGAGGTCGAATTCATTCTGTCTGGCAAACAGCAGCGGTATCAGCGTTTCAGGACGTATGACGGTGCGCTGAAGCGGACCTGGGAAAAGATTGCATCTTTTGACACGCTGTACGATTCTGAAGCGGATGAAACTGCCGCTGCTCAGCTGTCTGCTGCTGCTGACGCTATTGCTTCTGGTCCTGCTGCTCCTGCATCTACCAACGGAAAACGGATCCGGTCTAAAAAGAAGGCTGGTAGGCCGCGTTACGAAGCTCCCGCAAATCGGGAGTACTTGCAAGATTACGGCGAAGAGGTAGTGTCAGAAGCCAGGGCCTTGAGTAGATCACTGCAATGGCGTCAAGAGCTGGTACATGCCGAACATGCTGATGCTCCACAAAACAGCTTTGACAGCCCTCGTGAAGCTATGCAGGTAGCGAGCCTGCTTCAGTCGTAGCGTTGCATTCTGTTTTTTTTGAAAGACTGTCCACATTAGTGAGTGTCGTCTTGTACTAGTGGGCCTCTTTTCGTGTCGTTGTCGAGATACTCTCTGGTGCTCGAGCGGTTTTGTTCGAGTCGACTAGTGCTCGAGTCCGGTTCGAGTCCGGTTTTACTCTCGTCAAGTCTGTGCTCGAGTCGAATCCAGTTTGCTATACTATGTATAAATGTATCAACTGACGAACTGTCTTCAGATTTTTTTACGTCACATTTGAATCAATATTACTCGTGTTGATCAATTGTAAATGTACAATTGGTCCTAATAAATATACAATACAAACAAAAATCTTCAGGACAAGCCGTCAACCCCATGAAGCAGTAATATAATAAGCTCGAAGCACCATGGAGGAGTCACTCTATAGCGTCGCGAATAATGCAAACAGCCTTGAATACTCCTTTGCATTGTACAAGTCTGTTGAATTTTGAGTGGTGTGAAAATGGCGCCGTTGACACATTAGCGCTCAATGACACTTTTGAGCGGACTTCCAGCTTGTCATCGTCGCTCTCAATGTTCCATACAACTGCCAGCCTGACACCAGTGTGGGTTGGTGCAAAAGTCAGCGTTGGAGATTGTTTCCACAAACTGTCGGCAACAGGATACCGCCTTGCTAGACGCTCAAACACGCTGTATCGTTTGGCCGTGAGGTTTCCATACTGCGCAATTCCGTGCATACAGGCGTTAATGTCGCGCTCGGACGCCATAGTGGACACAAAGTCGCCAATCTCGCATCGCACCCAGCCAGGAAGCGCGATTTCGACCGTTTCTACTGTCTGTTCCGGCAGTCTGATGACCAGAGTAGTCTGAAAGCTGAACAGCAGTGGCTTGCGGCCTGCTCGCTCAGCGTCGCCCGACAAAGGCAGCTTAAAATTGCCGGTAAACGACGTTTTGTGCAGGTTCCTGTCGACCATTGTAGACGACGTCAACGTGAATTGAATGCCATGAAACAGTTGGAGCAGCTCAGCAGACTCCTTTGTCCGTCGCACTGGAAAAAACATGTCATCCGCGAACATGGTCTCGAGCTCTTCCTGTTGCACAGGTGGAGTCTCCTGCTGCTGTCTCTCGTGCAGCATCCAGTCATTGGAAGACAGAAGCTGCTTCACCAGATCCTTGCGATCAACCTGTCGCTGGAATCGCTGCAGACGTGCAATGTCATTCTCGGTTGCCTCTACGCGCTTTTTCAACCCCTCGAGCTTATTTGCCAGAGCGGTTCTTCGATCGCGTTCGTCCATGTGGAAACCTCAATGGCATGGATATGGCAGTTTATGCATCGCGGCTGAAGCTGCAGATATCCATGTCTAGCTTCGCACCTTCAAGATCTCTCTGCTTTTGTAGTTGAATTGTTTTTTTACTTTTATTAACCTTAAGTCATATCTAGTGAACTTATTTCTGTCGGATCTATTTTTTGTGCAATGGCTCTTTTCCACTCATCAAGTTCATAAAAATTTAGACGCTTGCGCTGAATAACCTGAATCCTTCCTTGGAGATACCACTAACAGAGCGATCAAGAAGGGAAATAATTGTTTTCCATCCGGCCTCCACATAACATATTTGATTCACTAGCTTTTCAGGATCCTCGTAGCTGGAAGTATTTGGCTTTAATAATGATACCTCTTCAATTATTTTTAAAATATCGATTTCGTGAGAGCATTTACTTGCACACCCGAATAAACCCATATTAGGCAATGATCAACGATATTTCTTGGAACTCACTTAAAGATGTGGTTTTATGAGTTTTTGCAAAAAGTGCGAAATCCACGTCTTTTCGACATTCGCACGGCTGAATAAACCCATTTCAGGTAATTTTGTTGTCGATCATCTCAATAATAGAAAAAAAATTATTTTCTTATATAACTATGAATTTTATCGACATTTCACATTCTTATTAGTCTATTAATTTTGTTCTGATCCCATTGCAATAATGCTTTTTTTCTAGAAATTTTTAGGAAATACTAGTTTTGCTATATTTTGGAAATACATATAGCAGTGCAAGAAACTACAACGTAACGTAATCGACATGGCTTTACGATATTATTTTACTTATAATTATTGGAAAAACTCCGGTCCGATGTGAAGAATTTTATAAGCTACCAAAATTGATGTTTCATAAAAATCTGGCTGAGAAAGAATTTTTTTCATTTATCTATGTGATCGACACTATGAGTTCCGAAAATAGGTTTATTCTGCTGTACTATAGTCAATAATGTAAGAGAATCAATGTATTGTGAAGCTATTCTTCAAATTAAAATTATTGAATAAATCTACTCCGACTTGAAAATAATTAAAAGCTAGAAAAATTGAAGTTTGATAAAACACTGGCTAAGGAATAATTTCTTTGTGTCGCATGATCATCAATCCAATGTCTAAACCATTTTAGGAAATCGTGACTTGGAATATGAGTCAATTCCATTTTGCTAGTTTATTACACCACGTATGAGCCGAAAATTAAAATAAGCTAATCAGCCATCGAATTCCTAAAAGATATATTCGTGTTAGCCATTTGTAGAATCGTCAAGTAGAGAAAAATCAACTTCATCACAGTTTCAATTCCTTCACGCTTCAGAGTGCATTACCGGCAGGCACGCGACTTATTTACACTGCACATCTCGCTACTGCAAGATCACTAAATTGTTTGAAAAATATGAATCTTGTAATACTATTAAAGTATTATAATTGGCATTGACAGTTGTCAGTTATCTTGCGAGTCTTGATACAAGATTCTCTACGCAAATCCGTTTGCCCTTACAGCTGCAGCTTAACCTTATTGTGCATCATGATAGCTGCTACCTTAACGATTAGCCAGCTCGACATCTCATGTGCAGGCAAAAGCAAGATATTTTAACCATCTGTCCACAGTTCTACTACAGCACTCGTCTGTAGTGCAACTAACGGTAATATCAATTTAATCAATTGAATTTTTACCATTTCCTTTCGGCCCGCCTTACCAGCGAGGCGCACGTATTAGTACGGCTTTTTGAGGCTCCATCGATACATCCACTTTCCCACGTGCTAGGAACTATTGGCAGCTGCGAACGCAAACTAGGGCACGGGCTCATCCAACATGTCTGAACTTAAGACTATCAGCAGACGGCAAAAATGACGCTACAAAACAGCCAAACACGCCAAAATACATCCAATTGCATCTGAAAACAATACCAAAGCTCATTTCCTCGTTGCCAGCTTCTAAGCTCTCGCATTGATCGACGCTTCCGTTCCAGCATCCGTTTTCAGGCTGCTCTCCAACTGCCGATTCGGGAACATGCACGGCTGATATGCAGCATCTCCATGCACATGCGTCTATAAGGGATTCAAAACATCTGCTGAATCGGTGGTTTTTCTCTTAGACTTCTACACTTTCACTGTAATCTTGGTTCGGTGTTTTAGTCTGAGAGCCGAGCAAACAGCCAAAAAAACTCAAGGTCCAAACATGCTGTTCGGACTGAGGCTGTCCAATGAGGTGTATCCCGACTGGAAGTCGCAGTATATCAACTACGAGAAGCTCAAGAAGCTGCTCAAAGAAGGCATTGTAGCCGAGTCTGGTGAAGAGGATGACACCTGGAGCGAGGCAGACGAGACACGGTTCGTGAGCTTTCTGGACTCTGAGCTCGAGAAGGTGTACTCGTTCGAGACGTCCAAGTTCGACGAGCTGTCCAAGCGACTGACGGCTGTAGAGAACGACGTCGACAGCGCCGAGAATATCGATGCCAAGCGCATCGACAGCGAGCTGGAGGAGATTTTGGAGTGGGCCAACCAGCTCGATAGGTTTAGACGTCTGAACTTCACCGGGTTTGCCAAAATCGTCAAGAAACATGACCGGCTCCATCCGAAGTATCAGGTGCGACCGATGTTGCAGGTGCGTCTGAAAGCACTGCCGTTTCACTCGGAAGACTACTCACCTCTGCTATACAGGATCTCGGCTCTGTACTCTGTACTGAGCGACAACTTTGGGTCGGCCAATTATCCAGCCACTGCTTCTGCAGTCATGTCTTCGTTCCACAGACCGTCCGGATACCAGACCTACAAATTCTGGGTGCATCCAGAGAACCTCATGGAAGTCAAGACCAAGATCCTGCGCCACTTGCCGGTGCTCGTGTACCATCGCAAGTCGGAAGCTGGCGGCGACGACGACGACGCCAGCGACCCAACTGTGACGTCGCTGTACTTTGATAACCCCAATTTCGAGCTCTATGACTCCAAGCTCGAGAACAAGACCGCTAGTGCTGACAGCCAGTCTGCCAGCAACCCATCGCTGCGTCTGCGGTGGTTTGGTCGTCTGTACGAAAAGCCGGCGATTGTTCTGGAACAAAAGTTCGACGACAAGGCTATTCGCATCAACATCAAGGAGAAGCACATCAGCAAGTTCATCCAGGGGACGTCGTCCATTGTGGACCGAAATGCATCCAAGATGAGGGCCAGAAACGTGCCGGCTGCTCGTGTAGACGGGTACGTTTCTGCGGCATCGGACTTGCAGAAGTACATTGTCGAGCACAGGCTAGAGCCAATGCTGAGAACCGTTTACACTCGCACTGCGTTTGAAATCCCCGGCGACGACCGAGTGCGGGCCATTCTCGATAGCGACATCACCTATATCAGAGAAGACTCGCTCAACAAGGAGAATCCCATTCGAGATCCAGCCAACTGGCATCGCCAGGATCTCGATATCCCTGGAGTAGATCCTCTGCAGGTAGTGCGCAAGTCGGAGATTGCAAAATTCCCTCACGCAGTGCTGGAGCTGCGGGTCAAGACGGACGGAAAGCCACCTGCGTGGGTCGAGGAGCTGACCAACAGCAACCTGGTGAAGGAGGTCCACCATTTCTCCAAATTCGTGCATGGAATCGCCAGCCTGTATGCTGAAAACGACCACATTGAAGGACTGCCTTTCTGGCTGCCGGAGCTGGAGCACGATATCCGCCAGGACCCCACAGAAATTTACAAGAGGAACCGCAAGATCAAGCAGGATGCAGTGCGCAAGCTGAGCATTGCATCGGGAGCAGCTGCCAATGGCAATGGATTTGCGCTTCTTGGCGACCACGACGACGACTCGAGCGATGGAGGACTGTCTTCGTCTGGCAGCTCGTTCAAGAGGCCCAACATAGGCTTTCCGGGCAGCTATATACCCAATCCCAAGCTCGATCAGGACTCGGAGGACGAGGAAGTCGTGCTGCCTCCAGGAGTCGTCAAGCCAGAGTCGTACATCAAGAATCAGGGCGCCGTCAAGGTCGAGACCAAGGTGTGGCTGGCCAACGAGCGGACCTTCAACAAGTGGCTGCATATCACCACGCTGCTGTCGGCTCTCACGTTCACTCTGTACAACTCTGTGGACATGGCGTTTTCCGTGTGGCACGCTGAGCTGATCGCGTACATGCTGTTTGGTCTGACACTGTTTTCGGGAGTGTGGGGATACGTCACGTACCTGAAGCGCATCCAGTACATCAAGGAGCGTGGAGAAAGGCATCTCGACAGTCCGTTTGGGCCGATTGTGGTTGCAGTCGGCTTGCTGCTGGCCCTGGTGGTCAATTTTGTAGCTGCATTTAAGAACAGAAAGCAGCCTGTCCTTGTATAGGATGGGCTGTTGCAATTTTTGTATCTATTCCATCTTTACTGGTATAGCATTTCAGGTTTCATTACTGCACTATCGATTGATCGCTGTTTACACGAATTAGTTGAAATCCAAGCACTAACTTCATTGCAGCGTCCTCGCTCAACTGCGCAGCAGTTGCTACAGCGCGACGGAGTCGCAAAAGCCCAACTAGGCTTGAAACCATGTTCTTGCGACTCCGTCGCGCTGTGGCAACTGCTGCGCAGTTGAAGTGCGGACACTCGAAGCAGAAACAAATCTAGGTGAACTTGAAAACCAATATGGTTGAATGGTCAATGTAGTTGAAAGAAAGCCAATTGTCTATTGAAACCTAAAAATGAAGGCAGATCAGGTCAAAAGCAAATCTAGCAGGGCAGATCGGGTCAAAAGCAAATCCAGCAGGGCAGATTTGTTAAACGGGACAGCGCTGATCACTATAGAATTTCAGCGAGGCAAATCGCATTGAAAGCAGTACAACAATTCCCGTAAACCGCCAAGCAGAACAAGTAACAGCAGCTGTAGTCGGAATTCACACCAGTCGCAGCTCAACTCGGTCCAACTTTCACTATACAACCCTTTCACTATACAGCCCCAGCAAAACGCAGCATGTCAAACTAAACTACCATTGTTAAAGATTCACAATGGGCAAACAGTCAAAACAAAACACTGAACAAACATCAAAACACCAACACCAAACTAAAAACGCCAAACACCTTAAAACAGTGCATATTGATTGCACAGATACAACAACGCAAATAAGCCGACCGGCCAGGACAGTGCAAATGAGTGGATTAAATGGAACTGACACGATCAAACGAGTGAATGCTTCTATGCTATGATGCAGCAGCTGGCCATTTTGCTGCGGTTTTTCGGGGTTGGGCTCGTGGAGCTCGACATCAGAGCGTCCCGCCGGTTGGCCGCGACCCGCCTGACCAGCAGCTGGAAGGTCTCCTCAATGTTGACCATATTGCGGGCGCTGGTCTCCATGAATCCGCACGAGTGGGCGCGGGCCCATTCGAGGCCCTCGGCGCTCGAGATGACTCGGTACTCGGCGAGGTCGCACTTGTTGCCCGCCACCATCTTGATGGGCCTGCGCTTGAGGTCGGGCCCTGCAGCGTCCATGTTCTTCTCAATGAGCTCGTCGAAGTACTCGAGGTTCTCGAGCGAGGTGCGCGAGGTGATGTCGTACACGAGCAGAAATGCATCGATGTTGGAGTCAGGAGAAAACAGCGTGCCCAACATGTCCCTGTACTCTTCCTGGCCCGCCGTGTCTATGATATCCAGCCGGTACTCGACTCCGTCTGCGTTAGCGACCGGGCTACGGGAGCGGTGATGGTGCTGTTTTGACCATCGTTTGGCAACCTACCAACTATCCGCTGGGTGGAGTAAGAGTCTTCAATGGTCGGGTCGTACTCGTCAACCCACTTGGAGCGGATCAACCGCATGGTGATGCACGACTTGCCGGTGCCTGCTGTCAGTGGCTGGTGTGGACCCAATTGGATGCCTACCTCCGTCGCCCAGAATCACCACCGAGATCTTGTTGTCCATGGCGAAGTGAACCTTAAGAAACTGGGTTTGATCGCGTGTAAAGGGGTACTTCCTGATGAGGATTAATTGCAGAGGCAGATACCTGCAGGGCCATGCATGTCGACCGGTACGGCAATAAGCACTGTCGATTTGGGGATTATTCTCTGCAGCCTCCTGCTCGAACGGGCACCACCAACGCACAGGACATTCCACGGACCATTCCATCGCTCAGTATAGGCACACCACCCCGCTGGCAACAGCCTATAAGTGTACAATTTTGAACCATTCCGTACCGTTCTGTGCAATTTGGTGGACCCGGCGCTAAAGGAGGTGGCAGGACATGGCTGCAATAGGTCTATAGGGGTTATAGGCTGTATAGGGAGTATTTAACGACGCTCAGGGATGTTTAGACACAACATTGTGCCGACGATCACTATCTTGTGAAGTTCAGCCGAGCCTCGGTGTAGGGCATAGAACTGAGTGTATTGCACGTTACAGGAACAGTCAACATACAGAAGCCAACTGACAGGTGAATGAAATCTCGTCTAATTAGGTCGTAACTATTGTCGACAACTGCGCAGCAGTTGCTACAGCGCGACGGAGTCGCAAGATATCCATGTGCAATTGAGCTAAAACTGAGCTGAAACTAAGGTCAACATGATATCTTGCGACTCCGTCGCGCTGGAGCAACTGCTGCGCAGTTGAGGCGAGGACACTGACAACTTCTGTATAATGACACTGGTCGTGCTTCAGATGCTTATGATGTTGAAAACGATGATCTAGTTTGTACTGGCTCATGTCGGTCTAGGATGCCACTGGACTCTACTGTTGAGTACTTGCTGCATCTATTGTCTTGCCGTACTTGTGACTGATTCCGTATTACAGAATCTATGCTATCGCGTTTGTCTTCTCCGTCACCTCGAGCTCGGTGAGCTTTTCTGCCACCTCGTCGACCGCTGGGCTGACCTCTTCCACTGGAGTGTCTGACGCCGACGAGGGCTCGCTCGAGTCGTCTTCCACCGCCCGTAGATCCACCTCGCTGAGCCCAATCGTGGCGCCCAGTTCGTAGAACCGCTTCATGTAGTGGTGCCGCCGGTCGGCAGCAATGGCGTTCATGACAGGCCAGTACTTTTCGTGGTCGTACTCAAACTGCACCTCGCCGCCAAAGTCGGCGTCGAGCTGCTCGGTGGGGACGTAGTTGGGGAACGGCTCCTGGTACACCAGCTTCTCGCGCGTCAGCGGGTCGATGAAGGGATGTATGATTTTGAGAAACGTCCATCCCAGCCAGGGGATGTTGGTGAGCAGCGCCTTGCCCAACCGCTCGGGATAGTGGTCCTGGAGGATGTTGAGCACCTCGCGGCCCGTGCTGATGGACGGCAGCTTGGACTGCACGCCAATCTTGGTGGGCTTGAAGTCGATGAGCAGCGCCAGCTGGTCCTGGCCAGACGGCATGAAGTCAATGACCCGCTCCAGCATGAACACCAGATGCTGCACCTGCCTGTGCGACGGTTTGGTGTTCTGGCGGCCCGGTTTGAGGTATAAACAGGGCCGACAATCGTTGTCGTAACCGAGAATGACTTCTTTGCCAGTCTCGTTTTCCTCGCTCACCGTGTCTGACGTCAGCGTCGACTCGGGATCCACCCCAAACGTGCGACGCCATACCAGCGTGCCCTCTATCCGCCGTTTACAATCCTCAACTTTCCACTTGGTAGCCCGGAGATATCGCAGAAAACACTCCTTGGTCAGCCATGCCTTCTCGTGGTCCGACAGAGGCGCTCTATCTGTGCTTTTCTCTGCCACTGGCAGGTCCTGGAGGTGCCGGAAGTGGTCGACTATGACGTTGTACTTTTCCTGCTGCGAAGCATCGAGATCCACATGCTTGGGAATCCGCGCCTTGGGCGACGGTTTGCTGAACGGGTCTATGTGCGACATGTGGAATCGCGATCTGAGTCAGAAAAACCGAATGGCTGAAATTTATGTCGCGTCCCGCACCCACTATCGGAGAAATCGGAACCATATGGTTCCGAGTGAGAGCCGCTTGCTGTGCAGAGCTCTTGGCGACGTACGAATATACGTCCATAATATATTTCGATCCGCGACAGAGATGCCCTCCTCGAACCAACTGACGTTTTGTGACCAGTAATGTTTCCTACTTTTTAATCTCGCCGTTGTGACGGCTGCTCACTAGTCTACAGCGGGTGTGTGCATTGACAAGCCTGCATAATGCACTGCATGGACAATCAGGCCAGATACACGAGCTCGAAATGCCACGAATGACCAGTCAGAAATTCCTCGCCGAGCCACAGCATTGTTGCAACCAGAGGCATATTGTGATTTGGGTATTTTCGTTTTTGGACTCACTTGCTCGTGTGACGTGACGGTGCACCACGCATATCGGTCTGACAGCGGCGATCCTACTTAAGCTACTCAGTCTGCGCACTGACACGCTATATTATACTTGCCAACCCAAAACCGCCCGTCCAAGCTGTCATTTTGCTAAAAGTACCGATTTCTCCAATAGCCAAAAAAAAGATGAAAGATAATCACTGCTGGGAAATCGACGCTTTAAATATACACTGCCACTTTTGTTCTCAGCAGTTGTTTGTAGCAGTCGCTGCATGGCACAGCGTCGTATTTGTATGCGCTGTGTCGTTTAATGAGGCTCATTTATCGGCTGGACTGAAGCGAACGTGCAGCGGTTTAAACGAGCTGCTTAGCGAGGTTATTCCAAGAAATCGTCCCTATTTTATGCTGGTTGGCTAAACTTTGCCTCTATTTCATCTTCACAATGCTGATTCGTGCTGCCATAATTGTGGCATTGATGGTGCGGTCCTGGAAACATAAGTCGCTGACCCTGTCTGGCATTGCTGCTGCCTGTATAACTGGTGTAATTCACAGTGCTCCTGCCAGCGCTGTCAATCTGGTGCTGCTCATTGCGTTTTTCCTCACTGCCACGAGGTTCACAAAGTTGAAGGCCGATGTGAAAAAGACGCTTACCGAAGTGGATTCTTCATCTGGTCCTACTGAGGGTGAAATCCGCAACCATATCCAGGTGCTGTCCAATTCTGCAGTTGCGTCGCTGCTCATACTGGCGCAGTTGTGGGGCCTACCGCCGAAGCTTCAAGCCATTGCAGAAATCGGCGTCGTTGCGCAGTACGCAGCTGTCACTGCTGATACGTGGTCGTCGGAACTGGGCATTCTGTCTAAGTCCCCGCCAATTCTCATCACCACGCTCAAACCGTGTCCGAAAGGCACCAATGGAGGTGTGTCTTTGCTGGGATTGCAAGCTGCTTTCGGAGGAGCTCTGCTTATTGGAATTTTGGGTGCTATTCTGACCCCTGCAGTATCAGAATGGTCGGTCTTTTCCCGCATCCAGTTTGCTTCATTCATTGCCCTGACTGGACTTCTGGGATCAATTGTAGACTCGCTTCTTGGTGCGGTGCTGCAAAAGTCGGTTGTCAACAACACGGGCAAAATTGTGGAAGCTGAAGGTGGATACAAGTTGACAACCGTGAAGGACGACTACAAGGTCTACTCGGGAGCTGACGTTCTGTCCAACAACCAAGTCAATTTCGTGATGGCTGCCGTGACTACCGTTGCTGCCATGGTTGCCGTCGGCTGGTATCTATAGACAGAGTAGAAGAAAAAACAAATTAATCACTATAAAACTGTACAATTGTATAACACCTAGATGGTATAACACGTAGATAGCTGATATGTTAACTACCTCGGTATGTGGAGTAAGAGTAGTTGCTCAAGAGCAACGGGATATGATAGTGACTGTCGGAGTCTGCAGGGACTGTGAATGTAACATCAATAACGGGAAAAAAAGGCTCGTCGCCATTTCGCGATAAATATGGCCCCGTCTTGAACTCGATCTTGTAAGTTCCTGGCGTGACATTCCCATTGGGTCGGACTATCTGCGAATCCCATGTGGTCCAACTGATAATACGCCCATCTTGATTTGTCGTTCCCACTGCCAATTGACTGCTGTGCAGACCAGCACTGGACAACACACATGCCACACCACTGGCGGGCTTTCCTGTCACTGTATCCAGTATATGGCAGGTTATCGGGTCTCGAGACATGATGAAACTCGTTGCTATCAAGAGACTTTCTCAATCCGTCGGTCATGGCCGACGGATTACGAAGTCACGTGATAACACGGCTACACTGATAACTAACCATTTATCTAACTCAGTCAATCTCGACGTCCTTAACTTTATTTAGCTGGACTGGATTGATTATCTAGTTTGGTTTGATATGCTTGGCAGGATTTTGCTGATCATCTGGAGTATATAACTGGGTCTTATCGCGTCGCAACTTGACTGCTCTTATGTGGTGGCTACATTTAGACTGACTCGATCCGATTTATTGACGCGACTGGATTTCAACCGTTGATTTCTCGGTGTTCCGTTCAATTTCTCGACACTATAATACCCACTGCCAGGCTATTTTGATATTACTATTGGTTCAAGTATTTTTGACCTGCTTCTGAAATTTTTTGGTTGACATGATACCTAAAACACATACAGATGCAGCAGCTTCACCATCCCGACAGTCTCAGCAATCGCACTACTGACCATTTCTACAATGAACATCTATTCGAGCAGTCACTGACGTTAAAGCAGTGGGTTCCCCTCACATGCATGGATATCCATATGTTGCATTCGTTTTTGGATCTGTACGGACAGCTCAGCCGTCAGTCAGTTCGCAGCGACGTGGGTCCCTATTTTTTTCGAAACCATCCCATCAGACATGTCGTGGTATGTGGCTATTGCCTGTCAGTTTCCATCTACGAGAAGAAACTGGTGATCGAGATTGATGATGGTTCTGGGCAAGAGATCTCTGGAGTGCTGTGGACGGACAGGAGCATCCACCCAGACGAGTTCAATGATTTGCAGTTCGGGTATTTCATTGAAGTGCGAGGGCAGATATTTGAAGATAGTCGATTCCCCCGTCAAATAACCATTACCAAGATCTTCAAGCGCAATAATCTGAATCTGCTGGAGAGAATGCGCATGCTGCAAGAGCCAATGCTGGTGCGCAAACTGATTTTGTCCAAGTCTTGGATTCTGCCCGAGGTAGAAAATTGCCAGAACCCGAATTCTTTTTTGGGGGTGCTGGGCAACCGAGATGAGATTCCAACGCTGTTCCTTTCTTTATCTCGACAGCCATCTTTATTGGTAAACCATACCTCGTTTCGCGAGTCATTCTCGATCCATGAAGAAGATGATAACTATGACACACAACAAAATGACACGATTTCTATCAGTTCCGAGGACGCTGTTATTGAAGTAGCGGACTCATTTGATGCTAATACGCTTCACGAAAGGGTCAACGCTAGTAACTCGCCAGACTGGGAAATTGATGAAAGTCAATTCCACGTACAAATCATCGAATCGACTCCGTGAATATAAGATGGGTGGTTTATTCTGTATTGTAATAATATTTGCATTGTATAAGATACTCTTTAAAGTATCTGTCTACTGGGTTGACGCATCATCGCTGATATGCATACAAAATTATTACCCCTGAGTTCCTATTTGATCAACCCTACCCTCTGAGATTTTTTGACTTCATTACATCGACTGGATTATAATGTCGTTGTTTGAGGTTGAGGGGTGGTCTCTCTCCTCAAAGGTAGCCTCTGCCACACCTCAAAAGTCAAAAAAGGGCAATACAACACAGCCAACGAGTAGCAGTAAGAAAGCGCACCAGAAGCGTAAATTTGGAGCCGATGATCTTCAAGACCTCTATGAAGGAAAAGTCCGAGATGAAAAATCCAGCCGTCAAAAGGACAAGAAACTAAAGGCAACCTCAAATGATAAGAATGTGCATACTACAGATGAGCCAGAAAAGTCTGTAACAACAATAAGCTCTCATGTCGCAGTTGTTGAACCTCCATCCGAACCACCAAAACAGCTGTCGAGCGCTAATCTTACACCGCTGCAGCTGAAGATGAAAGAAAAGTTAAGTGGTGCAAGATTCCGATGGATCAATGAGCAGCTTTACACAATACCATCATCGGAGGCGGTTAAGCTCGTATCTGAGACGCCAGAGGTGTTTGATGAATACCACAATGGCTTTCGAACCCAAGTGAAATCGTGGCCAGAAAACCCGGTCGACACATTTGTCGACAAATTCAAAGAGCGCCTAGAGAAACCCATCAACTCGCCTGGTGGACTGCCTGGCAGCAGTGATGGGACAGTAGTTGTTGCGGATATGGGCTGTGGAGAAGCCCAGCTTGCCCGCAACTTGCTCGCTCTTAAGGGATCAAAAAAGACCAGGAAACTCAAGTTCAAAATTCACAGTTTTGACCTCAAGAAGGCGAACGATCTTATCACAGTGGCTGATATCAAAAACGTGCCGCTGCCAGATCAGAGTGTGGATATGGTTGTCTTTTGTCTGGCTCTCATGGGCACCAACTTTCTGGATTTCGTCAGAGAGGGTCTCCGTATCCTCAAGCCTCGTGGCGAGATCTGGATAGCCGAAATTAAGTCGCGGTTTGCCGACAAAGATGCCACTAAATTTGTGGAAGTTCTCAAAAGCTTGGGTTTGTTTCACAAGACGACGGATGACTCCAACAAGATGTTTATCAGATTTGAATTTTTCAAGCCGCCAAAAGATATTCTAGAGCAGCGCAAGAGGAAAGATGCAGCCAGGAAGAAGTTTTTGGATGGTGATAACAAACAGCCCACTGGTCCTGAGGGCGAGTGGCTGTTAAAACCATGTATTTATAAACGTCGCTAGCATGTGCAACCATTTTAATTCGATGATTGATTAAATTATACATTTGTGGCAGAGTCCACCGTCTTTTGCTGGATGGTTTTTATCATGGCATTTCCGATCTCTATGGCTTCAGGGAACATTGGCTTAAAGTACTTCTGAGTCTTCTCGAATTCCTGCCTGTATCTTTCGTAGTTACCGCTGTTCACAATGTCGCTCCAGTTCTGAAACTGTTAGAAAAAAAATGGGATATCTTCTAATCCAACTTACTCTAGCGGCAAAAGTGAATTCAAGGTCGTCAGGTCGAAATTCTTTGTCATTAACAGCGTCTTCAATGCATTGGTCGAGCAGTCCAGGAGTGCAAAAGAGATACTCGGTAACACCGAGCCATATTCTAAATAGCTTCAGTTAGGATGTCTGGTCATTTAAATATACGTACCGGTGTAGAACAAATCATATGGTCATAAGGAACAATCCCAAGGTGGTACCAGCTGTCCACAATGCCTAAAATACTAAGATGGGAGTTAGGAGTAGATCCTCCTGGTGGCTGCTTGCCCAGCGAAAACTGCCCCAATAGATCGTCAGAAAGCAGTAGGCTATGAGACGGGTCGAGGGAACTAAATACATAATCCCGAGCTTTATAGAGGCGCTTCCGCAAAGCATCAGCGTCTCGAGTGAGCATCAGCTTAAATAGTTGAGTCACCGACGAAGCATATTGCAGAATCTGCTTATGAGCAGCGTGGTTTGTGATAGCTAGTCCAGCATACACATGCCATTTGCTCGCGTAGATACGAAGAGTTATGTTGACCTTTGCGTTTTCCAGTCCACCAGACCAGATGGCGCTGTGCCATGGATACTGATGGTAAAATGTGACATTATCAGCCAGAGTATTATCAGGGATGTCTGCACTTGGAAAGCCCTTGTGCTTGCCATAGTTGGCGGTCCATGCTGTTCCCATACTCAAGAAGGCAGCGTGCGTGACAGCCTGGGTATCGGCAGTGATCTTGTCGTGCTCGTCGGCACTTAAATAGACAACTTTTGACTTCAAACACCCGAGCACTGTCTCGATAAGCTTGAAGCTCTCGTCGGATGCTCTATGCTTGATGAGAACCAGTGGTTGGCCCGTGGGATCAACTTTCGGTCCATGAAGAGAGTGGCATGACACGATTTCCACGTCGTCTGGCAGGTACTTCTCGAAAGCCCGGATCTCCGGCGCTTTGCAAGACGTCTGTCCTCCTACGACCGCTCCCACCTTAGTCGAAGGGCCGTAAGTAGCCACAATCTTTTCGATATTCGCCGCCTCCACACTGTAGAATATAACGTCGCACGATCTAGATACCATATAACCGTTTTTCACAATGATGACGGGAGAGTCTTCGTTAGCACCTTCACAACATGTGGATTCTGTCATACCGTCGAATTCTTCGACAAGCGCAGAGTATCGTTCTTCCTGGTCACACGCATGCACACTATAAGTCAGCCAAATGCTTTTTGTCCTAAAATACTTGTTCACTTACGTCCATCCGGCTTGGCTGATTCTGGTTGCGTACAGACGTCCCATGTCACCAAGGCCAATGATCCCCACGACCTTCGTGCGTTTCCACTCCGCCTCCATGGTTGTACAGCTTGTATATTTATCCACCAAGTCAATTCTCCAACAAAATTTATTCTGTGTCGCTTTTCTAGGAGTCGAATGTCTAATCAAGGTTGACTCACGATCGAGCGTTCCTGCACTATTTATGCGTGTGGGGCTAATTGCCCTACTGCAATAAAGGCTGACACGGTTGACAACCACTTCGTATTTCGCGAAAATTTCAGGCTCTTGCTGCGTCTATACGAGCGGATTGTGATGCCACCATGTATGAGGATTGGGCATACAGCTTCGAGTCCACGCCAGATACGAGGAGTGATCCGTCAGTCGCGCATGGACAGAACAGTATCGTCAAGACTCGTCCGAGAGGGCGGTCGCTGATGCAGGCAGTTGCCCACGACACTGTAGGAGACCAGCGTGACGATCATCTCAAGATAAAGCCTTCTTTTATCCCCAGCGAGGCCAGTGTGGCCCCCCGTAGAGCGAAATCTCTGGACGTCACTGGAAGTCGGCAATTGCGTCGTTCTGAGCAGTTGATGATGTTGACTCCGCTCACAAGATCAGAGACAGCTGTGCTGTACGAGCAGCTTGTCCCCGAAAAGCTTGAAACCGACGCCGATGCCCAATTAGACGAAGCGAGCCTACAAAAGTACAAAATATTTAGGGAAGTGTCGAATCTTCACTCGAGGGCATGCAGCGACCTTATTTCAAGATCCGAGTCTGTAATTGACTATTTAGATGAGCTAGCGGCTGGGTTCTCGTCAGTCCAGCTGGAAACTACTGAGTTCGAGAAGGCATGTCACTCGCTGATGACGGAACATGAACATTTGTTATCGCTGGCCAATGATTTGGACACCAACCTCGAGGTCTTCACCACTCTGGAGCGGACAATGCGCAAGCTCAACTCTCCTGGCTCGGAACTTCCAGGAAAAGCAAGCTTCAAACCGTTGCTGGCGGACTTAGACAAGGGCCTACAGTATGTCTACAAATACCCCAAGTTTCTGGACATCGACCTGTATCAGATGAGATACACGCAATGTATGACACGGGCTCTCACGCTTGCGCAAGAGTATTTCAACAACCGACTGAGGCAGATCCAAAAGGGAGTACAAGAGAAGCTGCTCGCCAGCAAGTCCACCAACAGAACCGCTCAAATGGCATTGATATACGCCAGTTTTGAAACCGACGCCACCATTTTGAAAGATGTGGTGAGCCAGATCTTGTCGCGCTCCACAGACCGGTCCGAGTATCGAGCTCTGTTTGACGATTGTGTTAGAACATACTTTGGCATACGACAAAAACTTTTGGATCCGATTATTGCGCGCCATTTCGAGGGCCTGTCCAAGGACGGGGCATTGGTGCCCACGAGTCGAACCAGTCTTCTGTTCTTTCAAGATATCTTTTCGCAAGAGTATAAGCTCTTCAAGGCAATATTCCCTCCTACGCCCGACATTTTTGAGAACTGGGTCGGCGACTTGTCTGAGCCTCTTCACGACAACCTGCGACAGAAAGTGATCCGTGAATACGATGTAAATAGCCTCTGTGAGTTGACGTCGCTGATGCTCAACTATCAGGCCGACGAAGAGGGCGCTCAAGATAGAGACGGCGAAAGTAGCGCTCTTAAGTTGTCTGCCATATTCACTCCCATTCTGGAGGACGTCCAGTCGAGACTGGTGTTTAGAGTGTTGTCGACAGTCGAGCAGGACATTGTGCGATATGTTCCAAGGGCCGACGATATTGCAAACCTGGGTGGGCGCCGTAAATCTGCCGCCACAGAAGAAGCTTCTGAACTGCAGAAGTTTGATTCCGAGCAGCTTCTGGAGGGCCTTTACCCTCCTATGAAAAAGGCAGTGATTCTACTGTCCAAGATTTATCAGCTGGTCAATTCGAAAGTTTTTGATGATCTGGCCCATCGTATAGTGCACGAGAGTCTTGGGGCACTTCAGCGCTCATATCCATTGGCAATTGCTCGGCTTGGCCAGCTAGAGGCAGAGCTATTTCTCATAAAGAACCTGCTCATGCTGAGAACCCAGCTTATAGAATTCGACATTGAAAATGTGCGGGGTGAGATCCAGGTGGATTTCAGCGGTTTGCAAGAGGCTATCACTGTGCTCCGCCGGGAGGGCGTGACCTTCAGCTCTGCTAATCTGCTGCACATTGCTCGGTCCAGCGTGCCCAGAGTTGTCAATAACATGCTCGATGCCAAAGAAGAGCTCTACGCCACCATGAAAAATGCTATCAACGGTTTTACAGAGGGTGCTGTAAAGTCTGTGACTCAAGCGATCTCGCAAGCAGACCCAGAGTCGGCTCTTGAAAACACCCGCCAGTTGAGACAAGACACTGCCTTTGAGCTTCCCCGGCTGAGAACGATGATTTCTGATTACATCAACGAAGCTGACACCATTGACATCTTGATGGATTCTATACAGGACCTCGTCATCCAAACTTACGAGGGCTACTACAAGCAGATTGTGGCAGCTGCCAAGGACGAGCAGCAGATTGATGCATTGCTGGAGGTCGATGGACTCAGCTCGTGGATTGGCGAAATCGTAGGAAAGCTCCACCACGACGATTCATTCGCATAGTCGTATGTATTTTATGTTATCATTATTGGTTTTCGCCATTTTAACCGTCTGTGATTATACAGACACCAGAACAGTTCATCTTTCCAATTGCAACCAGATGTCGAATAAACCACTGCAACTTCTCCTCACTGATCCTCGCCTCAACTGCGCAGCAGTTGCCACAGCGCGACGGAGTCGCAAGATAGCTCAATTGGTCGTCTTTTGTCTTGCGACTCCGTCGCGCTGAGGCACAGTTGGGTCGTGGATTCAGACAACTGCTCAACTGTTGTCACCTTCGACCGGATCGAACGTGTTCTCTTTCAGCAGACGGTTCAGCTCCTGTTTGACGTAGTCTACCTTTTTCCCATCAATCAGCAGATGCGTATCATCAAGCTCCTATTGTTAGCTCTACTGTCGGCTACTGCACCTAAAAAACTACAAACCTCGAAGATGATATCGTGATATTTGGCATCGATGTTTAAAATCAGCGCTCTGATAGACGGATCACTTGTGTTAATAAATTCAATCTATTGTGAAATCCGTACCATTCAATCAAGATGCCTTTGACTGCACTCGGCATCGTGTGAAGAGTGATACTGTTGAAGCACGGCTGATGCACATCTTAGCCTGCCATATTGGAGTATAGTAGTAATCCATCACGACTTGACGTCTGGATTGATTGATGTATCGCGATGATGGGCGACAGAACCGTTCCAGATAAAGATGGAGGGGACAAACGAGTCGAAGGAAGTGGGAGCCAGTCTGGCGGTGCTGACACGCCAGACAATGGTAAAGGAGGTGCTGGTCGTCAACATGACTCTAAAGGGCTACAAAATGAAGAACAAATAGCAGTAGACTATCAATCTGATCAGTCTCGAGAGCATGGTATTTCACAACCAGACGTGGATTCTGGATCGCGTAATCGTGAAGGTGGAAGAGATGGAAAAGAGGAGTCGAAGGTGCAGCTGCAGACTCCCCAACAGATATCTGGGGCTAGCAGTGGCAATAGCGCAACAGGGGGAATACTGGAAGCAGAGTCATCCAATCGGGGGTCTGAATCGTTCAATGAAGAGGGAAAGCCTATGGATGATGAGAACGTGTCAGCAGGTGATGTGGACGATTCAATAGACGACGATGGTGAAAATGGCGAAGATGAAGATGATGACGATGACGACGAAGAGGAGCCCAGACTCAAGTATTCGAGGCCTTCAGGATTCATCCAGACCGTTTTTTCATCGGACGCGATATCTGCATTTCTGTCGTCAGACACTTTTCTAGCATTTGGGACGCATTCGGGCGTTGTACATCTGCTGAATCCAGATTTTAGTGCGATTCGCTCGTACCGAGCCCACAGAGCCTCCATCATGTCATTCTCAACTGACGGATACTTTCTGGCGTCTGCCTCTATGGATGGCACGGTTGTCATCGGATCCATTTTAGACGCTGATGATATCACTGCCGCGAATTTCCAGCGGCCTGTTCACGCTGTTGCTCTGGATCCCAATTATAAGTCATCCCGCACATATGTGAGTGGAGGGACAGCAGGCAAGCTGCTACTGTCAGAGAGGAGCTGGCTGGGACGAAGGTCCGACACTGTGATCTACAGTGGAGACGAGTCCATCACGAGTGTCCAGTGGTGTGGCTCGATTGTGTTGTGGATGAGTGATTCAGGCATCACCATCTACAGCACAACTTCGAAAGCGGAGTTGAAGCGCATTGCGAGGCCACACCAATCACCGCCAGCCGACCTCTTCCGACCACGGGTAACTATGCCTGAATCAAACAGGATCCACATCGGTTGGGCAGATCGAGTGTGGAATCTCAAGATTTCTGCGATTAAGCCGAAAAACGCGTCTCTTCTTCCGTCTGGGGCATCTATATTATCAGTGACTCCTATAGAGACTGTGGAACTGGAATCTGAGGTACAGCTTGATTATCTTATAGCTGGTATAGCGTCTCTGGAGGATTCCATGATGCTTCTATCATATGCCGCAACAGGAGAGGGGGGCGACAAGTATATGGTGCGAGCTAAAGAGCCGCCAGAACTCAAACTAGTCGACAGTACCGATGGTTCTGAACTTTATGCAGATGCCGTTTCTATGAGAGACTTTGAAAGATTGGGCCTCGAAGACTATCATCTTGGCCAGTCAGCACAACATGGGCAGCCCACGAAGTACTTTATTGTAAGTGCAAAGGACTGTGTAGTCGCTGTAGAGCGCGACATCCACGATAAGATACAGTGGCTCAATGGCAAACAGCAATATGACAAGAGCTGGGAGATAAGTGAAGGAGTGGTGGCTAGTTCGGAGAGACTATCTCTTGGAAAAAAGTGGGTTGAGTTGCTGATATCAAAAGACGAATGGACAGCGGCAGCGGAATTTTTGTCGAAGACCCTATCTAAGCTAGAAGATAAAGGCTTGATCAAGGATGAATGGGAACATTGGGGTTGGAGATTTGTTAAAGCTAACCGTTACAGGCTGTTGGCGAATATATTACCGTTGGATCCTCAACTTGGTATTGATGCGTCTCTATATGGTACAATTGTTGACTATTGCTTGGAGAATGACGTCTCGATGTTGATAACTATTCTCTATAACTGGCCAACGACAGCTTATAACAGTTCCTCGGTGGCAGGACATATAGAAGATATGCTGAACGATGAAGACAACAAGGAGCTTCGACTGGCGCTTGCTGACTTCTACACGGCAAGAAATGATCCTTACAAGGCTCTGGGCCACCTTTTGCAGCTGCGACACAAGGCGGTGGTTGAGCATATCTCAAGATTCCATTTGTTGCCGTCGCTCAAGGATTCCGTCAAGCAAGTTTTCTCGTACAACCTCAGCGAAGATGAGCTGCATAGTGCACCTCTAGAAATAATCCGCGAGAAAACCAAAGATATAATAAAGCTGTTTGTGGACGGGCGACATCAGGTAGTGCCTGGCCAGGTAATCAGCCAGCTTAGGGACAACAGTGACATGGAAGTACTGCTGTTTTTGTATCTGGAAGAACTCAACGACAAGGACTCATTCTCGTCGAAAGATTACGGAGACCTACAGGTCAAGCTGTTTGCAGAATTCGACAGGCCCAAGCTGCTAACGTTTCTGACTCGCAATAATAACTACAACTATTCGAGTGCTCTGGAGATCTGTGAGAAAAACCAGTATATTCCGGAGCTGGTATATCTGCTGGGGCAGGTGGGCCAGAACCAGCGGGCGCTTAAGCTCATCATTGAGAAGCTCAATGACCCCGAGAAGGCGCTAGCGTTTGCTCGAGCGCAAAACGACAGCGAGCTGTGGGGAGATCTGATCCGGTACAGCATGCAGAATGCACTATTTATTAAAGTCCTCCTTGAGAAAGGCAACGATGTGGTGGATCCCATTCGCATCATACGGGATATCCCGTCTGACATGGACATCCCTGGACTCAGGCAGGCGCTCGCCAACATCTTCCGCACAAAAGACCTCGTGTCGACAATAAACAATGGTGCGCTGGATATCGTGCAGGGAGATGCTCTTCGTTACTCGGAAAAGCTCCAGTCGGCCAGACTGCGAGGAGACTGCGTGACGATGGAAGAGCATCCCGACGTAGATTGGACGCAGCCAGCAGTGGTGACCCCAGCAGGATCAATTGTGAACGAGTCGAAGCTGGTGGCCCGTCCGTACGTGGAGCGTGCCGGAGACGGCGATGCGTACTCGTATCTTCGCAGAAAAGTACGCCATCTGGCGTACATTTTGTCCAGCATGTAGCTCCTCTTGGCGACATCAACTAGCATATAATCAGCATATATCGTCCGGACTACATTGATAAGCATTCGACCAGCATACTTTTGCTAGAGTATTTTTCAGCTAGCATATTAATTTAATATTTTGCTCTAGTATTTCAACTGTAAAATTTGACACTCACCCGCTATATTTCAAGCTCTAACACAGTGTGACAGCTAGGGTACAACGCTCTTGATCGGCGGTCTGTGCATCGGCTGCAGGGGTACTGTATTTTCTTCAGGGACGTTGCGTTCAGTAGGGTGGGCGCTGGGCGGAGAAAGAGTCCGAAAATGTCACTGCAATGGGTGCGCCAGCATATCAAGCGCAACCGAACCATCTCAGCGGCGGCTGTGCCACAGTGGCCGCTAGCAGCAATTGATCGTCGTGGATAGTCGCAGATATTCGTCGACAGTCGTCGACAGTCGTCGACAGCCGCCGATGGCTACCGGAAATGGCTGTGAAAATGGGTCATCGCAGCGCCGTCTGTGTTTGATCTGCCGCTTAACTGTATGCTGATGGTCAGAATAGACGGCATGCATATCTTTTCCACAACCAGTAATTCCTAGTCTAAGCGTCAGGTACAATGGAGATAGGGTGGGCTCGTATAACCCAATAGACTCTGAGTGTTTGTTTAGACTTCACAATTGTGATTTGACATGGCTGAACCGCCAGCGACGACACGCGCGGGCCATAAAAAGTCCAGAAACGGGTGTCTGTCGTGTAAGAAGCTCCGAATAAAGGTCAGTACCGTGTGCAGCAGCAGACAGCACGACTAATCGCAGTGTAACGAGGGAAAGCCCTCTTGTGAATATTGTATTGCTACGAAACGCCAATGTGTGTACGTACAAGCGCCACCTATCACCAGGCGCCGGCGCAAAAAGACTGAAGCACTGGCCAGCGATGGCTCTGTGGACTCGGACGTGGCCAAAAGTCGTATAAGCACAGCCATCGCCAACGATCAGTTGGTGAACCTGGGCATAGGCATTGCCAGTGAAGACTTGGTCGACCCGACAATAGCAGCCGACGATGTAGTGGACACGAACATAGCCAGCGAGATGGTGAGAGTGGGGATTCGCAATGGCAGTCTAGGGTCGACTGGCATTGTAGGGGTTTCGACTGGCATTGTAGGTGTGTCGAATGGCAGTCTAGGTGTGTCAAACGAGATGCATTCCAGCAGCGAGTCCACTGGCATGATGACTCCTGAGGAGCTGCTCAGCGACATGGCGGCGCAGCAGTTTGAGCCAGTGTACGATGACGTGCTGTTTGACGACGGGTCTGTCACGCTGGTGGGCGAGTTTGACGACATGGTGCTGAGCGATTCGCAGGCGCTCGCCAGCATGGCCAGTGACTTCGACGCCATCATGCAGATTCCCCAGATCCCCGAGATCCCCTCGTTCTGTCTCAGTCCGCTGGCGCGCCTCAACGGCGAGGAGCTACAGCGGATGGACTTCTTCGACAAAGTGGGGTCGTTCATGTGTGCGGTGGGCGATTTACAGATTGCTGACCTGTGGAGGACCCAGGGAATTGCGGTGGCTACGCAGAGCGACATGGTGATGAACGGCATCCAGGCAGTCTCTGCGTACATGAAGGTGCTGGGCAGCATCAGCACTGGCAACGCACAAGGCGCGCTCATCACGTCTCGCCAGTACTTCCAGAAAACCATCGTAGAGCTCCGCGACCGTATATCCTCGGATCCGTCGACCCACGACCCCACAGAGCTGATTCTGGCGTCGTATCTGACGTCGGTGTTTTCGCTGGTCGATATATCGATGCTGCCGGTGCTATCGTGGTCGGGTGGCGTGGACCTCATCAGCCTGTCGTTTGGCACCTCGGCAATTATGGTGACGTACCACGCACAACTCCAGAACTCGCCGTTCCGCGTGCTGGCCTACGAGCATGTGGTTGGGAATAAGGACATTGTTATCAAGCATTACAAAATGGAGATCATGGACTACGTCAATGAGGTGCTGCACGAGATGACGAAGCTGTGCCTGGTGACGGAAGCCGAGCACAACTTGTACAGAAACGTCATCAACGAGTTTCAGTCCGTGTTCAACCACGCGAAGACCATGCGGTGCCTCTTCCCACTGATCACACTCATGAACAGTCTTCCGCGCAGGTTCCCGCAGTACGCTCGAGAAGGGCGGCCGTTCGCGCTGTTTCTACTGGGTATTTTGTGCTGTATTTACCGGCGGTCCATATTCAAGCTACGCAAGACCTTTGACGTGTGGGACAAATGCCTGGAGCAGCTGCACGATAGATTTCCCCTTCGGCTACGGCACTATCATGACGAGATCATGAAAATCCGCCGTGGACAGCGGTTCCAGACCGAGCTGGACGAGGTGTATTCCAGCTCTATATTCGCTGCCGGCCAGTCGCAACGGCTGTCGCAGGTCCAGTAGCCGGTATTATTTATTGTAGAATGCAGACAGTTGTTGACGCGATGGTGTGTATTGATGAAGGCATTGTGGGTTTTATATATTTGGTTATATATTTGTATATTGCAATCGTGTATATTGAGGTGGTCGTTGTAGACTGGTATGATAATTGTACTGTCGCGTTGATGTATATATGCCGATTGATGTTTTATATGACCGTTATCGATAATATTAACTCGTGAAGGAGCCTGAACATATATCTTGCGACTCCGTCGCGCTGTGGCAACTGCTGCGCAGTTCGGCGTGGACTCTGCTGACTAGCTCAGTCTAATCATTTCTGATCAACATGATTTAGCTTCGTTCCTAGAATGCTCAATTTTAATTGATATGGTCGATGCCGCTTGCTATTCTATACACATATATTTATATGATGGCTGTGTCTTGATGGTTTTATATCGATGTTAGTAGGATAGTAATAATTGAAACTATTTTAGTAAAATCAAAATGATAACTTAACTGTCAGTAGGAATGATAATGATAGTAAAAATGATAATGAGAGTAGGAATAAGATGATGACTTTAATTTACATCGCAGCAATTGATATGGGAGTTGTATATTGACACCGTAGTCGTACGACAAAGAGCGACTATAAGCAGGATGAGCATCCACTTATTCGCGCATATGTGGCTACTGAAACAATAGTACCCCGCTCTCTGCGCAATTAGACTATTCTGGCCTTCGGTTTAACCGTGGCTGCATGTGCAATAACATGGCTAGCTGCTTGATAAACGATACATAAACGGCGCATTAGTCCATAAACAGCTAAATAATTGCACTGCCGAAATGCAATTAGGAAACATATACATGGTTCCCCTCATCCTGTTGTGCCGGTAGTCCCAATTCAGCACTTCCGGTGCTCTATACCCCACTTTACTCGGGATCACTGCTATATGTAATGGTGGGCTAGTCATAGGCCCGAGTCAAGCCAATGCAACCCGTTAGCATAATTCCCCTCACAAATGTGGGGGTGCCGATGTCATGTTGCGTAATGAAACGCAATGTGTGGCACCGGAATTGGCCACAAGCATCGCAAAGTTTGGGGGATTGGCCCCACAAAATAATACCCCGCATTTGGCATTCCGCCAAACCCAGCTCTTCTACTAGAGCAATTCTAGAAATGCTGTAGATTTGAGACAGACAGTCACAACGACTTCAATAAATTTCATTTGGATGTAATCCATTTTCTTCTGCAGTTTCATCTATATGGTGCTTGTCATCAACTAGATTGATACCACAAATTGCAACCGCATTAAGAGTGGTGTACATGCTCCATCCGTTTTTTTTTTGACTATTATTTTCCACAATATAAGTTATATATATATATATATTTATATATGCCACAGGCGACGGAGTCGCAAGATATCAGATATATAACGACTCTACAGGATTTGCAACAACGACAGTAACTTTAGTATATTCAATGGGTCCTAATTTATACTTCTTCTTTAGTTGTAACCAAATGGCCCTCGTTGTCGACAATAATGTCCTTTCGAGAAGTGGACGCTTTGCGCGGGTTGGGAGCCTCAAAGATTCGGTCTAACTCCTCGAGGGTGTAACCGAGCGTCTCCACAAACAGGAAATAGCTGATGATGAACTCCACTGCACACCAACACGCCCAGATAATGTAAGTCTTCCAGCCGATTCTTTCCAAAGCGACAGGAGTGCCAAACTGGTTAATGAGAAGCATCAGGTTGCTAACTAGCTGGTTCAAGCCCATTCCTTTGGCACGCTGCTCGTACGACAGCACCTCTACGCAGTACAGGCCCTGCATCGGCGTGATTCCATATGCAAAAAAGAAACAAAACACGAAGTAGATGGCAATACCTGCTTTAGCAGACGCGGAAGAGCCGGTCTTTTCGAATATTCCCGTCGCAGTCGCGATGGCAATCCAGCACAGGCACATACCGCAAAGGCATGAAAGAATCAGTTTTCGTCGGCCCACTCGGTCGCAAAGCGACGCTCCAGCGTATGCCGACGAAAACGATACAAATGTTCGCCCCAGCGTGAAGTTGAGAATAGTGGTTGCGTTGGTGATGCCTGCCGACTTGTAGAATCCGCCCACGAAGTACGAGATGCCGCCGCTAGACAGCTGGCTCCAGCACGAAAACACCAGGTTGACGGCGATCCTGTATCGGGCAGCACGGGTGGCAATGAATGGCCTGTAGTCGTACCATGTCTTGTCGGACCCGTTCATTTCCAGCGTCTCTTCGAACTCGCTGCACTCGAGCCTGACGAACGGGTTGTCAATATCGCCTTCTCCATGGTACGTCGTCAGGAAATCAAGCGCTTTCTCCTTGTTGCCGCTGGTATAGTTCCATCGTGGCGACTCGGGCAGGAACCACACGCAGATACACACAATTCCAGGGAAAAACAGCTGTGCCCACACCGGGATTAGCCACGCCCTGTTGGTGTCCAACGACACAGTTCCGCGAGTGATACCGTTGGCGAGAACATCTCCCACGCAGTAGAAGCAGTTGTAGCATGCAGTCATAACACCTCTGTAGCAGGGATGTGAGATCTCAACAATATATGCTGGTGCGGATGCCGCTGCAAAGCAAGATCCGAAGCCCACCAAAAACCGTCCGCCCATGTACTGGCCCAGCGAATGGTGCAAAGTGCAAGTACCTTGAACAACGGTGCCCACCACCACAGCAACAGATCCAATAAACATCCCCATTCGGCGACCAAACCTGTCGGCAGCCAGCGTCACCAGCGGCATAGCCACAATGCCGCCAATGGAGAACATGGTGGTCATAATGCCGATTCTGGCCCCGACCACACTGGCACCAAACTCCTCCTGAAACGGCGTCATCACCGTCAGGGCGGACATCAGACTGCTGTCGTAGCCTACCGTAGTAGAGCACACGAATCCCACAACGCTGAACAGATATAGCTGGATCAGAGCCCGCGACAGCGGCTTGGGGGGATTGGATGCGCGAGCCAGCGCCAGCTCGCTGGAGCCCTGCACCCGCTTGCTGGCAATGCCTTCGGCGGTGGTGACAGTTGCATTCTCAATATAGGCGACTTCCTGTTTGTCAGTCATTTTGTGGAGGATAGGATTTTTTGCTGGGGAATCTGGCGCTTCTTATAGCAAGCAGGGCCCCGAGTTTCGGGTCCCTTGATCTGCAGTGCTTGGGATAAATGTGGGGCATGCATGGTGGGCGAGCTTTAACCGCATCAGGACCACCCTGCGTAGGCGGGATGCGGGGAACCTCAGGCACTGCAAACGCCCGCCGCCGGAATAAGTGCCCTGCCTGAATATCCTTGCCCCTATGCACGACCCCCAAATCATCCCACGCTGGCTGTCTGCTAAAGGCACACCGAACACCCCCGAAAATGAGGGGTTCCTAGCTAAAACTCCGTATATAAATTTCCGAAATCCACGTAGATTTCCGTTGTCCGGACTGTCTGATTGTCTGATTGGAATTGTCTTGACTTGTTTTGCTGTATCAAAGATGTCGTCCAAACTGGCTCCTGGCTGCTCGACGCTCACTGTAGAGCAGTACGAGTTCTTCCTGGAGAATGGCTACCTGATTCTCCACAATTGCTTCACGCCTGAGCAGGCTGCGTACTGGCTCAAGGACGTGTGGGTGCGTATGGGCCTGAATCCCAACGACAAGGATAGTTGGGCGAATCCGGCGGTGCCCAACGACCCGTACGGGGTCAAGATCCATCTTCCTGGCCAGCGCACTGTGCGGGTCAAGGACTTTGCTCCAAAGGCGTGGGGAGTCATTTGCGACCTTGTTGGTGGTGAAGACCGCATCACTGAGGATACCCGCTGGTGGAAGGACAACTTTATTGTCAATCTGGGCCACAAGCCTGGTGAGCGGGTGCCCGACCTGGACGACCCTCGTGCGCTCGAGAACTGGCATGTCGACGGCGACACGTTCAGGCACTACCTGGACTCGCCCGACCAGGGACTGCTAATCACGCCAGTGTGGTCTGACGAGGTGCCCCATCTGGGGGGCCCCACGTTCATTGCGCCCGACTCGATCCAGCACGTCGCAAAGTACCTTGACGACCATCCAGAAGGGTTCGTGTCGCGCCCTAAGGACGAGATCAAGCAGCTGGTCAACCAGTGCAACCAGTTTGTCGAGTGTGTGTCGAAGCTGGGCGACGTCATTATCGGCCACCCGTTCATGCTGCACTCTGCGTCGCACAACACGCTGCGCAATCCCCGTTTCATCACCAATCCCACTGTCATCCTGAAGGAGCCCTGGCGATACAACCTGCCGTGGGACCAGCTGTGCCCTGTAGAGCAGAAGACGCTCAAGGCGCTCGGCAAGCCTGCGCCATATGACTTCAAAATCAAAGGCGAAAGAGAGAGGTTCCCCGGAAACAGGCACCAGTACTGGATCGACAGCCACCACAATGAGCTGGTCCGTCTGGAGGCTTACGGCACTGCCAAAGCATTCACTGACAATGCTGGCATTCTGCGCAAGTCCACCGTCCAGGCGACAGAAGCTATTATTGGAAGATAGTCATTAATTGAGAATATATATTAACATAGTGAAGGTAATTTGGCATGTAATTTGGTAATCTGGCACACGACTTGGCATAGACAGACCTATCCTTATTCAATAACTTTTGAAAAAGATTCATTCCATGGCATGCAGTATTTATCTTGTCACTGCTTGCGAAGTGTATAAACCTGCCATGTTATTCGTCTGTATTAGTTGATATCCGTGGTGAAGACAGCACTGGAACTGCTCAAATAATCATAATTCAATAACAAAAGTGAAATGACGGGAGTCATTCCGAATTATTACAATTTTGCCGTCTACTGCATATGCTCAATCTTTTGATACAATTGGTGACGACTGCCAGCTGATTTATATGAGAGCTGATTTATATGAGAGATGGTCTTGCGACTCCGTCGCGCTGTGGCAACTGCTGCGCAGTTGAGCACGGATTCTGCCAGGCGTGGTTCGACCGTGGACTTAACAAACCTCTATATAATTTAAGTCTATTAACGGAAACTCAATTTCAACTGCGCAGCAGTTGCTACAGCGCGACGGAGTCGCCGAACTAAAAATTGTGATTTATGTCTATCATTTCAAGAGTCTGCAGGCCTAATATAATATTATCTGCACTGCTAGTGCTAGATGGAATAGTATTATTTCATTCTTGATAAGGCCGACAGGTGCACAAATTCGACTCTCCAGCTGTATCTGGTTGGCATCACTACAATTCGCGTACAGTACAAGTACTTTTATGAATGTCTTTTATATTATTATCTCCACTAAAGTCCTCTTAATATACTACTTATGACACTGATGACCGTTGCACGGCTCAGGTTGGCGGCGTGGGTGGGATGAGGCTACCCCGCATTTTTACTCCACTACCCCCACTGTCGGCCCCATGTTAAGGGTACCTTCACATTTCGAACCTGCCAAGGTCTACAAAACAAGCTCGTTTGTCCATCATTCCATAAACTCGTGTATTGAACAGTCGCTATCTGATCTCAAACATATACTCGCAGCTGGTCTTCTCGCGGCCCAGAGATCTTTCTATACAATTTATCAACAGCCGGCGGTGCTCCTGGATGAGCTCTGCCTCGCAGCCCTTGAGAGAGTCCACCACCAGACGCAGCAGCCCAACCGTGTGGTTCTTGCCGCTGACGTCGCCCAGCTCGGCCGGTTTGTACTGGGGGATCCGGAACAGATAGTCGTAGCCGTTCTCTGCGCTCGGGATGTGTCGCATGCTCCTCAAAATGTACTCGCTGACCTGCTCGGAGGTGGGTTTTCTGGCGTCGGGGTCGCCAGCATTGAGCAGCTCCTCGATGAGTCCGTTCATGTCGACGAGGGTGTTTTTCAGCACCGTCGACTCGTTGCCGTTCAGGCAGTGTCCATACGCCCATACCGCCAGTGCACACAGGCACACGGAGTAGGGTCGCTTGTCGATGGGGTCCTCAGCAGCAGAGTACTTGCGTCTGGTGTAAGGCACGTCTCCCATTCTCTCAGCAAGAGACTTGGGAGGGCCTCCGTCGGTGTCCTCCTGGGGGAATGGGCAGTAGCAGCACAGCAGGTCCATGTTGTGGGGTACTGAGTCGTCAATGGCTTCGGTGGAGCCATGGTACAGGCCCTTGGCCCTCAGCAGCTCGAGCTCTGCTGGCGTGTTGATGAAGAGCTCTCTGAGGAACTTGACGGCATGCCAGTAGGCCTTCTTGCCGCCATGGCTGCCGTACACCACGCCGTCGATGTTGCCAAACGCCCAGTCCTTGACGGCTCGCACGCTGCTGTCTCTGACAGACGGTCTGGCTGGCACGTTGTATGCAGCAGGGAAACCTGCGTAGTCCTGGATCTTGCGGAGCGGGATGCGCAGCGAAATGTACGCCAGGTGGTACAGAGGCGCTGCGCAGCCCTGCACTTGAAGCACCGGCTTTGGGTCCGGCTCCTGGTCGTCGTCGTCGTCGAGATCCGACGCTGGCGGCGGCAGCAGAGACAGCATGTTCTTCTTGACCAGCGACTCGTCGTAGTTGCGCTTCCAGAAGTCGAATGCAGGCACCAGGATCTTGCGCCACGTCTCTTTGAACGACTTCCATCCGATGCTGGCCACTTGGAGGTCGCGCTGCAGCATCTGCTGCGACAGGCAGATGAGTCCGCTCAGCAGCACCTGGCGCCCGAACGGGCCCGTTTCGACGGGTTTTTTGTTGAGCGTGCGCTTCAGAGCCTCCAGAACTGGCACGTTAGACCGGGGCGGGATGCTCTTGCGGGTCGGGAACTGCTCCCACAGCACGTCCGAGCACGGCAGGCTGAGCTGGATCTCGTGCAGCGACAGCACCATGGCGTGGCCGAAAATGGTCGCGTCAAACACGTCGAGGATGAACGCCATCAGCACGGCGCGGTTGGTGGCCTCGCTCTCGATCCACCGCTGCCACGGATCGTACTCGCGTCGCAGCTCGAGCCCTGTGAGCACTGCTCCACGCCGAATCAGCTGCAGCGTCACTCCGTGGTACACATGCCCCCGCTCGTGGGTGCGTCGGTTCGACATCGTCTTTTCAAACACCTCGAGCAGCACAAACGCCTGGATGATCCACAGCTTGGCTGGCGGATGAAAGTCGGGCGACTGCAGCAGCGTGATGCGCAGAGGCTCTGCGACGAGCGTCGCGAACGCCAGGCAGTGGTCGTAGGCAGCGCCTAGAATGATCATTGTCCATAATAGCCCTGGCTGGCACTGGTCGGTCGTGAAGCTCGGTTTGTGCAGCACGGGGTACTGGGGGTGGAAACACATCCAGTACTGGGTGATGAACCGCTGCATGTGCAGCAGGTCCGTATACTGGGCGTACAGGTCGCCAGGCAGCGCCACCATGGCCAGCAGCTCGAGGCGTTTGGCCTCGCTGAGCATAATGGCGTCGTGCTGCATTTCTGGCGGCGTCAGCAGGTTCTGTAGCGACACTGGCGAGTCGCGGTACGAGGGCGTCAGCAGCGGATCGTCCACGTTGAGCAGCATCTCGTCGGAAAACAGCCACGAGATCAGGTTCGACGAGTTGGGCGAGATGTCATTGACCCCGTGCTTGGGACTCAGCTCGCTGTCGCCGACGGTGGTCGTGGTGGTCGTCGACAGCGACTCGGCTGTGCCGATGCTGGTGTGGAGGCTGGCCGCTGCTGGCGGTCCGAACGGCGACGGTTGTGGTGGAGTCGACACTGACGACAGCATGGCGTCTCGTGAAGCCGACATGATGCTGTCGGGTCGAATCACGTCGACATTGGATACTGAAGATGCCGACAGAGGCCCAAACAGCGTCTCGGGCGGGACATGGCTGCTGCCGTTGGTTCTCGTCAGCGTCGACAGTTCTGGCAGCATCAGACTCGCAGAAGGCGACGTTCCGCCGTTGTGGGCACTGTAGTTGTGGAGCTGTAGCATCACGAGTGACTGCTGCTGCTGGTTCTGGTGAAGCTGGTTGGCAGACTGGGGCTGGTTCTCCATGATGAACTGGTCCGACGAGTTGGCACTGGCAGCCTGAGTATTGTTATGGCGGGTGATATGGCGAATCCACAGGTCGTGGCGTACAAACGTCTTGGCGCAGTTCGGCCACAGGCACTTGAATATCTCTTTGGGCTTATCTGGGGTCAGCTTCAGGCCTCAACAACAATGCAGTGCTGCAGTTTTCAGCTTCGGCAGTACTTACGGTTCAGCTGGTGTCGCATTAGGTGCTCGCGACGAGTGAACTTCTTGCCGCAGCCCGGCTTGTCGCACTCGTAGCGCTTGGACAGCCCGCTGCGCGACTTGCGCTGGGCCAACGCGGCCTCGCTTTTGGTGGACATGTCCTTTCAGACGGGCTTTCACAGAACGACGAAGCGTTTCCTGGGCAGTCCCAGAAGTGTGGGGTCGACGTCACGTGCCGGCGTATGGGGGCAGCCGCCGGTAGTGGGGGAAACGAGGGGGGAGGGGGGAACAAGAGGGGAAGCTGCTGCTGATCGGTGGTGCATGGGAGCGAATAAAACTGGCAAAAAAACATGCCAAAAGAAACCTCGCAAATGCCAATCCCGTAAAGGCAATTATAATGGCTAACATCACAGTTGGGCGGTTTATATTTGGCTGCGCGCAGCTGCAGCATGCGTGAGTCAACTGAGTGATCACTAAGGTACTGGGTTATCTTGCGACTCCGTCGCGCTGGAGCAACAGCGCAGCAGTTGAGGCGTGGATCCTGTAGTGGGTGATTCTTTCTATATATTCTCTAAGTTGGTACAGATTATGAATTCATGAGCTCTCGGTAAGTGGCACTATGTAATCGATTTTAGAATTCGTCACATGTACTAGTGACTGCGTGTTTCCCCACTTGCAGCCGACATTAATTATGTAACCCATCACAACAGCTATAGCTATAGCTGCTAAATAATTCACAACAATTCTGACTGTTCCTAACTTTGTTTGTAGTGAAATTAATTTTGGTTATTTTTCTAAAAACATTCTCCAAATCACATCTAATACTACCCGTCACATGTTGCCTCTGTCACGTACGATCCGTCACAGATGATCCGTCACAGATGATCCGTCACAGGTGATTTCCTCGAAGTGCACAGCAATTCAGCGCTTGTGCCACCAGTAATAGATACATATTCAGAACAACCACAATTCAATTAGTTAAGTTATAGTTTTTTCTGACTAATATTACAAACATATGCGACACAGATCACAGTTCATGTTCAAACAGTCGCAACTACGAGTCATGCCGTAACAACTATAATATACATCTTAGTCAATGTCAAAGCCAGTCACTGGATGCGGTGCGTAGGGCTCCTCCAGATACGCGATGTCCTCTTCGGTCAGCCTGAGCCCGACAGCCCGAACAGCTTCGTCGACTCGCTCGGGTTTGCTGAGACCAACAATTGGAATGCACCCTTTAGATAGGGACCACGCGGTTGCAACCATGGCCATTGTCGCGTCCTTCTTCTTGGCCAGCTCTTCAACTCGGCCAATTATGGCCCTGTCGGTCTCGCTGTGGCCGATGCCGTGGTTTGGTGTCGTGTTTGTGGATCGCACTGTAGTCTGGCCGTATGGACGAGTCAAAAGACCTGCTGCCACTGGGCTCCAGGGCACGAGTCCGACTCCTGTTTCCTGGCAGAACGGGATCATCTCACGCTCTTCTTCTCGGTACAGAAGGTTGTGGAAGTTCTGCATGGAAATGAATTTGGTCCAGTTGCGTTGCTCGGCGGTAAACTGTAGCTGAGCAAACTCATAGGCCCGCATCGAAGACGCACCAAGGTATCGGACCTTGCCGCTCTTGACCACATCGTGAAGAGCTTCCATGATCTCTGTTGCTGGAGTCTGGCGGTCCCGACGATGGATCTGAAGGACGTCGATGTAGGTCCCGAGCCTATCCACAGACGCCTCTACAGCGTCAAAGATGTGCTTTCGTGATAGACCTTGGCGATTGATCCAGTTGGCAGCGGTGTCCTCGACTTCGAGATCGTTCACCTTGAAGTAGCATTTTGTCATGATCACAACTGTGGATCTCGGAATGCTGTATTTCGTTAGGAACTTGCCAATGAGCTTTTCCGAGGCGCCATTCGAGTACATATCGGCCGTATCAAAGGTGCGGATGCCCTGGTCGTACGAGTACTTCAGCAGCTTCATGACCTCGTCCTCGTCGTTAATTGTCCAGTCTCCCCAAGATCCGTCGCCAATGGACATGGCGCCAAATATGATCTTGGACACTACCAGCCCTGAGCTTCCCAGTTTTGCATACTCCATTGTGTGACGCTATGTTTAAAATTAAATAACCTTTAAATTGGAACTCAATTGTTGAATTTGACAGTTTTTAAAACTAACTTGGTTTGTAATATCGAAGCTAGAGGCCACCTTAAATAGTAGTTTGGACAGGATAGGCAACACCCACCCCAATGTTGGACAATGCAACCCAATCTCCGATACCGTCCAAGTCAGAACGAAACGGGCCGATTGTGCGTAGGTGTCAGTACCCGAAAGGTCTCAGATGAGTCCGACAAATAAAGAATTATATGCGCCAAGTTAAGGTTGCATATGCTAGCATGACTGGTCAATAGCCAGTGACTTGCGATAAGTAAGGATTCACAGCAGACTAAGTGGCAACACCCTTTTTTTGTTTTTTTCTCATCTTTCTTAATTTTCGAATTTTCTTTTTTTATTTTCTGCTTATTTGTAGTTTTGTTCATATATGTATATATGTGTTCATTTTCAAGTCCATTCCGCGGTATTGGTCGGGATATGGTGATCAGACAGTACATGACCTTTACCACTGCACATACATACGCAAGTAGTACAGCTGTCACTCATTCAGCAATGAAAAGCCGACTAGTAGATTAAGCTTCATGTCCACAACAAGTTCAGTTACAGCTTTCATTAAAGAAGAATGTCATTCCCTCAACAAGCCCTTGTAAGCTCAGCGCACGGCTACATATTTAAACATCGCGTAGAGCATTAACTCACTTGATCGCACAGACTTATCGTCATGTGACCGCAATGGCGATGTACATCTCTAGCAGACGCGAACCTGCATTTTTCTCTTGAGCAGGCCATGCAAAATGGCCCAGAGGCTTGCACCCGCGTCTGACAAGAACCGTGCTGTTGTACAGGGGGGACTGTTGCTGCCCCCAACCGCATCTAAACGTTCTCACTACGAGGCTTTCAACGCCAGTATCCAGTCGGCTTCTGATACCGAGCTCGCCAGCTACTACTTGGACTCGCACTACCACAGCCAGTCTGCCGAGTGGGCAAAGTGGCTCGCTAAGCTGGTCCTTTCTGGCGTCATAAGTGGTGCGTCGCTGAGTGCGCGTTTACTGGCTATCGGCGCTGGCAGACTCGCGGGCCATATTTACTCTGTGGTAGCCAATAACGCGGGTCAACTGCTGGCTAGCCCTCCTGAGCCTGTCGCAGGGGATTCCAAACGACGCAAACTCGATCCAATGGACTCATCTCGTGAATCTTCTGCTACCCCACGGCCTGAGAAACAGTTTCTGCGGCTGCCTACCTACGAAAGAGCACCACAGAGTGCCAGCTATCTACTGCATCAAAAGAAGTTGATCTCGACTGATTCCGCAGGCGTTGATCTCGACAACAAGGAAAACCGACTAGCTACGCCACTACTGGGAGGCTTTGCATTGGACAAGTCTGCAAGAAAGCCAGGTCAGGCTGTCAGTGTCAAGTCGTCTGGTGGACTTTTCACACCACAAAGACAAGAAATCACCAGTCGAGACCGTAGTCTGGGCACCAGTAGAGAACCCAGTCAAGCACCCAGTCGAGGCTCTAATATAGGTCCCAGCCACATACCAAGTGAGACTCACGAACCTACTAGGCAAGGTCTCAGTATGACTCAGAAAGCTTCTAGTCAGGGTTTAAATCAGACTCAAATAGCTCCCAGTGAGGGACTCAGCCTTGCTCAGGAGGCTGCTGACAATAAGGAAATCCCCAGTCAAGCTCCCAGTCAAGCTCCCAGTCAAGCTCCCAGTCAAGCTCCCAGTCAAGCTCCCAGTCAAGCTCCCAGTCAAGCTCCCAGTCAAGCTCCCAGTCAAGCTCCCATTCAAGCTCCCAGTCAAGCTCCCAGTCAAGCTCCCAACCAAGCTCTTGCCAAGGTCCAACCGACCCCGTTCAAGATGCCCTCAGACAAATCACCATTATTTGCATCTCAAGTGGAAAACGTTCTTCCAAAGCTGTTTCGACTTCCGGTGGCAGCTGAACCTGTAGTTTCAAATGTGACGTTCGGCACAGAGAACTTTCTAAAGTCGCATCCGCCCAAGACGACTCGTTCTTTTTCGTCTTGGTTGGAAGATGCATTCAGGGGTGGCGCCAACCCCCAAACTTCGGCCAAAGTGACCAATTCAGTTCTTCTTCCGTCGCTATTATCTTCTACACAAAAGCAGAGCCCTAAAACGTTTGCTTCGCTGCTTAAAGTTTCGTACAACGACTCCAACATCTTCCACAAGTTTGACGACAAGCGACAGCAGTTGAACAAACTGGTACAGCACGATGAACCTGCAAAAGAGCTCAAGTTTCCAGAGAAGGGCCTTAGTGCTGAGAAGTTGAAAAAGTACGAGGAAATCAATAGAACCCGCAAGAGCCTCCAGGAGCAGATCGCTCAGCTGAGAATCGGCAAACGGCCTGAAAGGCCTCTCGATGGTGCTGCTCTACAAGAAGTCGAACGATACTGGTCTGCCAAAGGCAGGGCTTTCGATGGCCAGATGCTCGGGACTGCATACAAGATAGACATGTTCGTGGCTGATCTGAGGACTCTTTCTGACAGGTCGTGGCTCAACGACAAGGTTATTGACTTTTACTTGACCCTCGTGTCAGATAAGGCAAATGCCTTAGGCACGTCGCGGTGTTTTGTGTTTAGCACGTTATTCTATTCCAAGCTGGATTCTGCTGGATACAAGGGAGTGGAACGGTGGGCCAAACGAAAGAATATCGACGTTACCACTATGGACTACGTATTTGTTCCAATCAACCGGAACGGGAATCACTGGGTGCTTGCTGTTGTAAACAACAAAGACAAGAAGCTGTGCTACTATGATTCAATGAATGGGAACGGCCAGAAAGCGTTGGTGCTGTTGTCGGACTATATGGTTGCAGAAGCTGACCGCTTGCGCCCAGGACACCACGAAGAACACGTCGAATTATACACAAATTACAAGATGGTGCCGCGTTCCAAATGCCCTCAGCAGATGAACGGCTATGATTGTGGTGTATTTGCCTGTAAGAATGTGGAGCTGTTGTCTCAGAACCTGCCGCTGGACTACGACCAGAATGACATGCCGCTATTGCGGAGGAAAATCGCCCACGAAATTCTCCAGAAATTAAAGACGTCGAAGTTGTGATTTTTTTTTTATTTATAGACATGTAATAGCGCCGTTGCGTGTGCCAGAAAATTAGTCGCTACAGTTGTGATGTGTTATTTATCAACTTGTAATATAACTTTATATATATACATACACTATCGTCCTGTTGTGTTCATCAGCTCTTTGATATTACAAGTTGGCACTCTGCCAGCCTCCTTTCATCGTCTTGTATTCGAAGCTGACTGGCCTGGAGCTTCTTCAATAAATAGTCCGATCTGCTGCGAACTTCTTTCGAGCTCGGCAGCTGTGAAAGCGCTACCAGCTCTTCTTCAAACTTCGCGATGCTGCTCTCCTCCTTCGCAATAGCCAAATTTAGCAAATTGCTGTCCATAAGCGCCGACAGTGACTTGTCCTGCACCAGCGCCTGGAAAGCAGCATGATACAAGGGCCTGCCTGGTCGGATGCTGAGCAGCCGTCCCCCAACGGTGGTGTTTGTGATCATTTCAGCGTGCTCGAGCATTTGCAGAGCCTTCTGCTGTTCAGCAGACTTGAAATTCGAGTTTTGGATCAACTCTCCAAACCGCAGCTCGCGATGACCGGGCGGAAGTCTTCCCAGCTTCTGAACCAGAACCCATGCCTGCTCTCGAGTCCAGTCTGGATGCTGTCGCATCAAGAACATTTGGAGGATTTCAACCGCACTTTGGTTCACCATATCTTTAAGAGCATTGGTCGGCGTGTCTCCCGCTTTAAGCCGGCGAGCAAATGACTGAAGATCTGTCATCCTGCCACCCAAGGGCTCAAGGCACTTATCCAGCTCCTCTACATTGTACTGGCTGCTAGCAGCAGCCTTCTCGTCGTGCTCCGAGCCTGTGAGCTGCTTGAAAACAAAGCTTCTCGCGGACGCAGCACTGGCGTCTCCAATAAAGAGTTCTCGGAACACCTGGTTTGGCAAAGACGCGGTCAGCACCTTTTCGTAGCCAACATCGCTGGAAATAAAAATAACATGGGCAATGTTTGCCTGCACCAAAGAAGCTGCCCAGTCGGCCAAATGCTTGTAGACGAATCCCTGCGCATCTGATCCAGTCCTGAAATGGTTGATAACTATCACCGGCTTTGTCTCTGGATGCAATTGCAGATAGGCGTCTTCAGCAACGTCCTTTGGCCGATTTCGCAGCGCAATGCGTTGCACAGCTGTCGCGGCGGTGGTCAGCATCTCTTTAAACTGAGACTCTGGAGATTCTGCAAATCCGGTCTTTTGACCGCTGATGCCCTGGGCAACAACATCCAAGAACCCAGCTATATTGTTTTTCCAAGGAAATACCGGATAGTAACCGAGTTCTCGAGAGGCAACAGTCACGAATCCTGCATCGCCTCTGGTCTTTGCAAGCGCTTCACAGTCAATATGCAGCACATTGCCGCGATCACGCAGAGCATGCTTGAGAACAAGCTCTTCTTTACCACTTCCTCTTGGACCATTAACAATAATGAACGTTCCAACACCATCAAAGATCCATTGTCTCAGAGCCTCCACACTTTTCACTTGCTCGTCCCATAGGTGACTGATGTCAGCATAGCTGTTCGTACCACCGATATATGTTGTCACTGTGGAAATGGCTGTACTATACAGCGAGTGCACCCAGCCAATAATCGGATAGTCGCTGATTGGCAGACTGCCATGGACCTTCTTTTGAATGGACCACACTCGAATGGGGTCGAATATCAGTACCGTTATACCGGCCACGAAACCGAGAATCAGCGGAATAGATATTCTTGAGTGGTTGACCACCCAGTCTTTGATGATATTCTTATGCGGAGATGGCTCAAAAGACAGGTGGATAACGGTATCTCCCTTTGCGAAACCAGTCACACAATTGCGTGCAGTAGCAGCATGAAGGTGCCTTAAAAAGGTCACAACTGTCGACCGCGGGAGATCTTTGACTCCAGGTGCTGGCGGCTCGATATCCATTATGGGGCCATAGCGTCTGAGTAGCGAATACAGAGTTTCCTGCGATAAGTCGGGACCTTCAAAAGTGACCCTGATCTTATTTGCAATGAGTCGCCTGAGATCCTCCACCCATGGCGTTCCCTTAACAGAGAAGGCGCGCATGGGAGTAAGAGGACCAAACCACGGCCGGAAATTCGACTTTTTGAGTTTGTGCGCTATCAATTCGTCGACTTGCTTCAAATCGAGCGAGTTGGTCGCCTCGTGGTCATTGACCTGGTATTTGACAAACACTCCTCCGTCCCTCTTGCGAGGCACTAGTCCCATGATTTCGAGCCCAGAGTCCTCTGGAAACGACTTTTGCACGATTAATTCTGCCAGCCATTTCTGGTCGCTATACCGAGAAAACCGCAGGCATTCGCGAATAGGCCAGTACCGAGCCAGAGCAGGATACACGCCGTCATAGTACAGGATTCCTTGGCGCGCAGTTTTCTCAATTACACCAGTAGTTTGCTCCACCGTCTGTGCCATGTCTTCAGAAAGATGTTCCGTCTGGGTCGACATAGACCTTAACGATATGAATCCACTTGTTTGCGGAGCCAATGCCAAATAGGTCGCTGGCCGGTGGCGGCCCACGACAGGCCACAAAAGACGGGTCCAAACCGTCATGGTGCTATCATTCAAACCTCAGTGTTTTGAGTATGGTAAGCAAAAATACAATACAGGCAGGTACAATACAGGCTTTCTCAATGCTGCTGCGAAATACAGAACAATGTGAAAGTCGGACGACTTGTGTTGCGGAATCAGTTGCTATTTAGGCTACAGTTGCCTTACCCGATAAGTGCATATTGTCTATCAACCAGATAGAGCACTGCTAAAATACTCTATCACTAACTTAAATAGTACGAGAGAATTTTGAGCTTGACAGTTGTCTCTAGTAGATCTGACAAGAGTCATCTGAAACTTGTCCTCAAATGTGTAATACTTGACCAGTCGTTGTCAGATCTTGCTCTCGTTTTCAAACTCAAGCATCACCCTTTTTCAAACAACTATTCAGACTGAATTCTTCGAAACCTGTAAGCGGTACGCCACCCGGATAGTCCAAAATGGTTCAGCTGGCTGCTTGTCCCAACCAACTTTGTTCCATCCTCACTAGTGGTGATTTGCTACCCAAATCACTATCATTTCGACGACTCAGGGGGAAACCCTAATACGCTCGCAAAGGTATTTCTCAGCCGTGCTGTTTGACTTCATTCTCATCAGTCATCATGAGTGCCATACTGTCTGCGGACGACCTGAACGACTTTATATCGCCAGGGGTGGCGTGTATAAAGCCCGTAGAGGTTGAGAAAACAAATGAAAGTGGCAGGGCTCAGATAGAAATCGGCATAGACGGAGTTCCAGTGGAGATTTCACAGGACGGCCAGTCTAAGCAAGCTTTAAAGTCGGCACAAATCAGTCTTACAGACTGCCTAGCCTGTAGCGGGTGTATCACATCTGCTGAAAGTGTTTTGGTGTCGATGCAGAGCCATAGCGAAGTGCTCTCGTCTGTGCAGAGCGGTGCGTACCAGGTTTACGCAGCATCAGTTAGCCACCAGGTGCGAGTGTCATTGGCAGCAGCCTATGGCATAACGGTTGCCGAAGCCGATGCCAAAATAAAAGATCTTCTTGTCAACAGGCTGGGATTCAAATATGTTGTTGGAACTGAAGTTGGCCGCCTAGTCGCCCTAGAGGCGGCTAGTGATGAGATCTTAAATAGGGCCGACCGCAACGGACCAATATTGTGCAGCTCGTGTCCTGGATGGACGTGCTACGTCGAGAAGACACATGCGCATATGATCCCATATTTATCAAAAGTCAAGTCTGCTCAGCAGATCACCGGGTCTCTTCTTAAGGAGCTGGTCAGTCGCCAGACAGGCGTTGCCAAGAAGGACATCTACCATATTAGCATCATGCCTTGCTTTGACAAGAAGCTAGAGGCAGCGCGACCAGAGTTTGGTGGCGAAAACCACAGAGATGTCGACTGCGTCATCACCGCTAAGGAAGTGGTGCAGATGCTGCTGGACGAGGGCATTCCATTTGAGAATCTGAACTCTGCAGCTGAGTTCAGCGACGATGTTCTGGCTCCTGCAGGCTGGCCCTGCGAATTCCAGTGGCTGTCACATGCGGGTAGTTCTTCAGGTGGATATTTAGAGAAGGCTATACAGGCGTTGGCCACCAAGTGCAGTGGTACTGCCAGAGTGGAGGTCATTCCAGGGAAGAATGCAGATATTGTAGAATATCATGTGCTTGCTCCAGATGGCCAGCTGCTAGGACAGGCAGCCCAGGTATACGGGTTCCGCAATATTCAGAATCTTGTGCGCAAGCTCAAGATGCCCAGCGGGGCCGGTAGAAAGGCGGCAACGTCAGGTGGAGGGGACCCTAGAAGATGGGACTATGTCGAGGTAATGGCTTGTCCGGGAGGTTGCATTAATGGAGGAGGTCAGATTGGTCGTCCAGAGGGGACGAGCGTCAGCGAATGGAAAAATCGCATGGAAGCTGTATATAATGGCATTGCTCAGTGCGACGTTTCAAACCGTGCTGTTGCAGAGTGGGTTGCCTCCGCGTGGAGACGCCCGGTGCATGACCTTGTGGACGCTGAGTTCCACAAGGTGGTTCAAGATACCAGCATGGCGGTGTCGCTGGGAACTAAGTGGTGATGTTTCGCTTTGTAGTGCATAAATCAAAACACAAGAGTTTCGTCCTTGTCGGGTTGTGGATTTTTATTTGGTGTACTTTTCGAACAGATGCGTAGCTGCGTGCCTTCTATCTCATTGTATAGTTAGTTGGCCCTCAACATAATCACACATCTTGCGACTCCGTCGCGCTGTGGCAACTGCTGCCCAGTTGTTCCTTCGACCCAGTTATTGTTCTGTGCGACTTAATTAATCGATCGAAGATTAAGTTATCAGAATTTATATGACTATGATTTTCAATAGAATCGTATAGCTTTTGTTGAAATACTTTAATGGTATTTTGAACTTAATAAAAACATTTGCGAATGTAAAAGTGGTATTGCACGTTCATATCAATAGGTTCGATATATATGCTGCCTTTATTTAATGTCAGAGATAGTGCAATGTAATTGTATGTCAGCTTGAAGACTACATTTGTCGCGATATTAACTGGCATTTCCGTCGACTTCTAGACTAAAGAAACAACTGCGTAGCAGTTGCCACAGCGCGATGGAGTCGCAAGATGTGTAATTGAGTTGATTAAATTCAAATTGCAGAGATGGACAACTCGAGAGGTATTGCATGTGCATAGAATCCCTATAACGAAGTCAAGTTCGAATTGACCATTTGGCACGCCTCTGTCGATCTCGGACCACCTCGACCGTTTCAAGAGAACCTTTTTCTGACGGTTGCACGGTTTCACACTGCCAGCGTGAAATTGACGTTTATTCGTACAACCCGGGAGTGGCTACATTATTACATTATATAATCTTCTTAACGGTCGCACCTGTCAGATCCGATCTGCATGAAAATGCTGTCTCCACGCTATCTCCGCTGAGCCGTCTTCGGAGTTTACAAGACCGAATAGACGAGGTGGGGGGGCCGTTTGGCTGCCAAAACGGTTGAAATTGCCCCAGGGTGTTATATATTGGAGCTCCCAGTAGTAGCCGCTGCCGTCCGTGCTGACTAACGGGGCCCAATCACTATTACTCCGCATGTCAGACCCCGCCGCCTCTCGGGGGGTCGCTTCGGCCTGCACCAGGCCGGGAACCTTGTCTGTGGTGAATAGCATGGGGGCCGGACTTGGACCCGTACCGCATATATAAGGCCCGTGGGGCCGACCATCGAAACTATCCATCTGTTACTGACAAGTGAGTATACGAGGTTGAGAATAGTGCACAGTCTAGTGAATACCGTAAACAAAGTATGGCGAACACATTGGGCGATACAGGAGCTGACAATGGCTGCTCGGAAACCGGCACACACTGTCTTCTGTAGAAGCTTGCTATAGGAGGCTGGCATTACTAAGAGATTGGCGACAAGACGGCAGAACTGGGCGTCACACCACTACAAAGGTGATGAAATCTGTTGAGAATTTGTTGAGCATCTTTGAATAGCATCTCCCGAGTTGAATTCTGTTTTTCTGTCGGCGTTTGCACTGATAGTGGGGCAGTTTTGCGGGTGGCCGTTGATGGCGGCTTGATAGGGATCGAAACAGGCCTTGCTAGACATGCTGGACTTTCAGAAATAGTCGATAAGCTGGTGATATAGGGATTGGTACAACAGCGAGCCTGCCAATTGCTGAAGGATCGTTTTTGTTGTTCGCTGATGGTCGCTTTGTGTTGAAAGTCGGGCTGTGCACGCACTTCAGAACAAAGACTAACAAAGAATGGTCGACACTGTTGCCGAAGCTATTGCCCCAGGCGTCATTGAGTTCAAGAACAGCGCCACCATTGTGGTGCTTGGAGCTTCTGGGGATCTCGCCAAGAAGAAAACCGTAAGTTTTTGCATTTGCTGTTGAATTGTGTTGGTTTGGAATGTTGCTAACTTAGTTTCCCGCGCTATTTGGTCTGGTACGTCGGCAGTGACCCCACTTGCAATGATTTGCAATGCTAACGCAGTTCCGCAATGGTCTGTTGCCCAACAACACCCGGATTGTAGGCTATGCCCGCACAGTGATGAACGACGAGGAGTACAAGACGCGGTTGTCGTCATATTTCAAGCTGCTGGACGACCGGTCCAAACAGCAGGCCGAGGACTTCAAGGCGCTGTGCACCTACGTGAGTGGCAAGTACGACGAGGACGCCGGGTTCATCGAACTGGAGAAGCATATCCGCGAGCTCGAGGACACACATGGATTCAAGTCGCGGGACCGGCTGTACTACCTGGCGCTGCCGCCCAGTGTGTTTGGCCAGGTCACTGCCCATCTCAAGAAGAACAACTACCCTGGCAAGGAGGGCCACGCCAAGGTCATCATAGAGAAGCCGTTTGGCAGCGATTTGGAGACGTCGCGGGTGTTGCAGCGCGCCATTGCGCCGGTGTGGACTGAGGAGGAGGTGTATCGGATCGACCACTATCTCGGCAAGGAGATGGTCAAGAACATACTGGTGATGCGGTTCGCCAACCAGTTCTTCAATGCGTCGTGGGACAGAAACAACATTGCATGCGTTCAAATCTCGTTCAAGGAGCCGTTTGGCACCGAGGGCCGAGGCGGCTACTTTGACAGCATTGGCATCATCCGCGACGTGCTGCAGAACCATCTGCTACAGGTGCTGTCACTGGTGGCCATGGAGCGGCCGGTGTCGTTCGCGCCCGAGGATATTCGTGACGAGAAGGTCAAGGTGCTCAAGGCAATTCCGCCCATCGACTTCTCCAATGCCATCCTGGGCCAGTACGACCGGTCCGAGGACGGGTCCAAGCCCGCCTACACGGACGACGACACGGTCCCCAAGGACTCCAAGGCTGTCACGTTTGCTGCGCTCGAGCTGTCCATCAACAACGACCGGTGGGAGGGTGTGCCGTTCATTCTCAAGGCTGGAAAGGCGCTGGACGAGGCCAAGGTCGAGGTGCGCATCCAGTTCAAGGACGTGGCTAAAGGCATCTTCAAGGACATCCCTCGCAACGAGCTGGTGATCCGCGTGCAGCCCAAGGAGGCCATCTACCTCAAGATGAATGCAAAGTACCCGGGACTTGGCAACCGCACTGTGGTGACTGATCTGGATCTCACCTACAACCGCCGTTACTCGGATCTGCGGATTCCCGAGGCATACGAGGCGCTCATTCTGGACGCACTCAAGGGCGACCACTCCAACTTCGTGCGGGACGACGAGCTCGACGTGTCGTGGAAGGTGTTTACGCCGCTGCTCCACCAGATAGAGTCTGGCGAAGTGGAGGTCGAGAAGTACCCGTACGGGTCGCGAGGACCTGCCAGCGTGACGAAGTTCCTGGCTGACCGCGGCTATGTGCGCGACACCAACTCCAACTACACTTGGCCCGTGACCAAGGGCAATTTGTAGCCGACTGCTGCAGATTAGTACGAGATTGATGTGATTCAGGAAAAAGTAGCTGGAAGTAATATCGATGTACGTCGATGCTTGAATTGATGTTTTGGCAGTGCGTAGTATGCTGTGCTGCTTCTGTTCTGACTGATTGTGTTGTTCTGACTGTATTGTTCTGACTGTATTGTTCTGCTTGTACTGTTCTGACTGTGTTGTTCTGACTGTGTTGTTCTGACTGTGTTGTTCTGACTGTGTTGTTCTGACTGTGTTGTTCTGACTGTGTTGTTCTGACTGTGTTGTTCTGACTGTGTTGTTCTGACTGTGTTGTTCTGATTGTGTTGTTCTGACCGTATTGTTGGTATAATTAGTCTATCTGCTTTCTGATGCATGCATCTGTGCATCTGTATCTGTATGTACGGTGGTGCGCATGTAAGTAGATTCGGTCTAGTCGGTTAAGTTATTCATCTAGTTTTGTTTCTGTTTTTTTCGCTTATAATATGTATATACAGTATTATATCTATGGCACGTCAACTATATTCTTGCCAAATTGTACGTCTCACATTGGTAGAATAGTGTCGTTTGCATTTTCGTATTTCAACAGCGGACCGAACCAAAAAAGAAGCTTCTTCCCTGGGACCCAGCTCTCTTGTAACGTACCATCAGTGTCCACGCCTCAACTGCGCAGCAGTTGCTACAGCGCGACGGAGTCGCAAGATATTTCTAACTGGAAGTGGTGCGCAGTTGAGGCGTGGACTGACGTAGTGCAATTTGTATATGATGACTGCTTGTTCAGCCGTCTAAATCTCCTTTCGATTCGTATCTTCTGTTCCTATCAACCGAAACTTTCGCATTTCATATTGTCTCGGAATTGGCAGTTTCTACACCTCATATTACTACTGTCCATAGCTGTGTTCTGTGACAAGCTTGTCTCAGATCGATCTACTCTCGCTTACAGCAAAACTTGTTCTTCAGATTCGTTCATTAATGCAAAATTAAATAATTATAGTGACGGCTTGGACTCGGCATTGAACTTGATGCACATCTCCACGCCAGCTTTGGTGTACCCGCACTTCTCGTAAAACGCGACATTGTGCTCCGAGCAGTCCAGAATCACCTTGTAGGCGCCCTGCGAGCGCCCGATATCGGTCAGCGCATGGATCAGACGCAGGCCCAGCTTTTTGCCCTGCTCAGAACGAGCCACCGCGATGTCCTCAATGTGGCCCACCAGTCCGCACTCGTGGATCAGCTTGCGCTCCACCACGACGGATCCTACAGCCACCACCTTGCCGACTTCGTTGAGAATCACCAGATTGAAGTACGTGTCGTTCCGCCTCAGCCAGTAGTTGAACTGGGCCTCAAACATGTCCTTCGATATGTCGCCCACCGTGGTGAGCACCCGCAGAACGTCGAGAATACCGCGATCGTAGTCTGATGCCATAGTAGGTCGCATGGTGTACCCAGCTGGCAGAGCTGCCATCACCGACTGAGGAATCAGCGACGGGTTGAAAAGGAGTGGCTCCGAGTTGAAGACCTCTACTTGTGTAGCCGACATGTTATATCAATGCGATTTGAATGCGATGAGTGTGAAACTGTAGCCGTTTAGATATGACGGCTTTCAAAAATGTGAATTTGAGCGAGCGAGCGAGCCAACCACTAGATATGAGCGAGCGCTAGCAGCAGACGAGCAATAGATGAGCGAAAGTTTAAAAGACTATCACCGAGATGATGGTATGAGTGTCTTGAGCGAGAGGTTGAAGTTCAGCGTAGGCGTCCGACGGCGGGTTCTTATATACCTGTGTGCATGAAGGATATTTTTAGGACAGCGCGTGCTTGAACGGTATGCGCCTTTAATGGCTAGACATCGTGGCCCAATTTGGCAGGAGCTAAACAGCCACCGCCCGCTGCCTGGTGGGTCCATCCCTCTATGCGCCGGTTCCTGCACCCCTGAGTTGGGGCTCTCCGCGAATGTATGCAGCTATCGGACTCGCTAGGGCGGGCCCACGCCTGCCAGTGTCTGGGCGCCCGGCCACTTGGAATAATTCCAAAACCATAGCCAGCCATTGATCGGGAACGCCGCGCCCACAGGTCAATTGCGGCCCCTCTGCCGAGCATCAAACTCGTCGACTTGTAGGGAATTGCCCCAAAAACTATGGTTTTCAGGGTGCGGTCTAAATATAGACTGACGCTATCGTGCGTCACTGCGATCCCCTCCCAGCTACCGTGCAGCCTGAAATTGATCGGCGGCATCTACTACGTTTCAGGAACTGGAAGGGATGTCTCGATACGAATGAAACGCGAATAGCCAGGCTGAAGACTTCATGTATACCCATTTTTGGTCTTGATGTTTCATTTTATCTTGTTTGTGTCAGTTTGCTTTTTTTTTGTTTTGATTTTATTTTGACCTGCGCGTTCCTATGATACCTGTCGTGGCTCCTGTGGATAGCGCTGCGTTGGTGTGAGTTTCAATGCCTCCAAGTACAGGCAGGTACATGAGCACTGTACCCCGCAGTTTATTTATATGAATGGCTGGGACGTCCGTCCATTTATGCCATCGCCGTCTGCATCTCGATTGGACCTGCGTGCTTCGTCATAAGTGCTACTGTCATCAGATGAGGAAATCATATAATCGTTATGTTACTCCTTTTCCGCCCAGTGTTTGTTCAAACAATACTCAATTAAGTTTCTCGTTCTCACACGCAGTTGAACTTATTTCCAATGAATATTTGTAGAGGATAATTACGATGACAAAGTAGTTTCAATTGTGGTCTTGTCTCGTCATATTTTTCTTCATGTAGCTCTTTGGACCAGTTCTAGTGCAGTTACTCCTGCCCTATTGTCGATGCTTATTTTTCAGTCTGGGGATTTTAGAATCCTTTTGGCATATTTTTATTCCGAGTTGATATTTTGTTGCGATTGTTAACTTCTATTGCTTTATTTTTGTAGCCTGATCTATAAAATAGCCAATGTTAAAAGGAAAATTGTGCGTGTGTCGTCAGTGTTCCTATCGTTATTGAGTCCGCGCATTGTCCCAATATATACATATGCACGGTAAGCGACCAACTTCAGATCTTACCATATCATGCCGCGTGCCTACGGGCAGTCGTGTACGGGATGCCGTAACAAAAAAATCAAATGCGATCTCAAAAAACCTAGCTGTCGAAATTGCTCGAAATATGGCACCGTGTGCGAATATCCAAGGTAGGTAGATCGCGACAAGGCACAACACTGACAAGGCTCGATACTACCGAACGACTCGTCCAATTAGAAAGACGCTACCAGAGAATGGAGTCCATAGTCCATGACGTTCTTTTTTCTGAAGGTATACCTGGAGGCACTGTCGCGTTGCCGGGGATCTCTGATGGAGGTGTTGAAAGAACTGTTGATCGCGCTGCTGAGCGAGTTGCTGAGCGAGCTGCTGATAAAAGTGACCAGAGAGGCACTGAGAGAGCAGGTGATCTGGTTCCGACCTTTGTGACCAAGGACTACACGGTGACCACGTCTAGATTTGTGGATGAGGGACCTCAGGATATTTCCAGATCCATGCCTGGCAATCCGTTTGACAGTCATCTGTCAAACGAAATGTTCAAGTATATTGAGTCCCCAGTCTCCAATGAGCTGTCGACTACTCTGCTGACCATTTTCTGGACTTGGCAGCATCAACTTCATAACTGGGTCTATAAATATACCTTCCAGAGAGACATCCGACTGGGTGGTGCGTATTTCTCCCAGTTCCTGTTGAACTGCATCTATGCATTTGCATCCCGTCACATTCGTGAAGACGACGCCAACTTCCGCAATCTACGCAAGGGCGATGATTTCTTGGCAAAGGCAAAGATATTGCTCATGTACGAGCTTTCTCAGGGCAAGCCAAAGATACCCACTATCCAGGGCCTGCTTATTCTAGGTGGCAGGCAATGCTCTGTGGGAAAAGTTTCTGAAGGATGGGTCTATACAGGAATGGTAACTACTCTTTGAAAAAAATGCGGCAGGCTAACCTTAGGCATTGCGGATGATGGAAGACATTGGCATATCGTCTAATGGAATCGACTACAGCAGTTGTGTAGAGCCTGCTGATAGAGAATGTCGTAAACGGTTGTTTATGGCTGCTTACGTGTGGGACAAGTATGAATATTCTAGTTCTGAGCCAAGCTAACAAAGATCTATCAGCTTAACTATGGGAAGATCACCTGCACTGTATTTGAATTTTGACTTTGATGATTCGCGTAAGTTGCTGGTAATAGTGGACCGTTTTTTTTTTTTTGTTTTTAACAAGTCGATCTCAGTGATGACGAAGAGTTGTGGGTTCCACTGTGTGTGCCCAACGTTGCGCCTACTTATGTGCCTTGTCGAAAGGATACGTCTCGGACTTTTGTACACTTTTTCAATTTTGCAAGGGTAAAGTTTATATATGCTATTGGCTGTTTTTATTAACTTCAGATTGCGTCGGATATCTATGTTACAGTCTATTCATCTGGCCAGCAGCAGCTGGTTCCTACTACCATATATGCGCTTCACAAACGACTGACAGACTACTTTGATAATGTTGAGCAGCCACTGAAATTTGTTGGATTCCAAACTCAATCTTTTGCACCCCATATTGCCTGCCTCAAGTACGTGCTGCACAAAGTCTCTATTTTTGTTATTCTCGCTAACACACCAGTCTTTATTATCATATGCTATGCATTCTGCTGTTCCGGCCATTTCTAAAGTTGGATCCTCAATTGGATTTCGAGAGAAGGTCTCAGTCAGTATGTCTAGAAAGCACCAAGGTGATAAACGATATCTTTGTGTCTTATGGCAAATCCTTTGGGTAAGCTTTTACTTGTATTTTTGAAGTCGCTAACACTAGCTATCATATTATGACATATCTTCTGTCATATGGCATGTACTGCGCTACCATGGTAAACGTGATGATGACACGTAGCCCGGATGAGCATTTATCGCGAGAGGCGACGGATCGGCTGAGACTGTCATTGAAGGTGTTAGATACAGAGGCCGAGCAGACTCCTGGTATGAAACATTCAATTAAAGTGATCCATAGAACCATTGGCTCAAGTTTGGCATCCTTGGAGGCCACATTCCATGACGAAGGGTCTCCCAGTTCTGCGAGTCTGAATAATGAATTCATCGAAATCGCTAGTATTCTGGATTTTGAAAATGAACGCCGGGTTGCCGACACAAAATTTGGCTTTGATCCAGAAATCTGGACAAATGATTCTATTTATTTCAGCTAGCAGCTAGCCTAAACTGTACAATATACATGCTTGTTTAAGTAGTGAGTTTAATGATTTCTGTCATGTCCTCAACTGTTTCAAGCTTGTCGCAAGCGTCAGTGATGATTGTGACTCGCTCAGCTCCAAGAATTGGCTCCACATTGTCGAGGAATTTGTCGTGCAGCTGAACGTCAGACAAAGGAGTTTCCTTGCTACCAACTGCGTGTACAATCTCTTTAGATGTCACGGTTCCATCCGTTAGAGTGATCTTAACCAGCGCAGAGTCGGTCGGTGTTGCCTTATCTGCGGTGGCCTTGACTTTTGTCCTCAAATCCAGGATCACTGGATCGTTGACGAAGCTGTCAGCAAACTGATATTCTCCACATTTGCCTGCAACAATGGCGGCTGAGCATACGTGGGTGAAGGAAAATTTCGCTTCCAGTCCATCCTTTGGTGTCAATTTACCTGTCAGTTCCAATACCAGAGGGTTCACCGTCACCTCGATGCTAACAATCTTATCTATGACATCGTTCAGTCCTTTAAGGTTTCGCAGCTGAATACAGCCGTCAATGAGCGGATGAAGAACAATACCACAGGCAAACGGCTTGAATGAATTCAGAGCCGTCTCCCACTGGCTACCAAGCCCATCAGTGATTTCATTAAGGTCTTGTTTGGTGCTGATCACGTTTGCCCATCCTCTCTTGCTTTCGAAAATTGCCAATGTCGATGTATATCCCTTTGAAGCCAGAGTTGCTGCAAGGAATCCATTCTGTGCTGCCCTTCCGGGATGGAACGACTTGGTCATGGTCCCGAATTGTTCCCGGAGTCCCACCGGCTGTGAACCAGCGAGTCCCAGAGCATATAGCATGCGAGTCTCGTCTAGTTCAAGAACCTTGCCTATGGCAATTGCTGCTCCAAAAGTGCCGGCTGTACCTGTGATATGCCAGCCGCGATCGTAGTGATCCGGATACACTGCGTTGCCAATTCGACATTCCGACTCAACTCCTGCCACAAGAGCAGTGATGAACTGCTGGCCGGTTAATTTGGTCTTTTCAGAATACGCCAACAGGGCTGACGCAACTGGTCCGCTTGAGTTAGTTGGATCATCTAATGATTCCCTGTATATTTTCAGTGTACTTACGCTGGGTGAATGATAGTTTTGAGATGTGTGTCATCAAAGTCAAACACATGGGACGAAATTCCGTTGATCAATGCAGCAGTCGACACATCGAACTTTTCACTTCTTCCGTACAATGAGCTGGTTCGGGGCCCGGATAATTCATCGAGGGCCTCGATTGCGGTCGTAACTGCTTCATGCTGGCTCCCACCAATGGAGCAACCTAGCCAGTTGTAAAACGTTCGCTTTGCAGCAAGCACTACAGGAGGAGGAATATCCTCGTATTTCAGTTGAACAACCCATTTCGCCAGAGACTTCGAAGTAGCCATTTTCGATCTTTCTGGTGAATATATCCGGATTGGTGCGTGCTTTTAACAGTCCGGTGATGTCCCACATGATATGGAGCAGATTCCGAGTCTTGCATGTGGCTTCGGCAAAACTCCGACCCACCTTCTACATTGGGCAAACCGTTTGTCTATCCTTTTCTAATATGTCTATATAGCCTCTAAATGATATGCAATGAATTCCTTGGCAGAAGCCTCTAAGTCTTCAACTTCATGGCCTGCCCCTCCCACAATCTTGAGCTCGCAGTCAATATTGAGCTTACCCCACATTTGTGCTAATAATCTAGTTTTATCAACTCTGGACATGTCTGGATACAGCGTCAAGCCTGGGGAAGTAGCGATACCAGTGTCATTTTCTCCGACAACCAATTGAACTTTCAAGTTCCGCATATTTGGAAACGAAACTTTGCGACCAAACACTGCGTATGTGTCTTTAATGCCAACGGGCCATTCCAAGTCCGAATCCGTTACCGTCAATGTACTTGGAGCGCCAATAGAGACGGCAATCAATCTCTCCGGATAAAGGTAAGCAAACCTGTGGGAAAACTGGCCTCCACCCGAGAATCCCACCATGTAGAATTTACTCGTCTCAATGGAGGGGTAATATTGCTCCACCTCTGCGATTATGTCGAAGAGCAGCAGATCATATCTGGTTTCACCATCAAGAATGCCTTGGTATGTATTGGTTGATCTTTTGTTGATACCAGTACCTGCCGGAAATAACGGGGCAACAGCAGCAATTCCCTTCTCCTCACAGAATTGGATCCATTTGTCTCTTAAACTGGGTGCATCTCTGTAGGAATCATGTATCAGGAGAAGTAGCGGTATCTTCTGCTTCTGGGAGTACTGCGCGGGGATATAACTGCAATACGAAAAGCGGGGGTCTTTCTGTAATGCGAACACGGGGGTTCGTTTCAGAGAAAAATCCAGCTTGGTCATTTTTCCAGCGTATACTGCGATATACATCCGATTATAAATTAACCGTCGTAAAATGGAAGATGCAGTGGTCGGGATTAATACCGAGAAGATGTGGCTTCGCGAAGTGGGGTAATGCGGGGCTACTATTGGAGAAAAAAACAAATAAATATTCGAGCATCGTTGCCATTCTAGCTAACATCTTGTTACTCCTAGAAAAATGGCCAAAGTACCGTATTTTGGATTCAGAGGAAGTCGACTGACTTCCTTTATGCTCTACGCCATTGTGGTCCCAGTTTATCTTTGGTTTGGCTACAACAACGGAGTTGCTGGTCCATTATTGACTTTGTCTTCGTTTGTCGAAGTGTTTCCATCTATAGACACTGTAAATACCACGGGATATACCAAATCTCATAATGCAACCGTTGAAGGTACGGTTGTGGCGCTCTACACTCTTTGTTGTATGTTTGGCTCGTTGTCTTGTATTATTTTTGGAGACAAGCTCGGTCGTCTTCGTACTGTACTCTACGGTGCAGCCATCGCTGTAATTGGAGCTATTCTTCAGTGTACATCTTATTCGTTAGGGCAGCTCATCGCTGGTCGGATTGTTGCTGGCTTTGGATTTGGCATGATAACGGCCACTGTACCTGTGTGGCAGGCTGAGTGTTCGAAAGCGGCCCATAGAGGTGCTTTCGTGGTCTTGGAAGGTGTTTTCATCAGTGGAGGTCTCTCTATTTCCCAATGGGTTGATTTGGGAATGTATTTTGTGAAATCTTCGGCGGCTTGGAGATTCCCGCTTGCATTTCCAGTCGTATTTGGCCTAATAGTTATTTCAGTGATTCTTTACTGCCCAGAATCACCAAGATGGCTCGTGAAGCAAAACCGTTTGGAAGAAGCACGAAAGGTCCTTGCTGCCCTTGAAGATATTCCAGAGGATTCAGCAGAAATTACTAGAGAGCTGCTTGACATTGAAAACTCGCTGGAAGAGACAGGAAAGGCGTCGTTCATTGGTATCTTTAAGAACGGTCAAAGTAGAATTCTTCACAGAACGATATTGGCAGCTGGTGGACAGCTTTTCCAACAAATGGGAGGCATCAATGTTATTGGATATTACGCATCAACTATCTTTGAGCAGTATCTTGGTCTTACGCCTGTGGTGTCACGGATCATGTCGGCTAGTGATTTCACCTGGCAAGTACTTACGTCTTTCATTGCTTTCTTTACTATTGATAAAGTGGGACGGCGCAAGCTAATGCTGGTATCCGCTCTCGGCCAGGGTACTGTCATGATCGTTCTTGCAGCTGCAGTATCCCACAGCCAGGTAAAAGGGGCTGCAATTGTGGCAAGTCTGTTCATTTTCTTATTCAGTCTGTTCTTCCCTATCGGATTTCTGGGACTTCCCTTCCTTTATGCTACTGAAGTTGCACCACTGTCGTATCGAGTTCCCATTAATGCAATCTCAACGGGCAGCGCTTGGTGCTTCAACTTCTTGGTTGCAGAAGTCACTCCTGTTGCATTCGTCAGTATTGGATACCGTTACTGGATCGTCTTTGCAGTTCTCAACTTCTGCTTGATTCTGCCTAGCGTTTACTTTTTCTACCCTGAGACTGCCCACAGATCTCTAGAAGAAATGGATCTTATTTTCATTGGTACCGATAGCATTTTCAAGACTGTCGCAGTTGCTGCTTCACTGCCCAGAAGACCACATCCTGCGACTCAAGAGGTCAAGCTTGCTTCAGAACATGTAGACGATGCATGATATGTGGAGCTGTTGCTTTCCTCGTATTATATACCCTCTTGTGAAAATGAAAATGTGCGAGTTATTTTGGTTCTAGCACAGGTAGATATCGCTTGTAACCTGAAAGGATGTCATTTAGAATACGACTTGAATATAATAATAACTATGTGATCGTCTACACACTTGATTATTTGATCCGTTCGTTGTTCAGATCAGTTAAAGCGATATATCTTTTTTATTTAATTCCGAAAATTCGGAAACAGGTGTAAAGCTTATAAGTTGCTGCCAATTTTGATAAATCTACTTACTTCTGCTCCTATTGTGGAAAGATGCATAAGACCAGCAAATCTTTAGCAACTCAAGCAATCCAAAAACAATATATATCTTGTGGGTATTTCTACGAGGTTATGCATATTGAAACCTTTGAGTTAAATGATGGTATCTGACAATGCTGTGTTTGGGAACTTAATTCGGCGGTGGTTGACAGCCAAAAAAATCAAAGAAAGAGGCTTTAGTCCGGAATCAACCCAAGATTAGGGTTGAAAATCGCGCTAAGTGCAAAAGCACTAGATTGCAAACGTGCAGTAGCTTGTGAATTACTCTGCGACATGTAACATATGATGTTAACCAGTTACTCACGAAAATATTTCGATCCATCACACCAAAGTAAACTCCCAGATCGATCTTCAACGGATCAACATGTATGCACGTAAATCTGCATCTGTGCGCGGACATCCGATCATTCCCTAAAATGGAAAAATGAACTCACTAAGTATTCCACTCATATTCAGCTACCTAAGAAAGAGGCAAACCTCCTCCCTTCATTCGCATTCCCTTTTAAGCTGTCTATTTGGAGATGGAATCTGTTTGATTTGACTCGGTGGTTATTATAGTAGAAACAATAATGTCTTTCGGTCGTCGTCGCTTATTGACGCGGTCAAATATACTTCTCGCAACCATCTTGGTTGGTTGCGTGTACTATTTCTACGCAGGTGGTTACAGCTATATCGATCTTCGCGAGAATCATCTGCTTAGTTCAGCGGCGAAATCTCTGGATTTCAGCCCGCCGCAACCACCAGCCATCTCGGATCCAGCAGCAGGACTTGACAATGTTGGAAAGTTGCTGAAGCAACAGGGAATTGTGAAGCAACAAGGAACTGTGAAGCAACAGGCTAAACCGATTCACTGGTCTGACAAACACGGTGAAAATGACGATGCCGTCTATGCGTTTGCCTATGATTACGATCCATCTGATCCGACCACGACGAAGCGATCTTTTTCGACCACTGCGAAGTCCTCTTCAACAGCAGTTGCGACTTTGATCGGAACAGAGGTCACGGACGGTTCAGAAGCTCAGACGGAGCATATGGATGAATCTGTGAGGAATGACGGTTCTGAATCTATCGAGGACCGTTACTTTTATGCTAGACAATTTTTGACTGACGGTGATGGAAATACGAGATTGTTGCGGCAACCCAAGTCGAACGAACTGCTGGACCCGCCTACACTTCCTCGAAAGGTGAAGTTTCCTATAAAGAATCCTGTTGCTCTCCCTGAATCGTGGAAGAGAACTGGTGGAACCGATAACATAAAGCGTATTCAAGATCCGTTCTCGGTCGCAGAAACTCCGGAACAGACTGCTACACGACTTGAGCGCAAGAGGGTTGTCAAGCAAGCTTTCATGAAGAGTTGGAACCAGTATAAACAGTATGCATGGGGCCATGACGAGGTTCGGCCCGTCACCAACGAGAAGGCAGATCCTTTCCTTGGATGGGCGGCAACGCTGATTGATGCATTAGATACTCTGCAAATCATGGACCTTCACTCTGAATTTCAGGAGGCGGTGTCTTTTGTTTCTACCACTGATTTCACAAGGTCGTTCCGACCAGATATCCCTCTCTTTGAGACGGTCATCCGTTATCTGGGTGGTATGATTGCAGCCTATGATCTGTCTGACCAAAAAGAGTCAATTCTTCTGCAGAAAGCTGTTGAGCTGGCCGATAACCTGATGGCTGTGTTTGATACACCGAATCACATGCCGCTCACATACTTCTTGTGGCAAGATGAGTTTGCCAGTACTGTCTACAGGGCCGGAACTGATAGTATCACAGCTGAGGTCGCATCGCTATCATTGGAGTTTACCAGATTAGCTCAACTCACTGGAAACAGTTCGTATTATGATGTGGTGGCAAGAATCACAGATGGTCTGTTTGATCTGTCCCTTAGATCTCACATTCCCGGGCTTTTGCCCCCGCAAATGGATGTATCTGGCTGTGACACTTCAGAATCACTTGCGAATTTGATTCGACAATCAGCACACGGCAAGAATACTCCCCGTCGAGAGTTGAGTGCCGAAGGAGTAAATCAAACTACCGTGGAAGACTTGAAGAAGGGCAGAGTTCAGATGGTTAATAAACCGGGTGCTCGTAAAGGAACCAGACCGGTACCTTGTATCCCTGCTCCAATTCGACCGGGTTCTACGACACTCGAGTTTCACTACACTGTGGGCGGTCTTGTAGACAGCGCCTACGAATACTACATCAAGATGTTCCAGTTATTGAATGGTGCAGACGCATCTTACAGACAGCTATATGTCAATATGGTTGAAGCCACGCGAGAGAATCTGGTATTCAAGCCATGGGCCGAAAACAATGACGATATTCTGCTTGTGGGGACTGCGGTGTTTTTTGGCCATGAATTCGATAGATTCGACCATGAGATGACACACTTATCATGTTTTGCCGGTGCAATGTTTGCTCTGGGTGGTAAAATATTAGACAGGCCCGAAGATATTGAATTGGGAACGAAGCTGACCGAGGGCTGCGTATGGGCCTATAACTCGACCAGGTCGGGCGTGATGCCAGAGACGTTCCATGTCAGAAGCTGCCCGGGTGAACCTTGCACATTTGACTTTGACTTTCTGTATGAAAGCAATATTGGTTCAAATACGCAGAGCATGCCTAGAACACCTTTGATAGTTGAAGAAGATGGTCGGTCGAGGTGGCCCGTTGGTGTGTTTCATGACCAACCGCGGCCTTTCTTGAGCATGAGGCCAGAGTATCTTCTCAGACCAGAGGCGCTTGAATCGGTCTTTTACATGTACCGAATAACTGGAGATAGAGCTTGGCAAGACAAAGGTTGGAATATGATTGAGAGTATCCTGGAGGCTACCAAAATTGTCGATGACAATGGCGAAGTGCTGGGGTATTCAGCCATCCGAGATGTTACTAGCGACAACCCAGAGAACTATGCGCGTAATTTGCTAGACATTGCCGAGAGTTTTTGGATGGGGGAGACTTTGAAATATGCGTATCTCTTATTTGAAGATCCCAACGTTTTGTCTCTCGATGACTACGTGTTTAACACTGAAGCTCATCCGTTTCAAAGGCAGTAGTAGAAAGAAAACTGACTGCCACCGATTCGTTCTTTTTTTATGTACATAGCTTCAACGTTATAGAGGTTCTATTTTCAGTAATATATTTCCATTGTTGCATAGTTAACCTTGCACAGGAGAATTGGTAGCGATCAAACAAAGCAGATGAAGAGGCATTTGACCTGAAGACCAATGAACCGGCAAGAGCCTCTGATATTAAACATTCAAAAGTGTGTACGCCGGCATATTGTTAGGAACTCGAATCGGTTTACAAAAACATTCACTGTAGCATTCTAATATATGGGGCTATAAAATTTTCAAATATTCCATTTATAAGTGTCCGAATTTCTATGAAGATATCGTCATCTTGTCGTTTATTCATCAGTCGTTATCATCCTTTTAGTACCAAAACTCTCCCTGGTCGATCATGGCGTTAGCTACCTTCACAAAGCCAGCAATGTTGGCGCCCTTCACCAGAGAAGGTAAACCGTTTCCAGACTCAGATGAGTACTTGTTGGCAGTCTCAACGCAGTTGTTGAAACAGTTGACCATGATCGCCTTGAGTTTGGCGTCCACTTCCTCCGAGGTCCATTTTGATCGCTGCGAGTTCTGGGCCATTTCGAGACCGCTGACGGCAACACCACCAGCATTGGCAGCCTTGCCAGGTCCGTACCACACTCCCTGTGCAGCCGAACTGCGGTCCTTCTCAAACACCCCAATAGCCTCTAAGGTGCAGCCCATGTTGGAGCCCTCGGCAACAAACTTGGCCCCGCTCTTGACGAGCGCTTCAGCCTCTGCGCCAGAAACCTCGTTCTGAGTTGCACATGGCAGAGCCACGTCAACGTGCCCCACGAGAGTCCAGGGACGAGCACCGTCCACGTACTTGAATTTGGCCTTGAAGTCGTTCTCAAGCACCGACAGCTGCTTACGCTCAAGCTTGACGGTCGCAATGGCAGCAATCTCGTCGGCGGTGAACCCCACAGAGCCAGTCGCGATGAACGAGCCTCGGGAATCCGACAGAGACACCACAGTTCCACCGAGCTCGATTACTTTGAGAGCAGCATATTGGGCGACATTTCCAGACCCGGAAATGGCAACACGCTTGCCCTGGAAGCTCTCTTTGCCCTTGGTAGCGTGCTCAATCATCTTCTCGACGTAGTACACCAGTCCGTATCCAGTTGCTTCAGGACGGATCAGCGATCCACCCCAGTCGAGACCTTTGCCAGTCAGCACGCCCTCGAATTGGTTTCGCAGCTTCTTGTAGGCGCCAAACAGGAACCCAATCTCCCGTCCTCCAACATTGATGTCGCCAGCAGGCACGTCGGTGTCGGCGCCAATGTGACGCTGCAGCTCTGCCATAAATGCATAGCAGAACCGACGAATCTCGCTGTCGGACTTGCCCTTGGGATCGAAGTCAGCACCTCCTTTGCCGCCGCCCATGTTGAGACCAGTCAATGCATTCTTGAAGATCTGCTCATATCCTAGAAATTTGAGCACCGACAGGTTGACAGTAGGGTGAAACCGCAGCCCACCCTTGTAGGGCCCAAGCGCAGAGTTAAACTGGACTCGGTAGCCTCTGTTGACCTGGAGAGTGCCATTGTCGTCTTCCCACACCACTCTGAACTGGATGATTCGCTCTGGAATGGAAATCACGGGGATCAGCTTCTCCAGTTCGGGTCGCTGGCTGAATAGCGTCGAGCTTTTAAGGGTCAACAGCAGCTCATCAAACGCCTGCTGGAATTCTGGCTCGTGTGGCTGGACCATTTTTCAAGTATATTGCAGCTTCGATGTGTGAACGGTGGTCAATTGGCAATGGCACGCTTATTTATACTGGTTGGCAGACGTCCGCTATCGGATGGGGGTTGCTTTTTTTCGCCCGTCGAATTGTTCGCGCAGTCCGGAGGCCACCCGCCTTGAAGGGCTTGAACACTCCGAAAACGGCTGTGCAGCCAGCGGGTGGCCCCCCTACAGGGCTCGACAGAAAAAACGCTCCAAAGCGGTCGGGAAGACGCACAAAGCTACCCAATAAATGGTCATCGGCCATGCAATGCCTGCTGTTTCGTCCTGCGTTATCAAAACCCACCACCCAATGACGAGTGCAGCAGGCGGTGCAAAAAGTAATTTAGCATTCTCGCATGCGCAAAAGATTCAGTCATCGTACGTCAGAGGCTTCAATTGAGCACTACGGAGCAGAACGGGGTGCGACCTGCCGGAAAAAAAACTGCGCATCTCCGACATCCGACCACCGAACTCTAATGTGTCACTGCCAAAGCGCAACTACCTATACAAGCAACTGCTCCATAATTGCATCTTGTTTCTATCGTTTCTTACTATCGTTTCTTACTGATGATTCTTACTATAGTTTCTTACTGTCGTTTCTTACTAAGTTATAGCTTCTTACTGTCGTTTCTTACTGTCGTTTCTTACCGTCATTTCTTACTGCCATTTCTTACTACGTTTCATACTGTACTTACTTACTGTGCTTACGTACTGTACTTACTTACTGTAGTTACTCACAATCATTTCTTTTACTATGCCACTACTTTACTAGGTCGCTGAATTTTTCATATTACCGGTTTAGGAAATAACCTGGGAGAACCGAATACAATGCTGCAAAAAGCCCCCTGAGAGGCAGAAAAAAAAGCGTGAAAACCACAAAATTGCTGCAGGCTTTTTCTGCAAGCGTTTTCTGCAAGCGTTTTCTGCAAGCGTTTTCTGCACGTTCAATTGCAGCTGGCAGTGCGGGAGCACCCATGGGGGACCCGCCAAAAGGAGCGGGTGGGCCGAAATCGGGCTACTGGCCATGACCTACAATGAGATCGGCGTCGTCATCGAGGTCGTCGAGCTCAATTTCCGCAGAGGCGTTGCGGTGGAATCGCAGCTCACTCTGTTCTGGATCGGTGGGCAGGGCGCCAAACCCGCCGTCGGCAGGGCTGGGCGCGGTCAGCGACACGTAGAGGTTGATGAGGAACACAATGAGCAGAAACAGGATGCACGCAATGGACGCGATGACCAGAATGTAGCTGGCATGCATGATGCCCATGTCATAGAGCAGCTGCATCTGCTCCTCGTTGGCGCCCATGAACATGATGCCGCTGAGCACCAGCAGGAACGGCGGGAAGTACTGGAACGACCGGATGGCGTGGCGGCCCGGGTGCGGGCGGTCCTGGAGCACGAACGACACCTCGACGATGCGTGCCACGCCCGCCAGCATCAGGAACACCCCGAACATCAGGTGCACCTGGGTCGACACCATGAGGCTCTGCGAGTGCTGGCTCATCGCGTAGCCGGTGAGGATCATGACCAGTGCCGGGATGTGGTTGCGCTGGGGGCGGTTGTTGGCCCTGTCCCACGACAGGTACAGCCCCAGCATCCCAGCACACCACCAGATGATGCCCATGCTGGTGTGCTGGTAGTCGCTGTGGCTCCAGGACTGGCCCCACCGGTGCTCGGTAAAGGTGTTGACGATACCCCACAGCGTGATGATGAGACTGTCGTAGAACTCCTGGCTCCTGCCTCGTCGCTGCAGCCAGCCCTCGTCCACATACAGCATGATGGCTAGCACATAGCCGTACGCGATGAAGGACGAGCCCATGATGCCGTGGGCCAGGCACTGGCCCAGGTGGTCGGCGTGGCAGAATCCGGGGATCACAATGGCGCCAAAACCCATCTGCACCCAGCTCACGATGGGGAACAGCGTGGCAACCACCATGTGGACCCGCACCAGCAGCGCCCGCAGCCGTCCCAGCAGGCCCTTCTCGACGTGCAGCTTCAGCGCCACGCCCACCCCGACCTGCGCAGCCAATACCACCATCACCCATGTCGCGAACTTGGCGTGGATGTTGCCAGCCTCGAACTGGCGACCCTTGTGGGCGTGTCCCAAGAAGTACCCCGTCACTGCCAGCACTCCGCCAGTCGCCTGGATAGGAACGTGCCATCTGCTGCGAGCCAATCCGCACACCAGTCCTACAGGGAAGATCACGCCAAACGTGACGGCCATGATGACGATGTGGACCCACAGAATAGCGTCCAGAGGCTCTGCACTGACATATTCGCCGTCCGGCAGGTCCGCATGCTCGTGCCGGAGCCACAACCCGACTCCACTCATCGTCACTGGTATCCTGACGGTGAAGCTGCTTAGTTCGCACCGTACGCGACTAGTCTCGGTCAGTTAGGCTAAATTGCTCAGCAGTACGCGAGCTGGCGAACTCGAAAAGTGCGATGTGGGATGCGTGATGAGCCAAGCCTCTCAGGGGTAGCTATTTAGCAGCACCCTATCCCGCATCTGAAACTGCTGCGAAATTACAGGCGGATGGTCTGGGGTGGATCTTGACGATCTATTAATAAAATAAATTAAATAGCATCAACCCATTAGAGCCATTTATAAGTATATTGTAAGTATACAATTGCATCTACTGTAGCCAGAGAGTGGATATCCAATGACTGACTATTCCAACAATTCATCTTGCGACTCCGTCGCGCTGTGGCAACTGCTGCGCAGTTGGATAGAGACATTGATAAAACTTGTGATGCAATTGATCATTTCGACTCGGTTTTTGGTTTGATTCAGCGCCCATGCTTCAACTGCTCAGCAGTTGCTATACCTGTCCGACTATTCTAACTATTCACCGATTATCGAACAAAGATCGTATCTTGAAAAGTGGTTAGGATAGAGAGACACATTGTAGTGTTGGATGATCGTGGTGGATGATGCAGGGCGGCAGCACATAGATAGTTACACGGTAGCGAGTACAGACGTAACATAGATGCAGGTCCGTGCGGGCTGTATGCAAGAATCCTGGGGAATGTCACCAGAAGCGGCAAATTGACTTGGAACAGTTACATTTCACGCAATTCACAACTGCGCAGCAGTTGCTATAGCGCGACGGAGTCGCGAAACTGAGTTGCATAAATGTACGACTACTGCAGAGTATAATGAAGAATATATTTCTCAGCCCATAGATGAAACCGGTCGTGACTGCGCTTGACTTTGTTTCAACAACTGATGTGATTCTATTGAAGTGCAATTCAATTGCTTTTGTATTTGCGCGTCTGCCTACTGCTGCCGTGTACTTCTACCCTGCGCATCTATCTACTAGGTATCTGCTGCTGTATATGCAACCTGCTGTATATGCTTCTTAGCCGTATGCCGTCTGCTCAGCATGACGTAGCTGTCAGGGCAATTGCCGATGCCACAGCGTCAATTGCTCGCTTTCGACTATCAAATACTGTTCATGAACCCGTCGCCGTTAAATGAAATAACTGAAATCCCAAAATATAATAAGCAGAGCTGTGTATCCAGTGTATATGTCCACGATTGTCTCCACCGCACTGGACGCACTACTACGTAAGCGGACGCCGCACCTGTAACGGTGATGGACAGTTGCGGATAAATCCTATTGACATGAACCATCAACGGCGTATCTGAACGGTTGCAGCACAATACGACACAGCCAGCGCCATCTAGAGCACGTTGATACCGACAGAAGGCCGACGGCATTTCAGTGGGCCACGCTACACTCGCAGCAGCCACCATGGAGCTGCCTACGTCGCCCTGGAAGGTGAAAATATACGAGCACATTGAAGGATCGGGATGGACCGACAGAGGCACCGGGTTCTGCATGGGCCAGATCCTGCAGACGCCACTGGTTGGCGAGGAGGCGTTTCTGACCGTGTACGCGGAGGACAACCAGGACGAGCTCATTCTTAAGAGCCGGGTGGGGGGCAGTATTAATTACCACAAGCAGCAGGACTCGCTCATCGTGTGGTCCGAGCCCGACGACAGTGAGATGGCCCTCAGTTTCCAGGAAGCAGAGGGCTGTGCCATTTTGTGCGACTTTCTTATATTTGTGCAGAACCACCTGGAACATGCCATCTCGGTGCTGGCAGTCACCACCGTGGATCCAAGCCAGGGTGGAGACGGTGGAGAAGAGACCTACACGGAGCTGTTGGCAGGCCCTGTGACGTATCCGCCCGATCCCACTATCTCCAATCTCGGAGAAGTACTCGATGTGTTCAATGGGGCGTCAGTTACCCAGTACGGACGCGACGCCATTGCCAAGTACATCCACGATACCGACTTCATCCCCCGACTGGTGTCGATATTTTCGATTGCCGAAGACATGGAGAGTTTAGAAGATTTGCATAACCTGTGTCGAATCATCAAGATGCTGTGTAAGTGGGCGATACGACGTTTTTTGTTTTAGTTTTGTTTTTGATGGATGCTAATATCAGTTTTGATGAATGATAACGCTGTCTTGGAGGCACTGCTCAGGGAAGAGAATATAATGGCCGTTCTTGGCATGCTAGAGTGTATGGCTTGTGTTTTAATAGCTATTCTTTTGGCTGGTACTAACTCAGACGATCCCGATTTTCCAAAATTAAAAGCTAATCACCGCGAATACCTGGCCGACGACACCAAGTTCAAGGAGGTGATTCACATCGAAGACGCGGGCATACGCGACAAAATCAAAAAGACGTTCTGGTTACAGTTTTTGAAGGACGTGGTGCTGGCAAGACTGCTGGATGACCCGACATTCTCGATGCTGACGTCTCTCATATACTTCAACCAGATCGAGATCGTGCAATATATTCAGAAGAACGACGACTACCTCGAAAAGCTTTTTGGATTGTACAAGGAGAGCGAAAATAAAAGCACCGGCAAAGAACAAGAGGAGGAAAAAGAAGCAATATCACACAAGCGACGAGACGGCGTGCGGTTTGTTCACCAGCTGTCAATAGTGGTCAAGAGCTTTCAGGCCCAGCAGCGCACCATTATTTATTCGAAATTCATTCATCATGGCATGTTTTTGCTGATCAATTGGGCTCTGGTGGATTCTCTACTGTCCACTCGCACCCTTGGCTCGGAACTCATGGTCACGATAATTGAGCAAGACGCCAACCTGGTCCGCTATAGCGAGGAATCCAAGCTGTCGTATAACGAACAGACCATCAACCTATTTATTGACTTGATCAACAGCAGCGAAGACCTCGGGCTGAAGTCGCAAGCTGCCGAAGCTCTGAAGGTTCTGCTCGACGTGATTCCTTTGCCAGTAAACCAGGTCGACTTGCGCGCCAAGCCTGACGAAGGAACTGTCATCAAGCAGTATTCGGGCGAGGATTTTGAAATTCAATTCTACGAAAAGTCGGCTGCTAGGTTGTTCAGCAGGCTGTTGGCGGCGTCCCTAAGCGATGTTGATTTGGAAGCTGTCGGCAAAGCCATGTCTGGCTATGAAATAAGAGCCTGTTATGAGCAGCTGTGTGATTTGCTGGCCTTTTGCATCCGGCAACGGCGGGCCCCTTGTAAGAAGTTCGTCACCGAAAACAACCTGTGGATCGCTATTGGCAACTTGATTCGAGTGCCACACAAGCACGTTCGGATGGCTGCGTTACGGTGCCTAAAGCAAGGGCTGCTGGCTGATGATCTGGTGTACTGCCAGAGTATCATCGAATCCAAGGCTCTTGGCGCGGTGCTAGACGTGCTGATTGAGCTCGGAAATACCAACAACCTCATCCACTCGTCATGTTTGGAAGTTTTGAATATCGCCAACTCTGTTTCGTCGGATTATCTGTCAGCGAAGACGATAAGGATGCTCAACAGCCATCTGGTGCAGGAATTCCGGCCCCAGCTCGTCAGTCTGAGCTACACAAATATCACATCCTCGATAATAAAACAGCACGATGAATACATGTCTGCTGCTGACACCAGTGGTGGCCAACATGCCATTGGACATCTCAGCTCGATCGTTACTGAGGCTGACGCAAAGTCTGACAGCGACTTTTTCAGCGACAGCGACACGGAACCGCGCGTCCCGCTGATAAGCTACGACGATTTCGACGACGAGGGTGACGCTGCTGATGATAGCGAGGTCAGTGCGGACGCTCGTGTCACCCTCAAGCGCCAAGCTTCTATGGGCGACCGGCGGCTGGTGCAGCGGCGAAGGACCGAGTCCGACGAGGACTCACCTGTGGCGAGTGATGACCAGAGCAAGGAGACGATCCGACAACAACGCAAGAGTTTGAAGAGGACCCTGGTTTCTGCTGGTAAGAAGCTGTCACTCATTAGGAAGGTGACTACCGCGGATGAAAGCGCGGATGAAGAGAAAATGTAACGATGTAATGACCTTGTACAAATTATATCCTTATATGTCATAAAAGAAAACAACTGCTTATAACTTCAGGTTGTTCGAGTTGAGCAGATTCATCTGGGTTGGATATATATCCCGATCATGGACCTGCGGTTCACCAGTCTGCCAGGACGCTCCGTCCACAACCGTGACGGTGCCATTTACGTAACTGGCAGCTGGAGACAGCAGGAACACCGTCGCATCAGCAATATCTTGAGTTGTTCCCAACCGCTGCAGCGGAATTATCTCCAGCGCTCGCTTCGCCAAATGCGGAGGCAGTAGCCGGTCTATTCCTTCCGTCCCTTCAATTGGACCTGGGGCAATAGCATTAGACTGGATTCCCAATGGTCCCAGCTCAACAGCGAGTGTTCGCATCAGCGAGTCTACGCCTGCTTTCGCAGCTGATGCGTGGACCTGGAATGGCAGCCCGACATAGTGCAGAGTGGCAGAAACAAACAGAATATGTCCCTTGTTCTTGACGAGTTGCTCGAACGTCGCCTTTGCAGTGTTATACGAGCCCACCAAGTCAATATCAATCACAGTCTTGAATCCGTTTGATGATAAGTTGGCGAAATTTGACAAGAAGTTGCCAGCTGCTCCTGCAATAACGAAATCGATCTTTCCGAGCTGCTTGACAGTGGCCCCGACAGCAGCTTCTAGATCTCCCATCTTTCGCACATCCACATTTCCAAGTCCCACCACTTTGGCACCAGGGCGCAGGCCCTCAATTTCGCGAGCAGCCTTCTCGGTTTTTGCCTGATTGCGACCCACTATCGCAGCATTAGCTCCCAGCAGTACCAATGCTTCTACCTGTACACGGCAAATAGTGCCAGCTCCGCCCGTGACAAACACCACTTTTCCATCGAAGATGCCCTTGCGAAATATCCCTGTCTCCAGGTATGAAGCCCCCAAAGTGTTTGGCATGTTGGCAAGGTCTCTCTGTTTAACGATTCTTCGACCTCGGCAGTATTTATATAGCCATACCGGGTCGGTGCCTGCAGATGAGTGTGTGCATACGCACGGCTGATATCGGTCTACAGTTATAGCCTGTGCCGAGAGGCTGGCGGGGGCCGGCAGTTATGAGCTCCGACTGGAAAATGCCGACAGGTGAAGTTAGATGGGCCGAATCAAAAGTTCGCATCTACCTCTGACAGCATTGCTCCAGTTGAACAATTGCCTCGTCACTAAGACTTTAATCTCAGCAGCTGATACCTGGCATGCGGACGTATGTGTCGCGAATAGCAGCACGGCTGGATCGAACTGTATGAAAACAAGTTGCAAATGTAAGTAAAATGCGCTACAAAGGTGAACAAAAAGTGAATCAAAAAAAGTTCTCAAAACAGCTTGAATTATACCAAACACTATGAATTTGTCAATTAATCAATTTGTCAATTAATCAATTTGTCAAGTTTCAGCCGATCTGTATATAAAAAGCCAAAAAAAGCAGGCATCTCGCGAAATTTCTGTGAGCTTGTTTATCTGATTGATTGCATTTAAATCTCAATTGGTGGGGCTGATTTTCAGCCACGACATCACCACTCATGAGCGCAGATTGGACTGTGGATCCAGAGAATCGGCGACGATTACTAGCACTGCAGAAACAGGGCGGCAACAAAAAGTGCTTCGACTGTGGTGCATCCAACCCTCAGTGGGCGACCCCAAAGTATGGGGTGTTCATTTGCCTGGAGTGCGCGGGTATCCACCGAGGACTAGGCGTCCACATCTCGTTTGTGCGAAGCGTGACGATGGACCAGTTCAAGCCCGACGAAATGAAGGCCATGGACGTCGGTGGAAATGACCGTGCTGCCGCCTATTTTGCCAAGGAGGGCCTCGACCTGTCGCTGCCAGCCTCCATCAAGTATAACTCGACGGTTGCTGAGGACTATAAGGAAATGCTGGGGGCCGAAATCGAAGGCAAGCCGTTTGTTCGCCGTGAGAGGCCGCGTCATATTCCTCTGGCTGATGGAAACAACAGCAGGCCGGCGTCGAGTCAGAAGCAGGTCAACGAGGCTTATTTTGCTGACCTTGGTGCACGCAACAACGCCAGACCCGACGATTTACCACCATCTCAGGGAGGCAAGTTCCAGGGATTTGGTGGTGGCTACACTCCGTCATCTTCTACAACCTCTGCACAAGGCGGATCACTCAGTTTGGAGGACCTCCAACGCGATCCTCTCACGTCGCTCACCAAAGGGTGGGGCCTGTTTTCAAGTGCTGTTACCAAAACAGTTGGCGAAGTCAGCGACTCATACATCAAACCCAACATGCGCAATTTCGCCGAAAGTGATCTTGGCAATAATGCCCGCAAAGCAATGATGCAGTTTGGCCAGAAGATGCAGCAGACTGGCAAGTACGGCTTGGAGACATTCAACAACTTCACCAACGAGCAGGCTGCCGGCGCTGGTGCAGGAGGCGCGTCGTACACGAAGCTGTTTGACGGACTTGGTGAGGACGAAACTTTTGGTGCGCCGGAAATCGAGCCTGCGTTCGGTCTGGAGAGGCCGAAAGAGAAGACTAAGCTAGAGGGCCTGGGCTCCAAGGAGGACGAGTGGGGCAACTGGTGAGCATAATAGATGACGTTCGTGCCGGCGGTAGTGCATTGGCTGGTAATGAAGATAATTAGTTTGCAATTGTTTAGTTTTGTCCATCTTTGGTCAGGTCCTTTTGTGATCGTTCGCGGTTTTATAAATCACTGGGGCATGACCCGTTTTGTGAACGTCGTAGCTCGTGGTAGCTCGCTGTAAGCATATTCGATTTGTTTCGCGTTTTATTTCCGAGGCTTTTCACTCACACGATGCCTTTCGATCTATTTGTACTACACTTAATTTCAGTGATCACTTTTGCTAATATAATTTCAGAGTTCTGCAGACCTAAAATTGTGTCGAATGTCACGGATCTGCGCTATAACTGTCTATAGACCAAAACCGTCGTAAAACAGTTGAAGGGGAAGAATTGCAGAAAAGTGGAAGGCTCTTTTTACTTGTAAACCGAAAACAGTCGTTGAACTTCGGAACTCCATACCGGTTTCGCAACGAAATCCACGACGATATCCTGACAGTGTCGCATTGCGCAGCGATAGCTGTTTTCGGCTAGCCTGGTTCCTATCTGGGAAATATGCCGAGCATGCCAGCATAGAAATGCATGGAGGTTGGGGTTGGCATTAGGTTCACTATCGGTGAGCATACGGATTTTAGCCACCTTCATACATCAAGCAGGTCGACAGCAGAGCGGCAGTATTGTTGGGCGGCTGCGGCAAAAGTCCCAGTGTTGCGTAGCTTTTAATAGTGTACTATTTGAAAAACCACGTCTGCCATGGATGACGATTATCTGCCGGGATCTCGCAACAGTCGCAAGATCCAAATCATTACAAGGTATGACGAGCTCAAGGACCAGCTGCAGGACAACCGCAAGCGCGAGTATCTGCATCAAGGCAGACAGCTTCAACGCCAACTGGATGCGCTTCTTCGCGGCGACGACCCAACCTACCTGGAAATGTTGACAGACCTCGATGAAGAGCGGGATCTGGAACTGGTGCGGCTATATTTGAATGAGAAATACTCAGTAGATCGGGCCCAGAAGGACTACGACGAGCGCATGGCGTCCATTGATGCCCAATTTGACAAAACTACAAAAGAGATTAATGAAAAGCTGGTCCAGAAATTAGAGGCCCAGGCTGACTATCTAAAGAATGTAAATAACGTTGGCGACATTTCGGTGGGGATTCCCGAATCGTCAGTGCCATCCAAAAGGGCGTTTCACAGCCATCACAGCGGGCGCGGTGGCCTTGGAAGAGGCGGGCGGCTGCGTCGGCGAGAAAACAATGACAGCGGTGCTTCGAGCAGTGTTGCTATCAATATTTCGACCGACGGCGACGACATCAGTTTTTGGCTGTCAGACATTGAGGTTGATCCCAACTCCAGTGGCTATGGGTCTGCAGTAGCAAGTGAATCTCGAGTGAGAGATGGTAGTACATTGCCGGGAACAGGTAGGGGTGCCAATAAGCAGCCGAAACTCTCGTCTCTTAAGCCAGAGGAGATTGACACCGATATTTTGCTATTGCGAAAAGAGCGAAGGCGGTTGCACATGTAATGAGTAACGAATTGATGAAAAAGTATTTTTGACGTCTGTATTGCTGTTACATCACAGTGACTTTTTCTTGACGTGTTCTTTATTCCTCTATCTTTTTTCTCGTCCACTTGCTACAGTTCCTATCGACGTTCATAGAAAGTTTCATGGAGTCTAGTCTTTCTACCGCAGCTTGATTCGGTGCATTTCACATCAGCAACTCACACAGTCCGATTGCATTTTAATTAAAATTTGACATTTAAAATCAGAAATGTCCGTTGTCTTCCGGTTATAATATCATAACACGATATTGTCGAAAAATACAGTGGAAAACTATACGGTAGAAAAGTCGTCTGAAACTCCTACCGAACGCGACTGGTTATGAATACAATATATGCGAGTCTTGAACTGCATCTAAATGCTGTATAATATATCAATTATTGTGTCATTTCAGATTCTCAACGTCAGTTCCCAACTAGAGTTCAATAAAGACTGAAACCTTGAATAGCTCTCAGTTGTGATGCAGTTTCAACGACGCTCCTCAGGCTGGAAGTTAAAAACACCCGATAGAAAACATTGATGTACTTGATCACATTATACCCTTTTAAAATTGGTGCGAGTTTAAAGCTCCGAATTGACGACAGTATAAGAAAACTCATTTCGGCTAGTTTTGCCTGCGCAGGGGGATGCATGGGAATATGCGGTGCAAGCGACGATCAGTGCATATGTCATAGCTTCGAACGCTGAACCGTCATCTCGTTAAACTCAACGGTTAGAAAAACAGAAAACGAGCACACAACTACCTTATTGCAATCTAAATAAATCATCGTTCATCTGAAAGAACAGAATGAAATAGAGCCCGTAAGTAAACATGGAAGCGAAGGCTGCACTGTGCTTTTGTCTCAATCTACACTTCACGATGTGTAGTTGAGTGAGTGCAATTTAAGAGTCATCTCGCGACTCCGTCGCACTGTGGTAATTGCTGCGCAGTTGTTTCTTCGCACACTTTCTGCGACCCAGTTATGTATAAGTGATATTCAGCTACAGAAGCACTATGCTCCTACATCTTGTGACTCAATCATTTTGTTCATTGTTGCATTGAACATACTACAGCTTCATGTTGATGTGGACTGCCTTCACCTGGGTGTAGATCTGTAGACCGTACTCGCCAAGCTCGCGTCCGATACCTGACTGCTTGTAACCACCGAATGGAATCCGGTAATCCGAGTCATTACCAGAATTGACCCACACCTGTCCAGACTGTAGTCGCTTGGCGACTCTGTGGGCTCGCACCAAATCACTTGTAAAAACAGATGCACCCAGTCCATATTCGGAGTCATTTGCCCGCTCAATAACCTCATCCTCGCTACTGAATTTTCCAATGGATGCAACGGGCCCGAAGATTTCTTCCCTTACAATCTTCATCTTGTCCGTGACGTCTGCAAAGATTGTAGGCTCCACATAGAATCCCTTTTGGAAATTGTCGGGAATCTTTCCGCCAATAACCACTCTGGCACCTTCCTGTTTTCCAGCATCAATGTAACTCAAAACCCGCTCTTGTTGCACTGCGCTCACCTGAGGGCCCTGGAATGTGCCCTTGTCGAATGGCAAGCCAACTTTTGATTTAGCCAGCACCTGCTGCTTGAACAGTTCAATAAACTTGTCATAGACCTTCTCATGCACATAGTGACGAGACATGGCAGTGCAGGTCTGTCCCTGATTTGCCATCAACGCCTGGTGGGCAAAGTATGCAGCCTTTTCGAGGTTGGCATCCTCAAATATGATCATAGGAGACTTTCCTCCGCATTCCAGAGTGATGTTCTTCATGTTGGACGCAGCCAGCTTCATAATGAGTTTTCCGACCGCCGTGGAGCCGGTGAACGCAATCTTATCGACGCCAGGGTGCGAGGCAAGATGGGCACCTGCTTTGTTGCCGTAACCAGTGAACAAGTTGATGACCCCAGGAGGGAATCCGGCCTCGACAACTAAATTGGCAAAAACCAACATCGACAGCGGCGTGTTCTCAGCAGTCTTGAGAACCACGCAATTTCCAGTGGCCACTGCGGGGGCAATTTTCCAAGTGGCCATCAAAAACGGGTAATTCCAGGGGACAATCTGGCCACAAACTCCGAGTGGTTCGTGAAGCGTATAGGCAAACTTATCATCTCCAACATCAATTGTCTTGCCAGTGAGCTTGTCAGACCACCCAGCATAGTACCTGAAGGTCTTTGCTGCTGCCAAGATGTTCCCTCGTGACTCGGCAGCATACGACTTGCCAGAGTCCCAGGCCTCCACAGTAGCCAACAGCTCAGCGTTCTTCTCAATGAGGGCTGCGAGCTTGTAAATGATGTCACCACGGACCTGTGAAGAGCGCCATCCAGAATTATAGGCCTTACGAGCAGCTTTGACAGCATCGTCGACATCCTTCTCGCCGGCAAGGTATACATCAGTAATCAAGTCCCCGGTCGACGGATCAAAAACTGCTAAAGTCTGCTTGTCGTGGGGATAAACAAACTCATTATTGATAAACAGGCCCAGCGGCTGCTTGAATTGGTAGCCAGACGGAGCCTTCAAAGTAGTCTCCAGTGGCAATGACATGTTCAAATCGAAACAAAGTTGAGCTGCCTAGATAGCACCAGATAGCCTTTATATACAGTGCCGCCAAGGCGGTTAGCATTTGCCTAACTGGGCAAGTCTATGCAGCACTAGTGGCTAGATGGCAGCATTTGGTGGGGTTGAGAGGCTCAGATGAGCAGCAAGAGATCTACATAGTGGAAAGGAAATCAGATGACAAGATGGACTAAGACGAAAGTCGATTGCCGATGTCGCAAAAAATAGAAGCATCTAACGGTGGATAGTTTGATTTTATGTTCTCGTGAGTCTTGCTTTTTAGAGTTACCGCTGCTGGATAACGGTGCGGGCCAAGTCGGGATTGGCAATCGCTACTTAGAACTGGAGTGCTGCAAGAGGATTCTGCAGGTATCGAGGTAGAAATGGAGTGCAACTGGTTACAAATGGAACCCAGAAATTGTTGTAGAATAATTTAAAAAATCCAGTGTTTGTCATACAAACGAATTGGGATGAAGTTGGTGAAGAAATTGTACAATTGGCTTTCAAATAAATTGTAGTTGGAATCCAAATCAATTAATGTTTTAGCTCAGAAGTTAAGTTAAGTAATGCGTGCATCCAGTGTACCAGCAACGTTGGATGCAGTTGGCATACAAATCATTGCTGTGAATGAACCTCTGGTGCTACTATGTCCAACTCAATTAATGTGCATTGCAAATTTGGAATAAGACATGGAGAACTTTATGCACGAATGAAAATAAAGTAGATAGTTGGACAAGCTGAACAGACCGCGTTAACGTAGTTCGTAACCTACTTGGCTGAAGAGATGCAAGCAATTAATGCCGGATCAAAATCTACAGCTAAAGCACAACTCGACTTTACGAAGCAGCGTCTACGCTGTTTGACCGGTTGGCATTTCGCTTTTGATATTAGATAGATGTACATACTCTGTTTGCAGTGTTGGTTGTTTGCAGTGTTGGTTCTAGTTATGTTATAATAGACCCAGTGTGAATTGTACATTTTGTAGTGCGCGTATACCGGTCTCCTCGCCTCAACTGCGAAGCAGTTGCTACAGCGCGACGGAGTCGCAAGAGCTTTGCTTTACATAAGCGATCTCTATTCTGATCGCGACTCCGTCGCGCTGTGGCAACTGCTGCGCAGTTGAAGCGAGGAATTACGAGACTGCAATATAGTCAACTCTACAGAACCGATCCGTTTACAGTCAACACTTTGATATTAGTCACAAACACTAATAGTATGCACAGGCTGCTTGAGAGCAGCAGCTCCAGGGATTATTTACCATCGTATCATTAGTCGTCATACGTTTTTCATGTCGTCAGTTGCTTTCGAGGCCAGACAGGGCGCGGATGACCGCAGGGCGCTCCATCATGGCCTTGGTCCACTTGTAGACCTCTGGGAACTCGTTCTTGAGATTGATGCCGATGCGGTCCACCACATGGTTCCAGGTCACAAACGACAGGTCGGCCACCGTGATGCGGTTGCCCACCAGCCACACGGGATCGTCGAAGTACTTCGACTCGGACAGGGCCGAGGTGCCCAATGCAAAGCTATCGTCGTCCATCTCCATGATGAGCTGCTCGCGCTTCTCAGCCAGGCGCATCTCCACTACTCCGTAGATGCGCCGGACCTCGCTGGTGTAGCGCTCGATGGCGCTCGCGATGGGCTCGGGGTGGAAGTACCGAAAGTGTAGCGCCTGGCCCACCATGGGCGCGTGGCCCGACGCCTGGAAAAACAGCCACGACGTGATCATCGACTGCTCCGCGTAGTCCTCCGACCACAGCGGGCAGTCGGGCCCGGCTCGCTGGCACAGGTAGATGAGCACGGCACCGGATTCCCACACCGAGTGCTCGCCGTTGTCGTGGTCGATGATGGCTGGGATCCGCGCGTTCGGGTTAATCGACACGTAGTAGGGCGAGCGCTGCTCGTTTTTCTTGAGATCCAGGTAGAACGTCTTGAACTTGATGCCCAGCTCAGCCAGCACCACCGCGACCTTGAATCCGTTGGGGGCAGACCGGTGCGAGAACAGGCTGATTCCCTCAGCTGGGGGGTTCTTGCGGTACTCTGCGATCCGGTCGACCATGCTATTGTTGTTGAGATTGTATCCATTGTTGCCGTTGTTGTTGGAGCTGATGTTGATGTTGTTGTTGCTGTTGTTGTTGCTGTTGTCGTTGCTGTTGTAGCCGTTGTTGTAACCGTTGTTGTATCCACTGCTAGGGCCCGACGGAAAGCCTGCTGGGTCGTGGCCCTCGTAGTTGTCGTGGAGATGCACAGACGCCAACGCCGTGGACAGGTTGGAGACTGGCTTTTTGTCTGGCATCATAGTTGGCAACCCGCACTGCGCACAACGTCCGCCTTATATAGATGGTGGTGGTGATGGTCAGCAGCAAACCCCCTCACTATGCGAATGCACTGGGGCGTGGGTGTCGATTTTTTGTCTCTGACAGGAAACTGGTTTACTTTTTTACGGGGTTTTTTTTCCTTTTCACGTGGTAAGGCAGAATGCACCCACTGCGTTGAATGGCGTTGCAATGCGCAGATATTCCGTGTCGAACGGCACAATGCTGTCTGACAGTCTACGTTGGTCGAATGGGGTCGTGCCGTGCGATGGGTGACGTTGGCGACGCTCGAAATGTCGGGATGCCTTGGACAAATAGGCAGGTTTGGACGGGTGCTTAAGGTTACTCACGATCGCTAGGGCCGCACCGCTGCTGGCGCCGGTATGCCATCTCCGGGCCCAACACTGATCAGGACGGTGGGGGATGGGTTTTGCACCGTTTCGTAGTAGTGGTCGACAGAGTGGACTGTTTAGTAGCGAATCCACTACGCTTGGGCGCTTTGTAGTCGTTGTTTATTTGTGGCGGAGGTTTTGCTAAGGTCGGCAGTCCACGGCTAGCCCAACCTTGGCAGTTAGCTGCGCATGTGGGGTGGTTGTGTCTGGCAGCGATTGGCGACTGTTTTTCGTTGCGGTCGCCGTGTGGCTCTTTTTTCTTTTTTGCTCGTTTTGTTGTGTTGGATTTTCGTTGAGGGGCCAATGGCTTGCAGCTGCTGCTCCCCCCTGCTTGGCACGTTGTGGGGGAGCATCGCTGGACGATGAAGCGGAAAACTCCGCGACCGGCGGAGATCTCACTGACAGCATGCGTGCGGGGTACGGCACTGGCATTTGGGGCGCTGCATGAACATGCCGGCCACGATATGGCTCATATGGGGCCGGTTATGGTTCAATTAATGCAAGCCGCCTAAGTCGTGATGGTGGATTAAATGGCGTCCAGGTGCAATGCTTTGAGGCGGTATAAATTGGCTTTGGCGGGGCGGTGGTGCAATTGGGTGCCGGCGGTATGGTGGAAATAATCCTCATATTTATTACTATTCTGCTTGGCGGGTGCATAGTGCGCCTGGTGCGACAAAAGTGGCCTGCCAGGTAGCTGCTATAAAGTGCTAGTGGTGCCGCTATGCAGTAGCCTGTTCTGCTGTGCCATTCGTGTGGTTCAATTGACCTTCGAGGGCGCCCAATTTGTCGTGCCACGCGTGTTCTGTTGGTCTTAGTCTAGTTCTTTTTTTTTGCATCTACAAAAATCTCGGCTCGCCGATTTTCAGCAAAAAAAATTTGAATGCGCTCAATTCGCATATTTAGAGTCTCCAATTGCGTCTAATTCAGTTTTTGAATCTGGTTTACGGTCTTTTCAGTGGTCTTCTGTACTGCCTGCTCAGCTGTCTGCTCAATTGCATGTCCTGATCGAGTCGTGGTGGGATCCGGCATGAGGCAGCAGATTATGACGTGCCCCTTAAAGCTCATCCAGCAGGATCTGGCGTCTCGCATCACCGGCACCTATTCCGGCGATATATTTGATCTGTCTGACCTGCAGTGGCTTTCGGCCGGGAATTTCAGAGCTGACCGCAATACACTTGAGAAGAGCGCACCCAACCGGGTGGTTTACCGGTTCAACAAGTACCGGCAGTCTGCGCGGGCCTGGAGTGTCATTACTCATCGGCTGTCGCGCACGCTTTCCGCCAAGTACACTGTGAGCAACAGATACGCCCTGGTGTTGGTACGGGAGAAGCGCTGGAACAAAGTCAAGGCGCTGATTCCTAGCATGGCCAATTGCAAGCTGTCGTCCGCGTACAGGTCTGCGTTGGCGGTTTTGAGAAGCAGAGTTGCCCCACATGATAAGCTGTCGGTATTAACAAGACCCAGCAGCCAGCTGGATTGCATAGTCATGGTATTTGGCAGCCGGCAGGGGAGGAGTCTATGGCAGGACATTTTGAATTGCATAACAGGCGCCAAGTGCCTGAGCACCCATACGGTGAGAGGATTCTTCCACGACCACAACCAGAGCCCAAAGCGGCCAATCCAGAATAAAGTAGAAACCTCCAAAACACTACCGCACGCTGGATCCACTAGATAACAATTTTATAGATGGCATCAGACAGGTAATAACAAATAGAATTATTAAAAGAAAAATAGTCAGGGTGCATGGTCTATAAAGCAGTAAAAATGGTCGATATTGTTGACAGATACACGTTGTCTTGCGACTCCGTCGCACTGTAGCAACTGCTACGCAGTTGGGCGTGGATTCTGGCAGGTGTGGCTTGACTGGGATTTTAGCTGGTTTGGCATCTCTGTATATTTACGGGAATCACATCTCTATTGCACAGCAGTTCACAAAAGGATAAGCCATCAGCTCAATAGGTATCTACGATTTACCTCAAATGTATCATCGTGTTATCGGATGATTTTTTTGCTTTCTGTGTATTTAATAATACGGATAGCGTCAATTAGTCTGGAAGCATCCACGCTTCAACTGCGCAGCAGTTGCCACAGCGCGACGGAGTCAAAGATAAGAAATAGAAACAATACTGTACAAATAGAGCCACTACAGCCACGCCAAGCAAAAGTCACATTGATCTGCAGTACCGAGAATTACAATTATTCCAGTCGTAGACACGCCGTTGGAACGTCGTCATTGTTAATACCACCTCCGCTTTCGTTAAGTCGAGTGATACTACATGCTGGCCGTCTCTATGGCCCTTCTATCGCCAGTTTCATACCTGTCATGCGCCATCTGACAGGTCTAACTCATGTGACAGATGCGACAGATGCGCATCAGCACGCTGCTGCAGCCCAGCGGGCCGCTAGCCCAGTGTAGCAAGTCGGGCAGCCCCAGCGCACCGGGGGCTCAACAAGCGCGCGGGCGACGGACCGTGAATTACGCTGGGCCCAGCCCGTGCGGCGGCTGGCGAGGAGCGCAGGATACTCAAAATTTGCCCCAGACATAACCCTATGCATAAATATTTCACAGTACAATTTTTCACTTCTTTTTCTTTCCCTATACTGCACCGAACAAATGTCTGAGGAAGATGTAAGTGGTGACGGGCGCGCGGGACGCCAATGGGCCAGCGAGGGACCCGGAGAGCTCGCAGAGCGCGTTTGCACGTGGCTGCGGTTTTCGGGGTCCTGTCAGCAGTAGGCTGGGCGTCCAAGCAACGAGAGCCGCCGATCTAACATCCAGCACACCTTCGAGACCGCCAACGCGGGAGCTTCGCTCACTTTCCCCATGCAGTGCTCTGCTCTGCGCAAGAACGGCCACGTGGTTATCAAGGGCCGTCCCTGCAAGATCGTCGACATGTCGACGTCCAAGACAGGCAAGCACGGCCACGCCAAGGTGCACTTGGTGGCTATCGACATCTTCACCAACAAGAAGCTGGAGGATCTGTCGCCGTCGACCCACAACATGGAGGTCCCCAACGTGTCGCGCACTGAGTACCAGCTCATCGACATCGACGACGGGTTCCTCAACCTGATGACCTCGGAGGGCGACATCAAGGCCGACGTCAAGGCTCCCGACGGCGAGCTGGGCGACAAGTTGCAGGCCGACTTCGACGAAGGCAAGGACTTGCTTGTCACCATCATCGCTGCCATGGGCGAGGAGGCTGCCATTTCCTACAAGGAGGCTCCCAAGGGCAACTAAGTAATAGATGTACTGTACGGTCTGTCGAGGTGTACGGTCTGTAATTAGGACTGGCGGTTTGGCAGGCTGCTGTAAAGCTGTTGGGTGTATACTGTGCGTAGCCATTGTAGATGCGAAAAGGATATTGTGTTTGCTACGCGAGTGCTTTCCATGCTGTTGTTTTGTTGATTGTGTGTGATTGTTGTTTTTGACTCGTATTTTAGGCCCTTTGTGTCGCATTTGCTTGTGAGTTACCTATGAGCATTTGCGGTGTATTCTGTGGCTTGTGCTGAGTCGAGCTCCCTGCATGCTGAAAATGCCACATCGAGGATGTACATAAGGGTGTATGCTCTAAGTGGGTGTAAGATGTTGCTATGGTTGGTGTTTGCACATGAGCGTTGCAGGTGAGCGCTGACTATATAATAAATCCTAATTGGTGGTTCATTTCCGGTGCTCTGCTGCTCTGCTGCTCTTGTACTGCGCAATTAGCTAGTCACTGTGGAGGCAATTCGCATCGTTGTGGACAGCTGTGCCTATAGGCAGTACTATATAGCAGTGCTGCAGTCGCATTGCGTTTCACTGCCTAATGCAGCTTAGAAATATATCGATTGGCAGTCACCAGGCTATTCAATTGGCGTTTCTTATAATACTGTAGTTGATACTTTGTAGTTGGATACTTTATTGTATTGCAGTTTGAAATTTTATTATACTGCTGCAGTATAAATACTCTATTATGTTCTTGAGTTGACTCTAATGCCATAACTGATTGCTTCGCAGGAGCATTGCTTTATTGTTTGCGACTCCGTCGCGCTGTAGCAACTGCTGCGCAGTTGGTCGAGGACTCGGACGACGAGCATTCCGACGAGCATTCCGACACTAACCACAGAGTCCTCGACCAACTGCGCAGCAGTTGCTACAGCGCGACGGAGTCGCAAGACAGATATCACATGTAACATTCATATAACATTGGCTCGTGGCTACATCGATATTATTGTGATTGACTATGTCCTAACTGGCTATTTCAAGTTGCAGCTGGCTGGACCAATAGCTGCAGATGTCAATTGCATTGTACTCGTACTGTTGTGTGGTGTTCACGTCCTGTTGCTGCAGGCGCTGGGTCCTACTGCTGGCACGGTCCATTACTCCATTACTACCTAGTTTCTAAAAATACAGTCATTATCATAGCAGCTGGTCAGTGCAGAGCTGCATAGATGGCCAGAATCGCGACGCTGACGCCCGTCACAAACGGCACCTCGCCGAGCGCCGAGCGGATCAGCAGCCCCGACCGCACGATGGTGGCCTCTGTCTCGGCCAGGCACGTCCAGTGCGCAGGCACAATCAGCGGCAGCGCGTGAACGTACGCCACGTAGGCGATCAGCGTGCGCGTCACCGCGAACGTCAGCGGATCCACCGCGCTGTACGTCTCGGTGGCCGCCTCTGCTGCTGCTGCCTCTGCCGCTGCGGTGGCAGCGCGGGTCCGGCGCGCAGGCACCTCCGACTCGAGTGTCTTGGCGCGTGGAACCGTGAAGTTGACGTAGTAGGCGACCACCAGCGGCAGCACCACCGACAGAATGGCCCACGTCGCCAATGGCGCGCCCACCGTCTGGAGAGCAGCCCGAGACTTGGGCAGCGGCCATACTGGCAGCGACGCCAGCAGCAGCCCGAGCTCCAGCAGCACCGACGCCGAGTTTATGATGTGCACGCTCGACAGCGTGTCGCGCGCCACGTCGGACGCACCCCACACCAGCTCAGTCGCGGACGACGTGAGCTCCTTGACCGTGTCGCACGCGCCAGACGCTGCTGACGTGATGGTGGACACCAGCGACGACCCCGACAGGTGCGGGGGCTCGCCGTTCTCAGCGTCCTCCTCGTCCTCGTCCTTTGCAGCGGATCCATCCGCGGTGGCTGTGGTCGCTTCGTCAGCCTCGTCTTGGGGTTCGCTTGGTTTGGGCTTAGAGGGCGTCGCCTTGGTGACGCTGGTGGGGGTTTCGGTCAGAAACACCCGCGACGGCGACCCAGCAGCGGCGTACTCGAATTCCGGCTTGCGCTTGACAGGCGAGTTGGGCGCATAGTACTGGAACACCGGATTGGTGTCGCGGACCTGGTCGTTAGACGCCAGAAAGTCGCTGATGCGCTCCTCGATCTCTTGTTTGAGGCCCTCCGTGGACAGCCCCAGCTCCTGGGCGAGCGCCATGAGCTCCTGCTTCTTGAGCGAGCCTAGGCGGGTCATGGTGGAGGATGGTGGGTTTGTGGTTTTTCAAAAATCAAACGACTAATACAAAAAGCTCGTGAGCCGTTTCGCAACACCTAACTGTCTGCACGTTAGGAAGACATGTATATACTGCCCATAGCAACGATGTTGTTTGTTTTGATCGCCGCATGGTGGGGAATGCAGTGCTTATGTCCGAGCGGATGGCGGAGAGGCCCGGGTAAACTGCTGTCAACTGCGCAGTTGCACTCCAAGAAGGCTGGCCACCCACTCCTGTTTGGGATTTTGCTATTTTGGGCCCTGTTTTGTTGGGCCAATTGAGCTGCTGAGCGGTGCAGTTGTGTCGATGTCATGCCATTGTGTCGTGCGGTTGGATGCCGCACAAGAGTCTAAATCCGCACTGACAGGACGCTGCGGAGACAGGGTCAAATATCGTCAATGCTGGTTGTGTCGATATGCCACTGTTGGGGCTGTTTGTATATTTGTGATATGTATTTTCTATGTTGTGGTAGTCTCTTTGTATCCATGAGTTATGGTTTTACATGTGACGGTTTCAATATGCACACATGTACAGACACAATGAGTGTGCATGTGCATCAGATAAATAAGGCACATAGTAAACAGACGCACTGCATATACAGTCCACCTGTAAATACGGCCCGCACAAGAATATACCACTACTGCTGCTCTTCAAAACACTCAACACACACAAACACGAAGCACCACCATGACCAGCGACAAACGTAAACCTACTACGAATCTGCGTAGCCTGTCGTGGTCTATCTGGGCTTGGTACTATATGCGTTGCAATATAGGATGTGTATTCGACACAATTGTCACCATAAGAACAACTGTAACTTGAAATCCCAATTTTGACCTATCATGGAATTATCAGCATATTCTCAGACCACTTCGACCCCAAAACCCATCATTACACGTACACCCATACACCCACTTAGCATTTGCCCTCCGCCATTGTGCTGGCCGCATTAAGACCATATATCCACCCCTGCAGATGATGCCCCTTTAGGCAGTGTATAAAGGGCCGCTGCATGCTAGCCCGCGATAACAAGACAGCATCAGATACCACCTCATTAGTCCTAGTACCGCCACCACAGACCAAAAGCTAACAGAATAAAGACCCAGACATGCCACAAGCCCCGTTTGTGTGAAACTCACGGCCTGACGGGTCATATTTCAACCAACTGCGCAGCAGTTGCTCCAGCGCGACGGAGTCGCAAGACGAGTAATTGAGTTGAAGAACTATGAGTTGAAGAACTATCTTGCGACTCCGTAGCGCTGGAGCAACTGCTGCGTAGTTGGTCCTGGATCCGTGTTTTTAGTGACAGTTCGATTCTGATGCCGCTTATGATGAGGTGATAGTGTCAGACAGAGCAGAGTATCCGACAGCCTTACGCTACCTATAACTCGACACCGCTGGCATTATATCACACTAGACCCGGAATTGCAACTCAATTGAACTCAACTCGCACCTATCTTGCGACTACGTCGCGCTGTGGCAACTGCTGCGCAGTTGGGCGTGGATCTTGCTGACGGTACGACTGGGACCCGACAGTACAATATATGCATATTATTGAAGCACAATTGCGCAGCAGTAGCTACAGCGCGACGGAGTCGCAAGATGTCAAGTGCACAATTGAGGTCAAAAGTCTACTGGAAAATCCGGCGCTGGCGTGGCTGCAGCACCAATTGCTGCTTTCAGCACCGCCTGCTGTTTCGGGCACTTGCATACACCATAACCAAACGGGCAGCTGCAGAGGTCATGGTCATGCAACCTTAAGTTTGACAGCAGCTGCGCACTGTCCATCATCATGATAACAGCGGGGGTAATTGTTGTGCTGTGCATTGTGGGCCTTGTCGGTGAGTGACTGAAGGTGCGACATATTGCTGACGCAGGAATTGCAATTTTTGGCCTCATAGTGCACCGAGCGGTAGTCAGACGCCGCCACTACAGCGATGTAGCGTAACAATAATATTATATTAATGGCGCTAGTGCTACAGCAGCCCTCAGCGTAGTCAGGGCCAGAAAACAGACCAAGCAGACAGACTCAGCCAATAACAATAGCTGGAATGAGCAGGATGATGTGAACGGAAGTAGCTGGATGATAATGAGCAGTACCCATTTCTAATTCTGGTTACCACAGAAAGCCAGTCTAGGATGACTGCAATTAACAGTCAATGACCACAGCCATCTGTAACAAAAGATTGCAACCAAAGTGCCATATATTACTAGCAGTCATCTGTAATTAGCAGCCATCTATAACTAGTAGGCGTCTGTGATAGTATCAGTAGTCGTTGGTAACCACTAGTCATTACAACTGCAGCACAAGCAGAAATCAGGTGAAATTACCCCTTGGTGCCAGACTAATCTATACAAGCCCGTACAAGCCCGTAATTTGCCATTTGCAGCTACAAGTCAGTACCAAATGGTGCCACCAAACAAGTCAGCACTACCGCAATTCGCCAGCAACTAATTGAGGATCTGGCGTGCCGTCGCCCAGATTTACAGAAGCCTTCAACAGGCTCACCACGCAGGTGTCTCATCGCATGGCATCGCAGCGAGCCCAATTGGTGTGCGACGAGCAGATTGACCGCGCAGTTGCCTCGCCAGACCGGCGGGGTGCGCAGCCTAACCGCTCTTGTCGGCGGCTCCCGCAGGTTGGGTGGAATGCTGCTGCACCTGCACGCATGCTGCACATTCCTCATGCCCGCGACACCTGCCCTATCCGTCACGAGCACCCAACGCGCCCAGTCCCATTATACAGTGCGAGTGGGCTCCGGAGCCTCGGGGTGGACAGCAACCGAGCCCCGCTCAACGCCTGGCGGTTTAATGCCGGCGGCGGCTGCGGGTTTTCGGGTTGCTTTTGCAGTCGCAACGTCCAATGGCCGCCAGCGCCTTGGACTAAAGGCTGCATACCCCCGCTCGCCGCAGTCCCAGATGTACGAGTGCCCAAATGTGTGCCCCGCTATAGCGATGCATCCGTGGTGACCGACCGGTGCAGTGCTTTACAGTGGGTGCAGCGCAGTGCCGATAGCAAGCTGGTTCCGATCTGAAATGCATAGCGTGCTGTCCAACAATATGGCCAAAACCGCTGGTTTTCGCAATTGAGCCTGGTTGTTCGGGGTGTCCTTTTTTGGGCATCGTTGCGGTAGCGCGCTTTGTTAGTTTTGTGGGGTGGCGGGCCCTATAGCGGGGGATTGTGGTCTCATCGCGCTGAGCAGCCTTGTTCCCGCCTCAGAACGGTCGCGCGGTGGCTGGGCCCCCGGTACAGCGATAGAACGCCTCATGTGCCACAAAAGCAAGTTGCATATAATAATCCAAGGGCTGCCGTCGTTGTCCGAGCACTCTATGCCAATAGCAGCTGCGAGGTCCTGAACGATCCACATTTTGCTATAAACGTCAACTTCCTAACATCCACTCTGTATCGAGGAAACAATAAACCGTCTTGAAGGTGGTTGGGATTCCTTGCAGTTTTATTTATTATTAGCGTGATCCTGTGACGAGTAGCGGTCCGTGGTGTTATTGTAAGTTGAGAGCCCGGCTTCGGAGGTCGCTGGCCATTGTGCCTTTGTTATGGCATGGCAAATTCGCCGGCCAATTGCTGGTGGTGGTGCTGTTGCTGGACCAGCCTGACTCGAGCGAGTCTGCTTCGTGACGCGACCCCGTCTGGTGGCAGTGGCAGTGGTGGTGGTGGCGGTGGCGTAGCTAGCCTGTTTTATGGTCGGGGGCGTTTTTGGCGGTCGTTTGTCGACGGTGCCACAATAGGCGACGCGACAGATCGAAGCAATCGACGCGATGACAGGCTGGAGACTGGCCAACCGGTGAAGCTGGCAGCTCGCGGCAGGCTGGGAATGCGGCATCGGGAGCTCTCCGAGCAGTTTGGCAGTACTGAGAAAAGTCTGGGAGTACTGAGAAGCAGTCTGGGAGCACTCAGAAAGCAGTCAACCAGTATTTCTACTCTGAGAGCATTGCTGTTGAGAGAAGCCCGTGCCAATCACGATGTTCAGCCAGCAGTTGTATAGCAGTTGTTTAGCAGTTGTTTTGCAGTTCGCAGTTTCGCAGTCGCAGTTTTGCAGTTTCGCGGAAGCAATTGTCCCAGCAGCACCAACAGCAGCCAGCGCAGTCTATACTTATACAGGCCAATGCTAACGCAGATGTCGTCAGAAAACTTGGTGGACCCCGGAATTCCCGGGTCGGAGCTGGCGCAGCAGCAGGGCCCTGGCGCCCAGCAGGCGTCGGCAGCGTTCAAAGCGGAGCAGCGGCTCGACGACGACGACGACGACGACGAGGACCGCAAGCCGGGCCGCGAGCGACGCAAGATCGAGATCAAGTTCATCCAGGACAAGTCTCGGCGCCATATCACGTTCTCGAAGCGCAAAGCAGGGATCATGAAGAAGGCCTACGAGCTGTCGGTGCTCACTGGCACCCAGGTGCTGCTGCTTGTGGTGTCTGAGACGGGACTCGTGTATACGTTCACGACCCCCAAGCTGCAGCCGCTGGTGACCAAGGCGGAGGGCAAGAGCCTGATCCAGGCGTGCCTCAACGCGCCTGAGGACGGCCAGCAGAACGGCGACCAGCCGCCGCCGCCTCCCCAGCAGCAGATCCCCGACGCTGCCAGCTTAGGCGGTCTAGGCCCGCACGGCGGCCCCCAGGGCCTCGTGGACGACCACTCAGGCCATATGGGCGGCCCGCGAGGTGTCCAGCCAGGAATGCCGGCCGTGTACTCGCTGCCAGACCAGTCGTCGTACAATCCGTACATACAGATCCCACAGCACCAGCAGCAGCAGCAGCAGCGATATATGCCCCAGCACCCGCACATGCAGCCGAGGTCCCAGTAGGCACCGGCTGTGCTGTGCCCGTCGTGATGTTGAAGATGTCCCAAATGAACTTAATGATGTCGAAAATGACGGTTGAGGCTGGTGGCGATGGAGGCTGTAGAGCCACTGCGATTTTGGCATGGATATGTCACTCTGTAGTGGTTTATGCGGTAGCCATTGGCGCTGGGCCTGTGTATGCAGTGTATGAATTGACTTTGTGAGTGAGTGGCGCGTGTATTGCGGGTCTGTGGTTGTGTATTGTGGCGTGTGTGTGTGTGTGTGTGTGTGATGGTTGTGTATTGTGGTGGCTGTGACTTGTGAGAGCGACGGACGCTACTGGGCTCTTGTTTTTTTGTTAACTTTTATTTAAACATGCTTTCGATCTACTTCGCTATAGAAACTGCCTTAATCGACACTCGGCTAATTCTCTCGCTCTTAATTATTACAGCTTTTATTAATTGACTTGCTGTAGACTGCATGGTGAATCTTTTTTGCGAGTAATCCCCATTCAGTATGGCGCGTCGGCTCGATATGGCATATCTAATCTCCATCGGGCCTATCTCCCTGTATCCGCTTTGGGCATGCCATTTCTGGCTAATCTGTCGGAGATAGCCAAACGCAAACCAAACTGTCTGTACCAACACTTGTCTTGCGACTCCGTCGCGCTGTGGCAACTGCTGCGCAGTTGAGGTTGGACTCGTGCTCAATGGATTGTGAACTACACAGTGAACGACGTACGAGATCAACTGCGCACGAGCTGCTATAGCGCGACGGAGCACAAGACCAAAAGGCAATTCAGTCCGCTCATCAGTCGTCTATCACGCTGAGCTCTTGCGACTCCGTCGCGCTGTAGCAACTGCTGCGCAGTTGAGGTTGGACTTCTGAACGACATAGAGTGGGCTGTACATCGGTTTCGACTGCGCAGCAGTTGCTACAGCGCTACAGCGCGACGGAGTCGCAAGACCAAAAGACAGTGCATTTCGCTACTTAGCAAGCTCATTATCGTCTTGCGACTGCGCAGTTGAGGCTGGACTTCTGAACCATCTAGAGGGGACTGTGAATTCGAGATCAACTGCGCAGCAGTTGCTACAGCGCGACGGAGTCTCAAGACCGAGAGACAATGCCCGTCGCTACTCAGCAGGCTCCTCGTCGTCATCCTCCTCCTCAGCGTCCGTCACCTTGCGGCCCTGACTCCACCCCACCACAGCCACCGCCGCCGCCAACAGCCACGGGATTTCCACATGGCCCCATTTCTGACCCGCCGCCATAAAATATCCCCATAGCACAGGGCCGATTGTGCGTGCTGTCGCCGAAACCACCTGGGTAGTCCCATTGATGGTTCCGAGATGTCTCTTGTCGCTCACCGACCGGTTCACCAGTAGCAGCAGGGACGGATACGTCATAGAGTTCATAAAAGTCCGTGTCATCATGAAGCATGCCATGCATTTGAAAACGGTCGCCTGTGAATATTTCAGCAGGTACAGCGTCAGCGGCATCGCGATGTATATAAATGGATAACCCCTGAGAAACATCTGGAACGGGCCCAGCGTCCCATACACTCTGTCCACGTAGGGGTACAAGAAAACCATCGATACAATACCGACCACTCCGCACATCGAGAACAGGGTCCCGACGCTCGAAGAGTCCATTCCAAGCCCGCCAGGAAACGGCCCATTCTGGCTGGGCTGGCCAAACTTGATGTCCGACGACAAGAATATCGGCATCAGCTCATCATAGACAATTGTGTGCAGACCAAAGAAGAAATTGCCAATCAAGACCCTCTTCACCGGCCCTGTGAGCACAGCCGACCAACTTTCGTCTACCGGCGATGCGTCTGGCTGGTCACTGGCTGCAGCAGTGGAATTCACGAGAGGCTCCTGTGACTCGTCATCGACTGTCTTTTGAAGCGGGTTGGCCTCGCTGCGCCACAAAAAGAGACGCACCACCCTTTTGCCGAGCGACCGGCCTGGATCGTACTTGTACTTTAGGTCCGGATGAGTCTCCTGCAGAAATAGAACGGCAGTGACCAAACTCACACTAAGAACGCTAGAAATAACGAGATTAGGCAGCAGAAACGGATATTTGGTGAACAACGACAGCTGGGGCCACAGAAACCCGTGCTCCGGGTCAAACCACTGCGGGTGCTCTTCGACGGGGTTGGCTAGCAGCCCGCCAATTATAGGGCCCACCACAGACCCAAACTGGTACAGCAGAGGCATCACCGAAAATGCGAGCGCCTGGTGTTTGCGCTTGACTGCGATCTCGCCAATGAGTGTTCGGATCACCCCCACATTGCCGTTGAGCAGACCACCCAGTGTCCTGGCTAACAGAGCCATATAGAGGTTCTTGCTCACCCCTAGCAGCAGCATCGTGATGATGGTTCCTGTCATGCCGATCATGATTGTAGGCTTGCGGCCGTACTTATCGCTGAACTGGCCCCACATGATGCCAGTCAGGCACTGACACAGCGCGAACACTCCCGACAGATACCCCGCGTAGCGAGCAATGTCATCGTGGCTCTTGTCGGGAGGCAGGAACGACTTGACCATGAAATAAATATATGGAAAGAACGACGAGAATGCAATAGGTTCCGCGAACCGGATCGACGCTAGAATCAGCAGCTGTGCCCATGGGAAGCCTTGGATCTGCTCCCTGAACGTATATTGCCTGGCCATCTTTGGACTGATACTGCTACCTGGTTTTTTTGGTGCTGTAGTACTGATCTTCCTCAGTACTACTTTTCTATTCGCGTCAATCTAAACAGTCTATCTTTTTTTTTGTCACACAAGTTTATTTTTTGATTTATTCTAGCTGACCGCTTGCAACTTGTGAACAGGCAGGTTAGATTAGTAAATGCAACTTTTTTTGGGTCGGGTGGGCGCCAGTCTGCTATTTATACGCGTATCATCCTATTTATACGACTCTCTGCTGACACGAGTCATCCTGTATCGGGTCCCGTCATCGCACATAATTTCGCACATTTGGTAAGCTGCATTGCAGATGCCGTTTAGTGTAGCCGATCCTGGACTCAGCACGGCTGAAGACAACCAAAAAATGCCTTGATGACGGTAGTGGTCAGCTTACCTACTGTTTAGGACCACAAAATCCACTCATCCGCGCAGCGTTCTGCCATAAATGGATTGAATCCATCGGATTTGCGTTGCGGGGGTTGCATCGCTGCACACCCGGCTGTGCGTTCCGTCCATTACACGCGACTTGCAACACATCATTCCAGCAGGGCGGCCACTCCATTCGCTGCTTGCGCGACAGCAGCCCCTCATCCTTGGTTGCACTCTGCAGGTACACATCAAGCTATATATTGTTTCGGTTCTGGTTTTGGTTTTGGTTTTGGTTCGTATTTATTTCTTTTTAGGCCTGCTGTTTTTCGTATTTTTCTTGGATTCTTCGCCCATGTTGTCGTTCCCATATCTAGGCGCTCGGAACCTGGCGTCTCTCTGTCTTGGGCCAGCCGGCTCCGGGTACTCGACCCCCCAATGCCCCTACCCTCGTTGCCAGAAAGCCGTGTTAGTCGCGAGACGCCGTCACTTAACATTCACTCGTTCGGTGCACTGCTGAAAATCGATAACCAGACGTGACCGCGTCCACGTTATCCCACACCCGGTCGGTTTTCCCAACACCCCGCGCACTGCTTCGCTGACTCATCCTCGTGCGCTGTTAGAGCTTGTTGGCATTGCGATTCCAGCTGCAGCCAATTCAATTGTGTTGTCGTGCACGTTTGGAAAAAAAAAATCGACAAGAATGGACAGTGAATTCGCCCCTGGCACCGTGGTGCTCGCCAAGCTGAAGGGCTACCCCGCGTGGCCTGGAATGGTGATTGACGAGACGTTTCTGAGCCCCGACGTGCTGCGGGCTCGGCCAAGGACCAATGCGAAAAAGCCCGTTGACAACCGATGGCCCGTGCGATTTTTCAACGACGCCAATTAGTAAGTGGAAAATGGGAGTTATCCGTCGTGTTCTAACTGTAGCATGTGGGCATCCAAGTCGGAGATCAAAGTACTTTCGAATGAAGACGCCACCAAGTTTGTCAACTCAAAGGGCAGAAAGGACAAGACCCTTGTACAGGCGTACCGCGTTGCACTAGATCCTCCATCAATGGAAGAGCTTACTGCGGTCCCGGAACCAGTGGCTGAGCCTGAGCCTGTAGCTGCTGAAGGCGAGGTGGAGCCACCGAAAGCTACAAAGCTCAAGAAGGAGCCCAAGGTCCCCAAGTCGAGCAAGAAGGAGTCCAAGGCAGACAAGTCGACCACAAGTATCAAGGAGTCCAAAAAGGAATCAGCGGCCAAATCAGCCAAAAGAAAGGCCGAGGCTGCTGACAGTGATTCCAAATCAGACGACGTCAAGGACGAGACTGGTGCTTCCAAGAAGTCGAAATCTGACAAGCCAAAGGCCAAAAAGCCAAAGGTGGGCTCGTCGGTGCCGTCCGCCAGGGAATTGACCAAAAACTCTGAAATGCGCAGCCGTTTGCTGCTCTACATCCGACAGAAACTGCAGAAAGGTTTCCTCAGCAAAGATCCTCCCAAGGAAGAAGATATGGAGGCTCTGTCGGACTACCTAAAAAAGCTCGAGGAGATATCCGACTTGGAACTGTCAATAATCCGTCAGACGAAGGTCAACAAGGTTCTGAAGGCAATTCTCAAGATCTCGGCCGACGCCATTCCTCTCGAATCAAAGTACAAATTCCACGAGCGGTCTGTTCAGCTGCTCACTGAGTGGTCCAAGCTAGCTGACAGCGTTCCACGGCCGCCTATCAGCAAAATTCAGAACGGTGGTGCCAAAGAGAACGGTGCAGAGGCTGTGAAAGCTGAAGGCACAAGCGAGTTGGCCAGTCCAGATAATAACACAACTGACCAGGTCGATGTCAAAGACGAAGATAAAACTACTGGTGATGACACTGTGAAAGCTACGGTCGATGATCCAGCAGACTCAGCACAGGTGCCAGATGCTAACAGAGTCGAGCCTGTAGATGGTGCCGAGCACCAGTAGATGGACAATTTGCAGAGCTATATGTATGATTAATGGCTCATTATTTAAGTGGCCTGTATTTTAGACCGATAGTTATGGTGACATCGACACAAAGTAAACTGAATTTCAATACGATTTTACGACAAAGGCTCATGGGTTTTTTTTTTCTTCGTTTCTTGTTGACTGTAGATCTATTATGTATGCATTGTTACGAGTGCTTTCCCTCCCCCCCTCGCACTCATTCATGTCCTCAATGTCTCATAAAGACGCATTCTATATAATTGTCCTTAGCTATGGTTGTCTGAGCTGCAGATCACATTCGTTTACATATAGCCAAGGAAAGTTCTCATTGTGACGATTGGGTCTCTGCAGGTCTAATGTCAGGCAAGCTTTGATGGCCTTGGACACATCTTCCATATTGATCTCTGGATACTCCTCCATGACTGCTCTGACCTGTGGGAGCTGGAGAAGAAGCTTTTCACGGTTCTTCACGGTCGTTGCTAAAGGACGGCCTCGGGTCCCCGGTTTTGGAGAGATAAAGCAAGCATGCGATGGCACTTGAATCCAGGCAGGCATTTGGTACTCGACCAATGGCCTGTTTTTGGTGAACTCAGTATAGATATGCTTCAGGTCATCCTCATTTGCGGTGATTTTCACTCGGCGTACTCTGGTAAGAGGAGAAAGGTGCCCAGTCCGCACTCTTTTCTGGGGTCGACTAGCGCTGCCAATTTCAGAATCGCCCGGTCCTGTAAACTTATTTTTCCTTCTGTTACCAGTCAATAACGGAACCTTTGAGTTTGAGACAGCTGTTTCATTTATATTGAGTCTTGGCATGTAGCAATATTGCGGGAAGTCTATACTGGAGTCGCTGGTCTGTTTCATAGATCCATGCGCGACGAAATCCGACATTTTGAAATGTTTTTCCCTGAACAGCTTGCTTATTGTGAGAGCTCGTTATTGGAAACCAAGATATATGGCACAGCTCAACCAAGAAAAAAAACGATAGATGCAGTAAGGACAGCAACGGAAAGGCTTCCCAGTAGATATCGTAGCCTTGTCGTCTTGTTCATTATTATGGGTATTAGCCGTGCGCTGCAGGGGACGATGCCCTGATCTGCTAATGCTGCCCTGATCTGCTGCTGCACAGCATTTGCAGATCAACGTTCGTGAGGCGGTAACCTCATAGTTTCAGATTTAATTGCCTGAACAATTTCTTTTTCATTCTATTTTAAACCTTATTGAACCGATGCTAATCAGTTATAGTGAGATGGGCCATGATTCTACGTGAAAGAAATTATAACCAAAAAAAACGTCGGAACTACTGGTCAGACTACTGCATTATTGTTTCGAAGACGCAGCTGGTGGACAACGACATCTACCAAATGGCAATTGGCCATACAATTCCTACAGCTGGGTCAAAAACACTGATACATTACCATATACAGATGTGGTGTAGAAAACCCGATGTTTAAGTTTGCATTTGCCGATTGCTTACGCGTGAGCGACCTTGCCACTGCATGAGATACAGATTTGCAATATGCAGCCATTAAATGAGTTGTCACTGCTGCAATATGCCATTGTGTCAAAATAAATTGCAGGCATGTTCTATGATTCATTATTTAAGAGAGCTGAATCCTCTCAAACGAGACAGCACTCGAATCTGCACTGCAGTTCTTCTCTAAGGGTACTTTTTACAGGCAACTAGAATATAGAACCGCGCGAAGTCGCAGATATCTTCCGAGATGAATTTCTTATTTATTCTCGGCCTGTTGACGCTGTCAGCAGGGACCAATGCGACATTTTTTTGGTGTTGGCCCTCTGGCAGTCAAGGTGGAACTGGAACATGCTCAGGCTGCTGTGCTGTTATCAGTGTACCTTTCACTTATAAATTCAAATTGATCTTCACAGAGACGACAACTGCAGTATGGACCGTTTCTGCTCCGTCTGATGGAAACGGTCAATATATCAATCCATTCACTGCAACTCTGACGACAATGCTACCGGATTTGTCACAAAAGACAATTACCACTGTTGTAACCATCAGTACTTGCCTGCCAACGAAATCGACAAGTGTGCCAGTTTTGCAGCCAAGCGTCCCTGCTCAGACTGTTCCAGTGGCTACAACTGCTCAAACTCAGCAGTCTGTCAGGACCGTGACTCAGACTGTCACTGCTCCAGGCTCTACTGTTACAGCCCCAGGCTCGACAGTTACGATTCCTGGTACGACGATTTCTCAGACAGTGACAGCCACCACTCAAGGGCCAAGCCAGCCAGCGCAGACTGTCACCGTGACTAGTCAGGGCACTGGCAATACAGTTACTATTCCTGCTCAGACTGTTACGGTCACAAGTCCAGGCCAAGGAAACACTGTCACTGCTCCTGTACAAACTGTAACCGTGACTTCACCAGGTAACACTGTGACTGGTCCTGCACAGACGGTGACTGTGACTTCACCAGGAAACACTGCACCAGCACAGACGATCACTGTCACCTCACCAGGGAATACCGTGACTGTGACTGCGCCAGGAAACACCGGAACCGCACCGGCTCAGACCGTTACTGTAACTTCTCCAGGAAATACTGTGACAGTGACAGCTCCAGGAAACACCGGAACCGCACCGGCTCAGACCGTTACTGTAACTTCTCCAGGAAATACTGTGACAGTGACAGCTCCAGGAAACACCGGAACCGCACCGGCTCAGACCGTTACTGTAACTTCTCCAGGAAATACTGTGACAGTGACAGCTCCAGGAAACACTGGAACTGCACCGGCACAGACCGTTACGGTAACTTCGCCAGGAAGCACTGTGACTGTGACAGCTCCAGGAAACGCTGGAAGTCCACCGGCACAGACTGTTACTGTGACCTCACCAGGAAATACTGTGACAGTGACAGCTCCAGGAAACACTGGAACTGCACCAGCACAGACTGTTACTGTGACTGCCCCAGGAAATAGTGGACCCGCTCAGACCGTAACAGTGACTTCACCCGGCCAGGGAAGCACCGTGACGGTGACTGCACCCGGCCAGGGAGGTACTCCTTCAACGCAGACTGTCACTGTTACAGCACCTGGACAGTCTGGAAATACTGCTCCTGCTCAAACCGTGACCGTGACAAGTCCAGGACAAACCGTGACGGTTACCAGTCCTGGACAGGCCAACTCTGGGGGCCAGATTCAAACGGTTACAGTTCCTACAACTGTAGTCAATAGCCAGCAGTGCTCGAATCCTTTAGCTACGACGGTTACATTGTCAACACCATGCTCTGCAGGACCCACCGTCACTGTTACCGAAACGAGAAGTAAGTTGCAGGGTGCATTGCATCACAACATGCAAACCCGACATGTCCATGCATTAGTTCATTACTAACCCAAGGTCCTTTTTTATCGTCAACTGAGTCAACTGCTACAAGAAGTGGCACCCAGAGTGGTCTCACAAGTAGTGGTCCTGGCTCGTCTCAGGTCTCTTCTTCCACTTCTCCTAGTGTTATTTCGGTCACTACCACGGTGCAGTCTACTGTCCCTGCGTCCACCGTCACTGTCACGACTGGTGGTTCCACGGTTACTTCTGTAGTGCCAGGAACCACTGTCATACAAACAGTGACCCAGGTGATTTCCAATGGGCAGACGGTAACAATTGGTGGGCCAACTGGCACCACCGGTCCAACTGGTTCTACTGGTGGTCAAACTGTGACTCTAAGTGGACAGGTCGTCACCACCACTGTGACTCGAACTGTGCCGGTCGTGGAAATACTTGGCGTAATTATCCAGGGAATCACCATTCCTGGTATAACATTGCCGGCCATTACAGTTCCTGCTCTCACTATCCCTCCAAGGGTAATCACTCTGACCACTACGGTTCCTTCGTCCGCCACGGCAAGTATCGTCAGTCCCACTCCGGGCGAGGTCATAACTACCACGATTGTCACAAGTATTCCAGGAACAAATGTTCCGGGTACCACTGTCTCGGGTGTAACCGTCAGCGGCAGCGTGGTTCCACCGTCGAATATTCCTGGTGTTACCGTGCCTGGTTCTATGATAACTGTGACCACGACGCTGCCAATGTCCCCACCTGGCATAACTGTAACCATCACCGAGTATAGAAGCACCATAACTCGAGGAACATCTCCCACTGGGGTGACTTCACCCACTAACGTGGCAAGTTCTCCGGGTGCTCCATCGAGTGGAGCCAGTTCTCCCTCGAGTGGAGCCAGTTCTCCTTCGAGTGGAGCCAGCTCTCCATCCAGTGGGGCAAGTTCTCCTACTAGCGGAGTCACTTCTCCAACTAGCGGAGTCACTTCTCCAACTAGCGGGGCCACCTCTCCTACTAATGGAGCGAGTTCCCCCTCTAACTCGGTAGCAACACAGCAGCCAACAGGCTCTATTACTACCACTACCGTGACGAGAACAGTTCCAGTTTTGGAGATTCTAGGGGTAGTAATACAGGGGATTACAATTCCAGGCATCACGCTGCCAGCCATCACTGTACCAGCAATTACTATTCCTTCACGAGTTGTTACTATTACTACAACCGTCCCCGTGAATGCCGTGCCGAGTTTGGCAACGCCGACTCCTGGAGAAGTTGTAACCACTACCGTAATCACAACATTGCCGGGAACTTCGTTGCCTCCAGCGACTGGATCAGCGGTCACTTATCCGTCGCTAGTGGTATCTCCGTCAACTATAACGTTTACAACGACGTTGCCCATGTCACCCGTGGGCACCACTATCACTGTAACTGGTTATAGATCGACTATCACTCGGTCACCAACATCTCCTGGTGCGACAAGTCCAAACGGTGTGACTACTTCACCTGGTAATACCAGCCCTGTTTCTATATCACCGAGCAGCGGGTTGAATGCTACAACTCCTTCTGGTGGGACAGCATCACCGACTGGGTCTGGTGCGGTCACTACTACATCTCCCAGTGCAGGAACCGGAACATCTCCAAGTGCAGGAACAGGTACTTTTCCCAGCACAGGAACAGGAACATCTCCTAGCACAGGCACAACAACGTCTCCAAGCGCAGGCACAGGAACTTCCCCCAGTGCAGGAACAGGCACATCACCAAGTGCAAGCACAGGCACGTCTCCCAGCGCAGGGTCTCCCAGTGGGCAGACGTATACCACAACAATAATTAGAACAGTTCCGCCTGTGGACATTCAAAATGTGGTCATTCAGGGAATTACTATACCAGGAATAACTATTCCTGCTGTCACAATTCCAGGAGTAACCATTGGACCCCAAACAGTTACGCTGACAACAACTGGTCCTCAATCTGCTCTGCAAGGCTTGACGACGCCAACATCCGGTGAAGTAGTGACTACTACCATTATCACATCGCTGCCAGGCAGCTCTCTTCCGCCTGTTACAAGCTCCCAAAATACGTTGTATCCTTCTCTATCATATGTGGGATCTGCGGTTACAGTCACCACTACTATACCTCTATTCCCTCCAGGAGGAACAGTTACGATTACCAGTTACAGATCGACCATTACTCGAACTCCATTGGGCTCGCTGACATCTCCTGGCTCTCAGAGCTCTCCAACGGGTAGTCAAGCGCAATCTCAAAGCTCACCAGCTAGCCAAGTGACAAGTCCTGCAACCAGTCCTGCTAGTCAAGGATCCAGTCCAGCATCTAGCCCAGCTCAAACGGGATCACAGGCAAATGGTTCGCCAGTGACAAGGACGCTACCTGTTATTGTTATCCCTAATGCTGTGATCCAGGGATTTACTTTCCCCGGCTTAACGATACCGGCTGTAACTGTACCAGGTATCACAATTCCTGGCAGTGTGGTTACGTTGACTGTTGCACCAGCTAGTGACGTGATACCAACGACCATAATCACATCATTATCTGGAACCTCCCTACCGGCGGTGACGAACCAGCAGAGTGTATTACCCCCCGTCCAATATACAGGTCCATCAGTTTCGTTGGTGACATCTATCCCCGCTTCTCCACCTGGAGGGACTTATACTATCACTAACTACCTTACCACTATTACCAGGACACCCACAACAGGCGGTTCAACTCCTCAGGTTGTCAGTCCAGGTACCAGTGCAACAAATACTGCGACGTCTCCTAGTGCCACAAGCAATGGTGGATCAGGAACTCCTAGTTCGCCAAACGCAGCTACCAACACTAGTCCTGTAACCTCTGGTTCTGGAGCAAACACCGTAGCTACCTCACCAGTACCATCGGGCCAGCTTCAGACTACGGTTATCACCAGAACTATCCCAGGAATCACTATTGGCGGTATCACCATTGGGGGACTGACTATTCCGGCTACCACAATCCCACCGATAACACTTCCAGGTGTCACGATTAGCCCGAGGACAGTAACTATAACGACGTCTGCATATCCTTCTATGATTTCACAGCTTGGAACACCTACTCCAGGCGAAACTTATTCGACTGTTATCGTGACATCGATTCCCGGAACATCACTCCCAGGCTTTACTATTGCCGGGACGGTTGTCTCAGGAAGCAGTATACCAGGTACCACTATTCCAGGGACTAATATCCCAGGTTCTGCAATCACGATTTCAACTGCGATTCCCGTAGCACCCACTGGAGGAACAGTCACGATTACACCCACTCAGGCGACAGTTCCTCGGGTTTCAGGTACTTCAGCACCTTCAGCCACGGTTACCACCATCACGAGTACTGTGTCTCCTGCATCAACTGTGTTTGGCACTACGGTTCCCCCGGTGGTCACTACTGTGACGATCACTATCTCTCCAGGTGGGACTGTTCCTTCAGCAGGCGGAAGCAATCCTACCTCACCTGCTGGCGCTACAACTATAGCAACAGTTGGAACACCGCTGGTCAATTCGGAAGGTGGTGCTTCGACTACAGTGATAGTTTCAACTATCCAACCAGCTTCCACAGTGCCTGCTAGCACTTTACCTGGTGGTTCAGTGCAACCGGGCTCTACCATTCCACCTGTTATTATTACCATCACGCGCACCATTACTCCAAATGCACCTCAGACGGCAGCACCAGTCACTATAACTTCAGTCTCTACTGCTGGAGGAACGACGGTTCCTGCTTCGACAATGCAAGGCGGATCCGTTGTGCCGGGGACGACGATGGCTCCTTCTGTTGTGACTGTGACAAGAACTATTACTCTAAGTCCAATTCCTGCAACGCAAAGTCCACAGAATTCACAAAGTCCAGGCACTCCGGCATCGTCCCTTTCAACAGTAGTTTCGGTTTCGACACTCCCAGGTACAACTGTTCAAGGGTCGACTTTGCCAGGAGGATCGGTGGTTCAAGGAAACACCCAGCAGCCCTCAGTGATAACTGTCACCAGAACAGTGACTCCAGGAGTGACTTACGCTGAACAGCAGTCAGTCATTGTGGTCACGTCGACTATTCCGGGGACTACTATCGCACCACAGACTCTTGACGGCGGACAGGTGATTCCAGGTACTACCATTCAAGCTAGTGTCATTTCTATCTCTTCAAATATTCCAACAGCCAACCCTGCTGCTAGTCCTTCGGTCACAGTGTACACAACTAGTGTGCCTGGCATCACAATTGACGCTCAGACTGTTGGTGGATACACAATTGGCGGCTACACTATTCAGGGTACCACCGTCCAAGGATCGTCTATTCCTGGATATGTGACCACTATTACGAGCTACTTCACGGTCGGTGCAGCTCAGCCCACAGGTGGCGTCATTGTCAATAATGGCAATGGAGAAGTACCAGGTGGTGGTAATGGTGTGACCGTTATCACGATCCCAGGCACAACGATTCCGCATATGGTTATACCAGGGGCAGTTATTCCAGGAACAACTATTAATCCGATAACCATTCCAGGGTTCACTGCACCGGGAACGCAAATCCTGGAGACTATTGTATCAGCCATGACATTTGATGCGACAACCATGAAGGCGTTCACGTTATATACCACGCTGGCACCTTCGGTGGTAACGGTGACTTCATGGGTCACTGGAGAGCCTACTGCGACTCGAGTACTGCCGCCAGTGACAACCGTTACCGAGTGGAAGGCTGCACCAGTTGCTGCTGATGGTGCTGCAGGGGTCAGTGGCTCAGTGATAGTCGAGACTATTCCAGGCGTAACCGTGTCCCAGATCACGACGAGTGTCAATGGCACACTTCGCACGCTTCCTGGAACCACAGTCCAGGCAGTCAAGACCTCAGCCTTGATAATTGATAGTGCTTCAGCAGGCAATCTGGCATCGGCAGCTCTTCAAAGTGCTGCTGGAAATGCCACGTCTCGTGTCACAACGTCTTCTAGACTGTCGAGTATAACCGGATCTGGTTCACAGTTGGCATCAGCTAGTAGTTCCATTCGCGGATCAGTGAATGCGACCGCTTCGTTTATAACAGCAGCAGTCCCCAGTTTCGACACTACTCTGGTTACGAAGGTCACACAGAGCAGTGTCAAAGCCGCCTTGACTGTCTTACCGTCATCGACCGCTGCCACAGGAGCTAAGCCTGCATCAGCTACCTGCAGCCCATATGGCGAAGATGGAAAGGCTCCCACAGCTGTCAATGGCGACTGTATTCAGGGGTGCTTGGCCGATTTTGACAGCTGCTCCAATGGCAACTATTACAGCAATGGTTTCAGCTGTCTCTGGAAACTTGGCCAATGCCGGTGTTCAAACGGTGACAAATTTTCCTGCTACTTGGTAGGCATGGCGTAGATAGCGACGGTTTAAAATTTTTGGGTTTCTTGAGGTATTGTTCAGATTTCCTAACTGGATCGAACGATACATTTTTTATCAATTCTATACTTTAATAAACAGATTTCTTATTTTTAACCTTCTTGCTCCCACTTCACGAAGATCACGCAATGCATCTACCAATAGAACAGGAGTGTTGGTATTGATGGCTGCAATCCAGACTTATTTGTGAATTAGATCAAGTAGATTTGAAACAAAAAGCGAAAGAAAATAGGAGGTTACTTATTTTTCATTACTTGGACACCCTTATTGATAGCGGTTAGGACCCCCACCCAGCATCTAACGACAAACCAAATATGTATCTAACATGTATGGTTCAGCACTGGTAATTTGTCCATGAAACTGGTCTCAAGGCAATCTACTAAATCGCGTAGAATAAAAATACAAAATTTTTGCTGTTAAATGCTGTTCACTGCTGAATTTTTTTTCAGATATCCGCGCATGCAATGATACGATTGCAGCTTTATGATGAAATGTTGCTGTGCATGGCTGTGTGCAGATTAGGGCTGGTTGTATGCGACAATCGTCGTTATACGGAATCCTATATATATGCGGCAACGGCCATTTCCCCACTTAACGTTGTTATCCCATCTTATCTGAATTTCAACATGAAGTGCGCGGCAGTGTTTCTGATGTCGCTGGCAGCCACTGCTATTGCTGGAATCCCCTCTTTCAAGTTCCAGGATTTGGTGGATTCGCCCGTGGAGATCTTAGACAACAAGGAGATCCCAGGCAAATCTCCAGTTGCTCTATGTGACGCTGAACTTCCCCAGCTGTTGGACATTGAAAGTATTGTCATCAGCCCGAATCCACCTGCAAGGGGATCGCAGCTCAATATCACGGCCAGTGGAACTATCAAGAGCACTATCGAAGAGGGTGCCTATGTCGAGGTAGACGTACGATACGGATACATCAGACTTCTCAAACAGACGATGGACTTGTGTGAACAGATTGAAAATGTGGACATGCATTGCCCTGTCGAAAAAGGTTTCACCAGCCTTGAAAAGGCAGTTCAGCTTCCTGACGAGATCCCACCAGGCAAGTATCTTGTTACTGCTCGTGCCTTCACTGTGAACGACGAACTGCTGACGTGCTTGACGGCCACGGTAGAGTTCCCCGTCGACTTGGCATGAACCTAGTGTACTTTTATTTTCTCGAGGCATGAGCCTAGTTTTGTTTGCATTAATATTGCTCTTTCATAGATGCTATACTATTTTTTCAATCCATTTCTTTCTTCTCGCTCTGACACAAGATGCTGCACGACGACCCTTTTGCTGTGTTCATAGCAGGTCATCTTCCTTGTTAACTTATGCCAATATATCATCCTACAGTCAAGGTATGATCATGGCAAGTACTTTTCACAACCACTAGAAGACTGGGTGTCAAGTTTCGAGTACACGAATGGTCATGAGGTCAATGAGGTTCGTGCTATGCACATCCTATCCTATCCACTCGTAATCAGTGTCAACTTTCCCGTTTTTTCTCTTCAACCTTCACTAGTTTTGGTATAGTCTAGGAGATAAACACTGGTGACGGCCAAACTAAGTACTGACAAGAGGAGTCGAACTATCTGACGAGTCCAATGAAATTCTGGCCGTACCAGGCGCAATGTCTTCAGCTTGGCTGCCAGCCGACGAATAGATAGCAGTGGCACGATGCATGAGACTCTCTGCCTCGGAGCTCTGAGCAAGATATCGCGCCCTCTTCTGCTGCCTTCTGCGTTGCCACGACTCTGGGATAAGAGGAATAGAACCATGTAGTTCTTCATAACGCAGACAAATCACCATAGTGATGACAAATAGCCAATAAATATTGTATGAAACAACAGACCCATAAGTGGCACTGTTCTGCCATCCAAGCAGAGCGTTGAACAGCATCCACGGCCCATCAGCCTGGGCGTTGCAGCAGTTAACGTGCCAGACAGAATTGGTGATGTCATAAGACCCTGGTCCTGAGCCTTGTTCACTGATATCTTGGCCAACTTTTTGGACAAACTTTTCAAGCTCAAGAAACCATACTCCCCGAGAAAAGAGGCCAGCAGCCACAAGGTAGAGGAAGCAGGTGGATCCCACAAGGAAGTACTGGATCGAAACATTGTTACCTGACCTATACATGACCCATCCAACAAAGGTTCCCAAGCTAATAGCGGAGACGACAGCAAGAGGAAATGACGACACAGGAGCGCTGACGCCCACACCACCCAGAAATACCACTGCTTCTAATCCCTCTCGAAGAGTAGTGATAAGAGGCAAGATAGCCAGAGCATACTTTCTAGATAGCTGACGGAGTCCCCAACCGCCATGGCCTTCATGTGTAGCAATAATGATCTTGGCCAGTTTTATCCTCCACTTATCCTTCATTTTATTAATCCGCAGCATAGCCAGTCCCATGAACGTAATAATGACCGACGCAACTATCGAGAAAGATGCCTCCCATATTCGCTCTGTGGCATTCCACAGATTCTTTCCGAGGTAATAGAATGCAAAAACAAATGTGGTGCCGATAATGAGGCAAATGAACAGACCGAGGGCCGCTCCTACCCATACTTGTGTCACCAATTTTTTGTACAAATTCTTGTTCACGACAGTTTCTCCTCCATCCTTGTCTGCTAAGAACCCACGCTTTAGAAATGCCAGAAGCACTGAGACTATCACTGCAGTTTCAAGGGTCTCCCTGAATATCAGGAAGAACACCTGAACTGAGAAGTAGTCCTCAAAAGCCATGAAGCCAGTAGAATTGTCAGAGTGCGTTATATTTGCAGGAAAATGCGGGTCACGTGGTTCTGAACTGAGGTCTCTTCTCCGCTCGTTTTTCTAAGAGTGCAAACAATAAGTTGAGACACAAAAAACCAAAGACACGGAGTGGGGAAGAGGGATTATATGTATTTTATGTGCGTGTTTTTTCGGAGTTCGAAGATGCCGTGCCACACTGCCCATACGGGTGCGGTGCCGCGTTATCTGATCCCATGTCCGGTTGGGGCCTAACCTTAAATTATCAGATCAGATTGCTCTTTTGGGATAACTCACAAGGGCGAAGCAACACCCCCCATATGTAAAGCTTCAAAAGCCATATTTGAGATGGTACGTTTTCATTACATGTATCGCCAATAATATTGATTTCTAAAGAAGGGTTCCCAAGATTCAGTATTGCTGCAAACTGTATTACCGAATGCAATTAGCTTCTACAGTTTTCGAGGTCTCAATTTTGCATTTGTGAATTTCCACACGACAAATACCTATGTACTTTTATAAAATATGTATAAACAAGAAATATACATATATCTGGAAACTCCAAGATATATACAAACAAGAAGGATCAACTTTGATGAAGAATTAAGTCTCTAATTTGAAGCGGGAAAATCAAATCTAAGTTCTCGGTTAATAATCAAACAAAGTTTGAAGCCGAATATAAATATCAAGGTAGAAAAAAAAATAATCGCTGCAAAAGTGAGAGAGGCATGAAAATTATTTGGCTTAAAAGAGTGTTTCTATTGGCATCAGTGGTGTGGGTTGGCGAGTCGTCTCAAGTCCCGCCAGGAGTAGTGAAAATCGACGTAAAAAAAGTCGCCCATCCAGTCGTGAATAAACGAGAAGTCCCGGATGTTGGAAACGAACTACTGCAGAGGACGAATCAGGAATTTGCAGACCAAGTGGATAATCAGAAATATTACTATTCGACAGACGTAGGAATTGGGACCCCCGCACAGCATCTGAATCTATTGCTGGATACTGGATCGTCCGACACTTGGGTATTCACGCCCAATACCAAATTCACTGGAAGCGGGAGCAAGCCGACACAGCTATTTAATCCATCTAACTCCAAGACCTACAAATCGAACGGTACCACATTTACAATACAATATGGAATCGGAACAACCGCGGCACAATGGGGCACCGACAACTTCGAAATAGGAGGAGTGACTGTCAAATCATTGTCGATAGGAACGGCCACCACAGCAGACACGGCCAACGGGATTGTGGGGATTGGCAGGCCTGAAGCGGAAATAACCTATAACAATGGGGCCGTATATGAAAATCTCCCCATGAAGCTCGCAGCAGACGGTTTTATCAATTCAGCAGCTTACTCTCTTTATCTGAACGACATCAACGCCAGATCGGGCACGATTCTATTTGGAGGCGTCGATTCAGCAAAATACACAGGAACCTTGAAATCGCTGCCGATTTCGCATCCAAAGCACCTGGGTGTGATGCTGCAAGGGCTGCAGAGCGACGGCAGAGACACTCGCAATCTGATTGCAAAGCCACAGACAGCAGTATTGGACTCTGGCACCTCGCTATCGTATTTTTCTTCTGATGTTGTCCAGGAGATCCACCAGGCTCTGAATGCGAATCCGTCGTTTGCCATTGGCCAGAAGTACTACTGCGACTGTAACATCACTAAGAATCTGATTATGAATTTTGGAGCAACTCAGATCAAGGTACCCAATTACAACTTCCTGTGGCCTATAGAATCGATTGTCAACCCGGGGCTCGCCCAGTTTGTGTTTCCCCAAAACTCTTGCTACCTCGGGATTGAGGAAGTCCAGAGCGGCATGGACTTTTTCCTCATTGGCGATAACATGCTACGGGCGTTCTACACGGTCTACGACGTCCAAAACAACCGAATTGCCGTGGCACAATCCAACCCTGGCGGTGCCGGATCGAACATCAAGGCAATTACAAAATCGTCAATACCAGGAGCATCCTAGTTTAGCACACATAAATGACAAGAGCTGCGATTAACAACATAAAAAACAAAACTGCTGCGATGTGGGCATTTCGAGATAACTCGTAGCAGAGCACATCATGATATCCCCGTAGAACTATGTACAATTCAGCGACCTGGAGCGCCCGGTGGAGGTGCGAAACCCTGCTCAGCGCCAGGAGCCAGCACCTCGTTGGCCGACTGGGTGAGGGACATCTCCTTCTCCATCTCGATCAGCTGCTGCTCACTGAGAATAGACAGAGACAACGGAACACCGAGAAGCAGACTTGACGTGGTGAGAATCCACAAAGACTTTCCTCCGAGCTGAAGAGCAGAAGAAGCCAAATTATACAGCGAGCTCGATGTCGAAGCAATCTTGGTTCGGTACTGAGGCGGGACAACGTCCTTCAGGGCGATAATGCGTTCAACCAGCGACTCTCGGTCGACATCCTCATCGTCATATTCATCCTCCGACACCTCCGACTCGGTGTCAGTAAAGTCGGCATCATTTTCCTCGACAATCTTTTCGTTAGGAACCTCGAGCGATTCGTCGTCGACCAGTGTGACCTTGACCATGGTGGATGTAAAATGAAAAGTTGCAGATGTTAGGGACGATTCCACATATGCAGGACTTAGATGGGAGTTACATATCGCTACATTGTGTTGACTACACTGAGTTAACTTAACCCATATAAAGATAAAATAAATAAAAAAAGCCTTGAAAAACTCAATTATACGTCTTGCGACTCCGTCGCGCTGCGGCAACTGCTACGCAGTTGATGGTGGATGCCGACGATGATACATATCAGTGGTGTGAGCTACAATGTAGCTCACTGTCAAGTAGTAAGCTGTTGTCGCACTGCTGTTGAGCAGCACAATGACCGAGACTCATACAGATGTCTACCATTACGGGAACGCAAAAAAAAAGAGATCTTGATAAGCAGGGTAGTCGTAATTCATGAATATTTACATCACATCAAAGTGAACGCAGTAAACTCTCGAGGTTCCTCGTGAGGTTTCAACGGACGGCGTTCCTTGATCAGGGTCGCCGAATCCATTACAGTGCCGTTGTTTGATGCAATAAAGTCGTATGTCAAGTGGGTGCTGTTCTGTACGGTGATTTTAGCCCATCCCAGAACGCCCTCCAGCGTTTTCACGAGATAGTCGCTCGCATATGCCATATTAACAGGATCCAGGCCCTCCGACTGGCCACCAGAACCGTTAAGAATGTACCAAGGGGCCTTTGGATTATTGAGACCATTGGGGTCTGCCACACCGTTCTTCCCAATGGGCAGGTTCCGTTGATAGTTGTGGATGTGGCCAAACAACGCCACGTCTACTCCATACTCGAGAAAAATGTCCTCAAACGCATCCTGACATTCAGGACAGGCGTTTTTGGCAGCCACGTACCATGGCCTGTGGCCTGCAGCAATGATCCACGGCGTCTTGGTCCTGTCGACCGACGCCAGATCTTTTTTGAGCCATTCTGCCTGCTTGCTGAGGTAATAGGCAGAGTCAGTGGTCGGCTCGCCATCGCTTCCAAACTCGATTTCCGTGTTGAGCTGCGCAAAGTGTACCGAGTAGTAGTCAAACGAATACCACATGGTCGGCATAGTGTCGTGCGAGTCGTCACTGGCAGAAGGCATGGGGAAATGCGTCAAATATCCCGAGAATGACCGGTGGTTCTTTCCACATTCCTGGCCATCAGATGTCAGAATAGTGGCTACGCGAGTGCCACAATTGACATCGTGGTTGCCAGGCCCCACCATGTACGGGCGGTATGCAGAGATGGGCTCGATATCGTCGTAAAACGCATTAAGCACCGTGTTGAAAGCTTCGAGATTGGGCCCACGGTGGCTGTCGGCGTCCAAGAAGTTGTCGGCGTACGCAATGTCGCCATTGTGCCACACAAAATCGTATTCGTCCTTCGAGTCGCGCAGCGAGTCAAACGTGGTGACCGGGGCCATCAGCACGCCCTCGTCCTCGCCGTCCTGGGTCCACGTCCCCAAGCCCTCGTCGCCCAGGTTGCCCAGATCCGCGACCGACGCAAATGCAAATGGCTTGAAGTCAACGTCAGCTGCAGTCCTCCGTGGAGCAGTCCGGAAGTTGAAGTGCCTTGGATCACCACCCGAGTACGACACCTCGTAGTAGTACGTGGTGTTGGGCTCGAGATCTTCCAGCGTCACGTAGTTGCTGTAGGTCCAGGACGTCGGGTAGGTTGCTGACGATCCGACCGCAACCTTGTCGAGCTTGGCGGGCGACTTCCCGTAGCGGACCTGAGGACGCCTGATGTTGCGGAGGGTGCTCCAGCTCACCAGCATCTCCGAGCTGCGTCCAGTGAGAGCGAGATGACGCTGGAACGGGAATGCATCGACTGGAATAGGACTGGCAGCAGCAGCAGCCACCAGCCAGGCAACTGCAAACCACCACTTCATGGTAATCTTGAGGAAAACAGTTAGATTGCGGTGGGCATGGCGCTTATTTATAGTTTGCCCCGTATAAATTCCACAACAGCAACTCGCAGGAACATAACAAGCTTTTTGCATGCATGCATTGCAGCAATACGGGAGATGGCGGTTGCAGCCGCTCCACGTGGGATCCGGAGCCAATCACTGAGATGAGCTGCTGCACACCAGCACGACTGACAGGGGCGCCAAACGCCAGATAATGGGGCCACCTGGCTCGAGCATGGGCGGTCGCGTGCAGAACCGCCTAATGTGGTCACACGAGCTCAGCACGTACATCCCAGTTAGGCACAATAAACAAGTACCCGCCTAACCAACCAGGGCTTTAAAAATACACATGCACAAGTCGCAGACCGCGAAGTTGGTACATTTTCAGTAGAATTCGCACTAGCAGCTGGATAAGAACCAACTAGCGGCAGCACCAACTAGCAGCAGCACCAACTAGTAGCAGAACCAAGCTCGTAGCAGCACTAATTAGTATGCAGCACTCAATTGTCGAATCGAACGTAGATTGCAACAGACAGTCAAATCAAAAGTAGACCGCCTGAATTTCAAATAATCGTACTTATCAGCAGTCGATCAACCATTACATCGCAGCAGTGTGCTCTCCTCGTCATTGCTAAATACCTCACTTGGAATCACTACTCTGGCCGTCATAACATATCACAGCTTCACGTCGCGAAACAAGTCTGTGTTAGTGCTTGCGTAGCCGTCGTGCTTACCAGATAGCCGGGGTCGAGCATCGTCTGCATGCTGCCGGCGCTCGTGAACCAGCACATGCACCTGCTGCCGCAAGCTGTGCATCCCTGATTGCATCATGGCCATGTCCTCGTAGAGGCGCACGTTCTCGCGCATCATCATGACCGACTGCTTGAAATAGCGGTCGTTGACAGTCGACGTGAACAGATCCACCTCCTGTCGCAGCCGCTGCTGGTCCACCGACAACCGCACCAGTTCCGAGGCGTCCACCGAGTCCACCACTGCGCTGGATTCGCTCGACTCGGTCACTACCGACAGAATCCGGTCCAATTGCATGCGAAGCGTCCTGTTGTGGGCCTCGAGCTGGCGAATGCGTTCCTGCTGGCCACTCAGCGTCGGAGCCAATGCCACAAACACACAGGTCTCGCTGTGATCGTCAATGGCCTCTGTCTCAAACCGCCTGGTCCACCACTTGCAGCCAAACTGCCGACTGCTACAGTAAACTGGCGCTGACGAGCACTCATCAAGATGGCCCTGGAGGGTATTGGCCGCCATCTCCTCGCCGCAATGGCTACAGGTGGTGCTCACATTGCGGCAGTCGAACTGCAGGTGGTGGTCGAGCGCTGCCTCCTGGACAGTTTCTCCACACTCTTTCGGACACACCACAGGCCGATGTTTGCAAGAGGAAGCGCCTGCCTCACTCTTCGCGACGAGCTCCTCGCATTGCGATCCGTCATCAAGCGTGGCGTTGCACTTTACCCGCACAAACAGGCACTCGTTCTCAACATGCTTCTCTAGAAGCCATCTCTTGTCCTGGTACCCGCAGCCGTAGCCAGAGTAGGGGCATTTCACTACCAGGTCGTCGAGCAGACTGCGCAGCAAAAACGGTGCTTGGCGGATGTCCTTGTCACCGAGCGGGTGCCTGTCGACAGGGCACAGGGCTGGCTGGCGGCGGTGGTGGGTCGTTTCGGCCGATTCTCTGCGCACTTTGATCACTTCAGTGATACAGTCGTGGCAAAACGTATGGCCACAAACTGTCGTGTACGGGTCCACAAGCACCATCTGGCAGATGGGGCAGGTGAGCTGCTCTCGCTCCGAGTCGTAGCCGATATAGTCCAGCGTCCAGTAGTCGATCATGTTGGTGTGCGGAGGGAGACACGGCTGAATGTGGGGTGCGCAGAACTGATGGAACGGCTGGCACTGATAAGCACTGAGAATTGCCAGAATAACTGGTTAGTTCAAGACAGGCCAGTTTGCAAAACGGACGGTTGGGTTGCATTATCGGGTTGCACAAAATGAAATTGCCATAGAGACTCCCAATGATGAGTGAAAAAACATGCCAGGCATCATTTGGGGCAGCACGACATTTTGTAGAACACGTTCCTGATATTCTTGTACCCACTTCCATGCATTCCAAAGAAGTGTTGTTCGTCACGCTTCGTCCCGCTGATCTCGGACGACTCCTCTTTTCTTCCAGCTGGTCAGACCAAGAAAAAAAATCCTGTTATATGATTGGAAGCTCAGATATTATTAATGTGGATTAATTTTCGTCTGCCAATTTATGAAGATTATCTGACAGAAAGCAGTTTGGCAGGGAGAGTTGGAGAAATCACTATTTATTCTGATGGCAGGCTGAATAATATTGTAGAGCAAAAGAATGTGGCAGAATAGCTGAGTAGAGTTCCCACAATACTGTAAGCAGCGAATCTATACGAAAAGGATGACGGAGAAGTTTTGTCTAGAATACTACGTGGTGAGGGAGTATACTCGTCACTTTCTACTACTAGGATAATACACATCTTTGTATATCGGGAAATGCAGCATCTAAGTTATCTATGTCATTTCTGGAACTTGAGGCTAAGAATGAGATCAGATGCGTGGAAATCTTTTTAGTTAGTAATATGGCCATGATCTCGCTAACCGTTTTCCATCTTGGGTCATGCACCTCCACACGGCAGCCCACATATTCACGTTTTCTAAGCCCTGTAGGGACAGTTTAGCCTGTTTGTAGCGCGCTAAGCTCAAAGAAAGTAATGCAAGAACCGACTTAAGCCAGCAGCTATTCCTGATTAGGAAAATATTCGGGATCGTGCAGGATTGCCTCAATATCCATACCAAATGCGATAAACAATATGCAGAGACTAATTCATCACAATTTGCCAGTTTAATCTAGCTGCTCACGATGAATTCATACCCGTGCTGCAGTAGAATGTCACCGGCATGTGTAGGCTTAGTCCGAATCGTCATGGAGTTAGCTAGCGCGCTATAAAATCCATGTGTCGGCCGGTTCGCGTATTGTCATATTTTCAAATTATAGCTTACCGTCATGTTTGTGATGATATCCCAACTCAATTTCGTCGTCTTGTCATGCTGGTGCTTTGTCACATATGTAAGCGCACAAGACTGTGACTACTCCGAAATTGACAATGTGCTTTATTATATGTCAATAGCCGAGGGTACTTATGATCAAGTTGTAAATGCGTTCGGAGGTGTGTATTCTGATATTCCCTTGCAAGTTTCCAGTGCTGTGAGCGCGACGGAGGCAATGGAAACTGCTGCCAGCTCTTTGAGTGATTTGACGTCGTGTCAGATATCGCTGATTTTGGGAGACCTAGGTGTTGTTACTGACGCACTCCAAGAAGTTCTTGCAGATTTCACGACTTACATAGATTCTCTAAGGTTATACGACGAGTCACTTTCAACCTTATTACCAGAACTTCAAGATGCTTTTTCAGATACAGAGCTTTACCTATATGAGAATTTCCCTTGTGAGAATGGGACCAACTTATCCAGTTCCTTTTCAGGCGTGAATCAGCTGTTCACCAGTGTTTTTGCCGACTACGATTTGGTTCTCAGTGTTTTCCCGACTTATTCTGAATGCTTCGTCCCAACATCCTCTTCTTCCATTATCAGCAGTCTCACGTCCTTTTCTTCATCGTCAACTGGTTTCAAGTCCTCCAGAAGACGCACTAGGACGGTATCTACGAGCTCCATCTCACAACAAGTTTCGGCTTCCACCTCATCTACTTTGGCAACTACTCACACTTCAGGGCCAACAGCATCAGCTACAGTGTCAGCAACTGCCTCATTAGCCCCTACTACGCGCTCTACAGTTTCATCTGTTGGGTCAAAAGACTCTTCACTAGCGATTAGCACGCGTACTGTTTCGGTTATAATACCAACATCGTCTTCGCTGAAGACTTCCAGTACTTCTTCGTTAGCGTCTTCTACTGCCAGCACGGTTCGAAACCAATTATCCAGTTTACCGGTTTCTGGTGGTATTTCTACAGCTACTGGGCCTGTTTTCTCTGTCTCAGACGTTTCGTCGTCTGTACCATATGGGACCTCCGGCTCCACTAGTACTATTGAAACTATTTCGAGCGCTGGAATCATTGTTACTTCGTTGTTGCCCCCGACATCTGGCTCGTCCAGTACTCTGCCAGCGGTCTCAGTTGCTTCGTCGGGTCCATTAACCACCGGAATATTATTGTCAGATGCAGCGGCCGTTAATGCGGATTTAGCGATTCTGTTGCCAGTTCTCGCTAACTTGAAGCCAATATCAAATCGGCAAGCGGCACAGAGTAATCTCACAGCAGCATTTGGTCTGTTTGAAGGCACTGCTTTCACTCTCTCGAGTCATTTGGCCCAATTTGCAGGTGTGAACCTAAAGCGAGAAGTCACTTCCTTCAGCTCTGCTCTCGTCTCGAATTTGACAAATGATGTCGCAGATGCCATTTATGGTTACGATTCTGCCTACGCAGTACTTTTTGATCTAAACTTGACTGCTGTTGCCTTTGAAGAGATTCAAACTCTGACGAGCCTGTCAGAAGACATCGCTGCAGCTTTTGGTTTGCAGTGTGATATCCAGCCACTCAACGACGCTATTAATGAGGCCAATACCGTGTGGGGAAAGCTTTCAGGATTTCAAGCACTTCCCATTTTGCCATGCTCCAATTCCGCTTCAAGTATTTCACTGAGTTCGACACTCCGTTCATTTGTATCTTCATTTCAGGGAGCAAAGATGACCCCAGGATCGACAATCTATAGCACGGTTCCATACTCCACTGTTATCGGAACTTCAACAATAACGGGGTACAGCACGCTTATTATTACCACTTGCCCATGCGAACAGGAGCATCCCATAACTTATACAACGATCGTTGAGCCCGTTACTTTGACATTTCCATGTGAAACGTCTTCCGGCTCAACCAAGTATACTACACTGGTTGAAGATGTTACAATCACTGTCCCCTGTGCTTCCGGTGAACATGGCTCTACCACTGTTGTCGAGGGGATCACACTCGCCGTTCCATATTTGACTGAAAAAGGTGGTACCTCCTTTACCACTTTAACACAAGAGATCACACTTACAATTGCAAAGTCGGCAATCCCCAGTGCATTAGCCGAAGCTGCATCTATGTCTCAAGCTGTGTCCATTCTGTCATCTCTTACTACTGTTCCATCTGTCGCCAATGCCGTTTCAGCAGAGGTCTCGAGAGGTACTAACTCCGGTGTTATGGAAACCTCTGATGGAAATGCTAAATCTGCCGCTTTCCCCCTTGTTGGCTTTTTAATTATTCTTATCCTTCTTCTTTAGCGGGTATAAACAGGTTCGGCCTGGTTCTTTCTTTCCAGTCTTTGCTTATGCTCATCTATATCTGGTCAGCATCTGAAACGTTCTCTAGTCATGTATTTTCAAGTTCCTAGCATTGGAAATGTTTGCTAGCATTCTTGTTTGTAATTCTATGCGTATATCAATCTCTGCGCGTTATTTAATTGGATTTAAAAGTCGGAATATTCTCTTACAATCTTTGTAATATCATGTGATGTTATGATTTTGAACTACCATGCTAATTCCTGATTTGCCAAAAGAAAGGCTTTCAAGCCCTAGTTATGTTGTCAGGCGTCCTCAATGGAAATTCTGCGCGGCCATGCAATGCAACTTTAAATTTCTACTGCAAGATCGTGACGGCCTTGCATTGGCAATTGACAGCCGTGCTTTACCTGACCAATCATCTCAGAGAACAGAGCGAGGCGAATAGCATCGGAGTATTATTAGTGGATATGAATGACCGGCGGTAAAAGGAAGCAAGCGCATATCAATTGAGGTATTTCAATCATTTTTAATTTAGCGTGTGGTGAGTGCGTGTGACAGCTAGTGCGCTTATCGTTGCGCAGTAGGAAAGACACTCAGGCATGACGGCTGAAATCACTAATAATCCAAGATCCAGACCAATTCGAGGGAAAACAACTCTAAGAGATAAGTCTGTGCTATCGATCAAGGACAAGGCCTTTGTTAAGAGGGAATTGCGTGATGAAAACGAGTTATCTCGTATACTCAGAAGCTTCATGAAGATCCATAGAATGTTGACGAAGTATTTTAATACATTCTATTCTCATATTTTCGCATCAAACAAGCAAGTGCCAGTATGTTAACTAGAAGTTTTCGGCAAATGATTTGATCAGTCTAGTGGATTTACACCCCCACAGCATGTACCCGAAATTTCATATAGGCCAGGAAAGCACCGTTTGTGACAGTCCTCTCAGATCACTCACTACCCTGGAGCGGTATCGAAGCAAATAGTTTAGTTTCCGGAATACCACTCTGAGAAATTGGACGAGGCAGTCAGATAGCTCCAAAGCGTGCCTAGATGGTTCTGAAAACAGAACCAAATGTAGCTGAGTCTGCAAGTAAAAATCTCTTTGCCCTCCTTTGAATCCAGCGCAGGCAATATTGCTAGAGTACTAGGCCCTCATCATAGGTTAACTTCAAACCACGGACGTATACATACGATTTTGAAATCTAGAGGACTAAATGTAGATCAGCTGTTATCAATCTGAGCTCTCTTAATCGGCTTAGCAGACGTTTAATATGGCCCATTCTCTCCCTCTGTTGCATGCTGCCCCACACACTATTCTATGCTGGGTCACACGCAGCTCGCCTCGCATTTCCCCATTTAATTAATCTACATATGCGTAACTGAGGCTCTGGCACCGTCTCAACAACCACCACCCACCATGGCCACCGCCGCGAAGTTGAGGCTGCTGAGCGACCAGACCCGTATATCTATAGAAGAGCGCAACCGGCTGGTCGAGCTGGGCGTGGCCGTGTCGAGTGGCGAGGATTATGAAATCGTCCAGGCGCTGCGGTCGCTGCGTGGCGGTCTCAGCCAGCTGGCGACTACTCACGATAACGCTTTTGACAGGCTTGCCCGCCAGTACAGGACGTTGTTAGATCTGTACCAACAGGACCCGCAGGTCAGTTTAGAACCTATCCTTCTTGAAGTTCCCACTGCTGTGTCACAGCAGCAGTTGCCAGTGGCAGATTTAGATTTAGAGAGAGGTTCCGGCGTGTCACAACACACAGATGCGGCCAGGCTCAGCAAATCGGTGCGGTTTAAGGATGTCTTGGTCGAGGAAGAGCCGGAGGAGCGAGAGCGGTTTGTGCAGCCATATCATGATGACCCGGAACCGCTGTATCAGGAGCAGCAGCAGATAATGCGGGACCAGGACGAGCACCTGGATCGATTGGCGGTGTCGGTGGCTCGCCAACATGAACTGAGCATCCAAATTGACGACGAGCTGGACGGACACCTGGAGCTGTTGGAAGACGTCGACCACATGGTGGACCGCTCGCAGTACCGGCTGGGTGGTGCCAAAAAGCAGCTGGACGTGTTTTCGCGCAAGGCTCGCCAGCACGGGTCCACCATCACTATCACCATATTGGCGCTGACGCTGTTTATTCTGCTGGTAGTGCTGAGTTAGTGCGTCTGTGATTGGCATCTGTCTGATAGCATGTGCTAAAAGGAGCTCTGAAGGCGGCTGAATGGAATACAGAATGGAATACAGCGAAGCACTTTGGACGACTGTATAGTTCCAGTCGGATGTGGTCCAGTGCGAATCCAGTGTGGGTAATTGTGAATACAGTGTGGATGCAGCGTGTAGCCACTGACGACTAAAAGTGGCGGAATTGAGAGCGGTTTCACTAGAAGAGCCCAATGGAATATGCCAGGGAGGACAGCAGTGGTGCACAGCCGCTATACCCGAGCGTACACAGTATCCCAGGTCAGAACATCGAGGAGCACACCAGTGGAACAACGATGGAATACACCCACCAACTAGTACGGGAATGATCTACCACCACAAAAGTGAACAGATTGAACTACGGCTACCAGCATGTGCATGTGTTCACTATTATTATTTACTATCTCATGTAGCATCTATCGTAATCATCAGTCATATCTTGGAATCAGATTCCGCGGCTGGCGGGATGGTGACCCCGTGTAAATAGCAGAGCTGCTAGCGCTCGCGTAGCTGCCACCAGGGCCAACCTGCTGGTGCAGTGGACGTGGACTGTGCGGAGTATTTGGAGCCATTCTCACTGGCTGGCTCACCACTCCACCGTATACAGCGTCTCCCGCAGGACTGTATCCATATGCTGCTGCATACTGCTGTGCACTCATATACGCTGGAGACTGCGACTTAGTGTGTTGCGGAGCATAGCCATTGGCAGCTTGTCCGTAAGGTCGATACGGGGTCTTGTTCACTTGGCTGTGGGCGTAAGTGGGGCCATATTGATAACTGGAATGACTGTCAGAAACCCCAGCTACCGGGCCAACGTCGAGTTCAGCAAACTCGCCAGGACAAAACTCGATGTCGTCCTGGATGTCGAAGGTACGCCCAGCATTGAACCGCAACAATGGGGTACTGTACATGATCGGATGCAAGAAAACGCTTCACCTGAAGCACTATGCTGAATAAATACAGAGCTGGACAGTGACTTCGCAGCTGACTTTTGCAAGGCTGATAACGACACAAGTGGCGGATTCAGGTTGGCAGGAAGGTGTGTTGCAAATGGCGAATATGTGATCCGTTATATTCCCATCGGTTGGCCTGGTGATGGTTTGGTGATAAAGGGATAGGGGGTACTCACTAGCACCAACTCAGAACAAAGTTGTCTGGACAGAAAGAGCTCGTCACCGTTTGAAAATGGGGTCAGTATGGGTAAAATGACGGCTCCCTACGAAAGCAGAACAATTCCAGTCTGCTCGGATCCTCAGGCTGCTTGCAGGTTGCTAGATTGACGTAGTGTTCTATATGTAAGTTGGAAATTTCTGTCTAGGGTTTACATGCATCATCACGGAGTAGACTTTTGATTCGAGCTGATCTCAAGCTGGTCAAATATAGACCCATTAATATCTGAATCTGCAACGCTGGTCCAACTAGATACCGGGCTGGTCTCTTTGGATTGAGCTGCTGATCTGTTTTTCTGGCTAGTTGTTTTCAGACGCATTTGGACAACCTGAATGTTGAGATCCAGATCACTGCTGGCAGCTGCCAAGGAATCAGTGCACCCGACAACCGCAGCCAGAACTCGATTTGCACCTTCACCAACTGGCCATATCCATATTGGATCTCTCCGTACCGCTCTGTATAATTATCTGCTGGCAAAGTCCACTAATGGGCAGTTCATTCTTCGTCTCGAAGACACCGATCAGTCTCGTCTAGTCGCTGACGCTGAGGACAACATATACCGTTCGTTACAGTGGGCAGGGCTTCAATGGGATGAGGGTCCTGGTGTAGGCGGACCGTATGGACCTTATAGACAGTCTGAAAGGATAGACATTTACCAGTCATACGTCAAGTCGCTGATAAGCTCTGGGAATGCTTACAGATGTTTCTGTTCTCGGGAAAGACTAGACAAGCTGGCAGACTCAGCTAGGAAACTGCAACCGCCATCACTGGCATCTTACGATCGCAAATGTTTACACAATGTTTCTCACAGCCAGAGCGATCAGATGGCTGCTGACGGAGTCCCATTTGTTGTCCGTCTGAAGGCACCAGATTCGTACCCGGACGTTTACGATCTGCTTCATGGCAGGGTGTCTATCCAGACCCAGATCAACCACCATGACCGTCGTTACGATGATCTTGTTCTGCTGAAATCAGATGGGTTCCCGACTTATCATTTTGCCAACGTCGTCGATGACCACCTGATGGAAATCTCACATGTTGTTCGAGGCGAAGAATGGCTGTCGTCGACGCCAAAACACGTCAGCCTGTACTCCGCACTCGGCTGGTCGCCTCCCCGATTCATTCACATACCGCTGCTAACCTCGTTGCATGACAAAAAGCTAAGCAAGCGGGCTGGAGATACTGGCGTCCTCGCCATGGCTGAAACCCGCGGCATTTTACCAGAAGCACTAGTCAATTTTGTCGCTCTGTATGGTTGGTCGCCCGACAGATCCAAATCAGTAGGAGTATCTATGTCCGAGATCTTCATACTTGACGATCTGGTGTCGCAGTTTTCTCTAGATGGGCTGACAAAGGGGAATGCTAAAGTCGATGAGAACAAGCTCATGTTCTTCAACAGCCATTTTTTTCGGCAGAGACTGCAGGACCCGCGTCAACGACAGCAGATGATTGATGACTGCTACAGCAAGATTGTTGCCCGCTACAAAGATGCGGACTCGGATATTGTGGCCTCAAAAAGGCTCGATAGAGACTATACAGAGCTGGTATTTAGCGTGTTCCAAGCAACTTTGACCAGTATAAATGACTTTATGGACAAAAGCTCATACTTCTTTCAACGACCGACAAACAGCTCACCAGACGCAGAAGCAGCTGATATTTGCATTGCTATTTCTAATACTATCCACTCAGGCAGTAATGTGTCGGCTGCTGTTAGTTTGGCAACAGAAAAATGGCCAAAGAAAAAGATATTCCAGGCTCTACGTTACGGGTTGGCTGGCGGAACGCCCGGCGTACCAGTGCCAAAGATTATCGAAGTTCTAGGCGATGACGTGGTAAAATCTAGAATTACCGCTTGTAAATAGTTCCACGAAATTTAGAAATTTATTTATTATAACTGCTTTAGCTCGTCTAGTCGTGATATGATATCGCTGGTCTTCCAGCTAGAGGCCCTTTTCGAGATTTCCTCGCCAGCGTAAATGCAACATACTTTCATCCGCCTATCGTAAGGCAAGTTCCTCAAAAGCTTGGGAGTCACTAAGAAATACTGCGAAGTATTTTCTTTGCATGCAACTTCAACCATCCGCTTGTGGACCATTCTTTCATTCGCCTGGTCCATTCCCTGGTTGATTTCATCCACGACTCGGAAGGGAGACTTGGCAAGCTCTTGGAGTGACATCAGATACAATACAGTGGATACAGACCGTTCGCCACCAGATTGCCTTCGCCTGTCAAGGACCTGCATTTCCGTACTCTGTCTGAAGCTCACCATGATATCCAACCGCCATTGTTCAAACCGCTTCTCCACTTTGTGGAGCACCACTTCACCCCTACAGCCAATTGCACAGAATGCCTCACTGAACTTGCCCGATATGTGGTCCACCATCTTGTCTAGCTCCGTCTCCCAGCTTGCCGACAGGTCTCTTATTTTTGATTCCAAAGCTGATCCAGATGTGCCCTGGTGAGTAATGCTATCTTTCAGTTCTGCGATCTGTACAGACAATTGGTTGTTTTTTGCAATGTGGTGCTCTGCATTTCGAGCTTCTTCCGATAACTGCAACTTCGCCTTTAAACTCAAAATTTTATCTTCCAAGCCAGTCATATTGTAATCCGACGCAATACTAAAGAGCTGGGTGCGTCGGTCATCTGGTAGAGCCTTGAGTCTGGACCTCAGCTCTTTGAGCTCTTGAAGTACCTTGCGACCCTCTTCCTTGATTTTCTCTTCTTCTTGCTCCAGTGCTTGTATGCCGACTTTGGCTATATCCTCAAATACAGATAGCTCATACTCCAGTCTTTTCTCCTCCAGCGAGCAAAACACAACCTCCTGACTCAGCTTGTTAAAGTCCTGTAGTATGGACTGGGATGTGCTGCATAACCGCGACAATTCCACCGCCTTTTCTTCCAAATCCCGATACAAGTCCTCTCTCTTAGCTTTGAAGTCTAGCGGGCTATTCTCCGCTCGAGATATCTCGTCTTCTACATCCTTCAACTTCAAGTTAAGATCCTGCAGTTTCCCTTCGTAAGAATCAAACTTTGCTTTTTCTGTCCTGAGAGTTTCCATAGATGTTCGAAGCTCGCTTTTCTCCACATTGAATTTTTCCACCTCACATTGAACTTCCGCTATCTGCGAATTGACTTGTTGTATTCTCCCAGCAAGGTCCTTTTTCTTTTCATCAACCTCTCGCAAGTATGCTTTATCGATTTCGTTTTCGAGTGCTTTTGCCCATTGAGGCATACCTTCGATGTTTCGACTGGAACTTGACACCATTTTGCGACCATAGTTCGACCTACTAAATGATCGAATCTGGCCCAATCCAATGCAACGACCCAAAAACGACGACTTTTCAAGGAAATGGTCATGACGGTCCAAAAGAGCATGCCTTGAATACGGCACTGCATGAAGTCGTTCAGTATGACACAGGGTGTTCAAAACCGGAGCAGGGCCCTCCAAAGCGTCAATAAGATAACCATCAAACCCAGCGTCTATTAGCTCTCCCGACACAATTGGACGTCTATGGTCCTCGGGGCGTTGGATTGACCTCGAGTATTCGACAACATTGACATTGATATGCAGCTTGTCGATTATATTTTCAGCAAACACCACAAAATCTTCACGCGACTGACAAGTAAAGGTCAACATGTTTTGCAGGCTTACAAGGTTGGCAAGCAATGGTACTACTGATTTATCCTTCACTGTCACATTGAGAATCGCCGGTTCATATACATCCTTTTCGAACAGCGCCTTATTCTCTCTTATGAACTTGAGAGCTTTTAGTATATTCTCGCCGTTCGGAAGACCCCTAACAACCTTCAGCTTTTGACTACCAACGTCTCTCGCATCCGAAAATATGGCCTCTATTTTCTTCATTTCCAGATTCATTGGCATTAATAATGACCTTTTCGAGCCGAATTCTTCCCTCTTATCATATATCGCCTGATCGATAGCACGAAGTTCTTTCCTCTTGGATACGATGCTCTCAGACAATTCTGCTAGTCTCGATCTGTCAGGCGGGTTGGATTCAAGGGTCAATATGGATCGTTTCAGCTTGGTTCTGTCCTCCCGGAGTCTGATCATCTCATCTGTATAAGACTTTTCCCTAGATAATATCATTGGAAACTCCTTCTTTTTCAACTGTTCAATTTCTCCGAATAGTTCAGTCATTTTCTTCCCATTCGACTGTATACCCGTCGATGCATCTCTCTCTATATCGCCAAACTGTATTTTACGGGTCCTCACATTCTCAAGTTGACGCTTGACTTGACCGATCACCGGTTCAATAGAGCCGTTTCTGCGCCTGGCGACTTGGATCTTTCGTCGACATTCGTCCAATGCTGTTCGCAAAAGCTGCTTTCGGTCACTGAGTTCCCGGACCAAACAAAACGGCTTTGCCGCTTCTAACTGCTCCAGTTCACTTTTGGTCTCTTGAATGGCCGTGATTCGCTGTACGATTTCATCGTTCTGCCGATACTCTTCTTCCAGCTGAACCAGCTTCTCTTCATTTGCAGCCTTGGAATTGGTCTGTGAACGAAGTCTCTGACTCAACTGTATCAGTTCCTGATGAGTTTCCACCATACCAGCAGACCCAACAGCTATCTCAGTGCTGATAAGTCGCTCCTCAGGAGTTAAAGCAGCAAAATCATTTACCCTTTCTTGAGGTAAGAACTGGCACAGATTGTCAACCTGGATCCGTAGGTCTTTTATCAAGGACGATACTATCTTCATCGTACTCTTGGACCCATTCAGTTCCCAGAGGCTGGTTCCATCTATGCCAATATATCTCGTAATAACGTAATTGGTGCTCTCCGACCGCGGTGCTTGCAGTTCAATGTCGACTTGGGCTCGCTGGCATCCCGTTTTCACGTAATCGGTAAGTTTTCGGGGGCCCAGATTCTCGGGTTTTCCACACAATCCAAGACATAGCGCTGCGATAAGTGTGCTTTTACCTGTTCCATTCGGTCCTATGATTAAGTTGAGAGAGTTTCCCAGCGTGTATTCCACATAGCTATACACAACGAAATCCCTCATGCAGACCCTGACGATGGCACCAGGAGCAAATTCGTCTTTGTTAGAAGAATAAACAAGATGAGAAAAATGAAACCTACCTGGCCCGTGGGATTCGTCGTATCCTGCGGACGACGTGGTATCTGGTGTGACAAAGTCGCCAGCTTCTTCCAGATCAGAACTATCATGTTCAGACGGCGTCCGATTTTCCTTCTCCTCGCTCTGTACCCTTTGACGTTTATCAGAATCACGTCGGATTTCCACATTTGACCGTTTCGAGGCCATCTGTGACGTTCTGAGTGATTCTGTGAGGGCCATCAACGAGCAGAAAGTAAGAATCACGATCTCGACGCGCAGCATGCCGCATGTATATATTAGCTGACTTACGCACAATATATTTCATGACATTGATTTTGTTACGACGTTACGCCTAAAAATCGAAGCCATCATATTTTCTACTTTCCAAGTTCTAATATTCCAAGTATGCAATATTGAATTTTTCGTTGCAAATACCCAAGTTTCTCCTCGAACTCTAGTGAGACTTCTATGCGCTTCGCTTTACCTATATTCAAGCTCTGCCGGAAACCCTATACTATCCAACCTACACAATGGCAGAATCAACTCCAAGACGAGCGTCTAGGAGGATTCAGGTTCTACAACAGCAAGCTCAGGAACCAGTGGCTGCTCTGCCACCACCCAAAACGCGTAAGACGCTGAAAATAGAGCCTGTTGAAGATCCAGAAGAACAGCTTCCGAACCCGTATCCGTATGAAGTTCAAGACAATGTTCCCGTATCAGAGGCAGACCCAGACTACACATTATTAAAAGAGCCGTTATCACTGGGAGAAACAAATGCTCTAACTCATACACTAGAAAAGTCTAGAAACACGTGGCTGCTTGGCGGGATGTTTGAGAAGTTTTGGACCCGTCCAGTGAGAGGAAGAAAACTGGCTTCTGGAGAGGTTAATGCCCGCGACAAGATGACCAAGTTATGTGAATGCACTATGGTGATGGGTCCTCACATGTTTGATGTGAAGCTTTTTGTGGTGAAGGACGAAAGCAGGGAAGACGAAGACGACGAAGAAGATTCTCCGCATACGCATACAGCTGGCAACGAGCATCAGCACTCTCCCGCAGCACCATCTCCACTAAAGCAAACCGATGACGAGCAAAGGGCCGTTTTAGAGCTGAATGCCGAAACACAGCCAGCAAAAGATACAGGTATTTCAATTCCCAGTGCTGAAGGTTCAAGTTCAGGCTCAGGGCCTGGCGAGAATACGGAAGCAAAGGATCAATCCGAAGCTGCGGAGGCTACAAACACGCATAGAGAAGAAAATACCCCACCAGGTAGTAAGAAGAACTCTACAGGCAAAAACTCAAGAAGCCCAGAAAAGGCTTCGACGCAGGTTGACGACGGAAATACTGCGGCAAAAGATAATGATATTAATCCCGGCACTGCTACAAATGAACCAGAAACAGGTGACCAGGCAGCTTCTACGCAGCATCAACAGCAGCAGCAGAACTCTAATGTGAGACCCCATGCTCCTCATGCTCCTCCGCCACCTTCACAGCCTGACAGCTTTGCTTCAGAGCCCATCACATCGCCTAACAACCAGGCCACTATCGCCAAACTGCAATACATTGCAGCTAGGGACCCATTTTTGAATGACCTCATGAAGATAGTCGCTAGTGGAAAGGCGTCAACCGAGCAAATCTCAACATTCCAGGTGTATATTAATCGTGCACGAAGCATGCCCATGCCTCCAGAGTTGCTCGCTCGACCGCAATTTGCGTATATGCGACCGCCAATGCCTCAGTATCGACAGAGGAAAGCACCCAAGCCATTGGATCCAGACAAAAAGCCCCGCAGTACCTACACTTTGAAGCGTACGCTGAAACACATAATGATAGTTTTTGAGTTCAAAGATAATCCTGCTGAGAGGTTTGTGCTTCCCAAGGATGCAGTCACCGAAGTACTATCCAGCACGGAAATGCTTCTGTCGTTTTTGATGGTGAAAAAAGTCGAGTCAGAGAAGCCAAAGCAAATTAAAACCAAAAGAAGGCAAAAGGCAGATCAACTGTCTGAGCAACAGCCGGACTCAGTGATATACTACACGCCGGTAACGATTACTATTAAGGACGTTCCTCCTAGGTCAATTCAGATTGTGGAGAAGGCTGTCAACAGGTATGATAGGGTCGTTCAAAAGATGGAAGAGATCTTGAAAACTGGAATAAGGACAAAGGCTCTATCTGTGTGGTATAAAATTGAAAAGGCAGACGAAAAGTTGCATCAAAGTCTGTTGGAGCCACCTAAGCTGCCTGAAGGTGCCGTTATTGCTCCACGGCGCCACTACAGGGCGAGAAGGAAAGATGATGATACTGACGACTCCGATGAAGATGATAAAGTTCCCAAGAAGAGAAAATACACTAGACGAGTAAAGAGAGAAGAGGAACCTCCTCCAGGTGTTTTTCCTCCTGGGCAGAGAATGCAGTATCAGATTCCTCCCCATTTGCCACCTGGACACTATCAAATACCGCCAGGGGCTCACCTTCGTCAGTATCAGGCTCCCCCAGGCCACTATCCAGGCGCGCCACTACCACCTGGCTTTAGACCGATGCCACCAGGAGTTGGATCCACAGGGCCACCAGGTTCTCAAGACCTACCAGGACAGTCAAGACCATCAGATGTGGCTGTACGGAGTGGTGACATTCCAGGAGAAGCTACAGACGGAGATGGTGCTGTTGCTGGAAGTGCCGAGGAAAAAGGTGAAAACGCCGAAGAAAAGGACAAAAGTCTCCACCAGGCAGAGGTTGATATAGCCAAGATCGACGAGTGAATGTACAATATGACGATAATTATTTATAATGTAAATACAGGAAATCTTCCAGATTACATATTTATACAAATTTGATAAATATAATATAATATACAAGTGATGAATATCACGACGAATAATGCAATTCGATACCCATTGAAGATGCTACTGGTCCCTTTCCAACGATGCTGACACCGATGCCAGCACTCGCGACAAAGTCCTTGAATCTTCCTTCCCACAAGCACCTGATATTCTGGTTTCGAAGACTGGTACTCAGCTTAAATACATTAGAAAATGGCAAAGGCCCATCTGACTTCGTGGCCGGCACTGCGTCCAAGGAAATTGGCCCACGTCTCCAAAGCTCACATCCTATAGACAAGTCGCTGACATACGAATACACATTAAAATCGAACCTGCTCGCGAACGATGACGACGTCGTGGTATGTACTGCGTATGTAGCAGAAATATGGCCCATGAGCGGATTTGACATGATCGTGAGAGTCAAAGGAGTCCCAGTATAGGCAGATTGAGTTGTATAACGCACAGCTGTCGAGAATCCTGGGGATTTGTTAGAAGCGCCGTAAAAAAGCTCTAATCCAAATGACAGCCGAGACGGCGAGTTGTCAAAAAAGACGTTGTATAGACTTCGAACTCCCAAAAGTGCTTCATATGTGCTGTAGATGAATTCGTTGGAATGATTGCCTGTGTCACGCTGATATGTCAATGTCACTGCGCCATTATTTCTCAGTCGCGGGTCACTGACACATGTAAGCAAAAGCTGTGACTTGGGAGATAACCGACGGATCAGCATTCCCTCGAGCGAATTTCCTGGCAAAAACATCCGTCCATATAATAACGTATCGACTTTGTCGACGCGAACACCACCCTGCCATCTTTCCAAGTATAGCGGGTCGAGTGGTTCCTTGATAGGTTGGGGTGTTTTATATCCGCAAACCAATTGTTGCAAGTCAATGTCTTTTGTGGTGCTCACCCCAGTCAGAGGGCGACTACTGTACAAATACGCAATGGACCCGTTCACAAGTCCGCGATTCGACAGCTTGTAGGAAGTACACGAATTATATGAAGGCTGTGATGATACATTCAGACTGGCACCTTCCGGGATCTCAAAGTCTATTAGGTTCTGAGACGTTTCAAGGATATTGGCATAGCTGTTCTCGTGATTCCAGTCGGTGGACTTGAAAAACGACCGCTGTACAAGCTCCATATACCCATACATGAATAGGCCCTAGCTTCCAAGTCCAAAGCACAAGTTAAGGAAGACACGCTTTTCTAAATGACAGCAGCCGTGATTTTTTGTTGAGATTGTACACGATTAGTATGTTCAATAACGTTTGCACCCGCATAGACAGGTTGATAACATGCAATATCTGGAAGACAAGGCTAGGGAATTTCAACTTTTGACAGAGACATCGAGAGTATGGATTATTACGAGGTCCTTGGAGTGTCGCAAGACGCGACCACGGCGGACATCCGCAAGGCCTATAAGAAAATGGCTCTTTCTTACCATCCTGACAAAGTGCCAGAGCATGAGCGGGAATCAGCAGAGGTCAGATTCAAGCAGATTTCGGAAGCATACGAAGTGTTGTCTGACGACCTGCGCAGACAGCGATACGACCAGTATGGAGTCCAGGGGAACGGAAACGGCTTCAACGACACATACGACCAGGATGATATGTTTGGTGCTGAGGACTTTGCTCAGTTTTTTGGGTTTTCGAACGGTGGATATGGCGCGGGGCCTGATCCTAGACGCCCGCCTCCGAGAGCATCGCGAACCAAAGATGCAGAGATATCCATACCAGTCAGCCTGGAAGACGTTTACAAAGGAAAGGTATTCAAAATGGCGAGCACACGAGACGTTTTGTGCAAGACATGTAGCGGCACTGGGACTCGAAGTAAAGCAAAGGCTCAACAGTGTAGTTCCTGTGGAGGACAGGGCGAGACCAGGAAATTACGGCGAGTCGCACCGGGTGTTGTAACGAACGACTATGTTCTATGCCAACACTGCAACGGAAGAGGCACGATTATCAAAGAAAAGGACAGATGTAAACGTTGCAAAGGTGCCGGTGTGACGGATCAAAAATCGATACTAGAAGTCTACGTTCCTCGAGGGGCTGTCAATGGGCAGCGCATAGTTCTGCAGGGCCAAGCCGACGAGGCGTACGGCAAGCAGACTGGAGATCTCATATTTATTGTTGAAGTCGCAAATCATGGCGTGTTTGAGCGCAAGCACAACGATTTGTATGCCACAGTGACCATAACGCTAGTCGAAGCACTGTGCGGGTTTTCACGAGTTGTCGTCCAGCATCTGGACGGAAGAGGCATAGATATAACTGTTCCAACAGGGCAAGTCACCAAACCTGGTAGCTACTTCCTAGTGAAGGGCAACGGGATGCCAGTTAAAGGAACCGATTCAACAGGCGACCTATATTTAGTAGTGGACATCGAGTTTCCAGACTCGGGTTGGTGTTTGGAAACGTCCGACTTGGACAAAATCAGAAACATACTACCTGCGAAACCACGAGAGCCGATCAATATCTTGGCTAAAGAGGTCGACAATGTCGAGTTTGAGATCAAAAGTGGGCCATTGCCTGTCTACGAGGAGCCAGAAGAAGAGGAAGACACCGACGATATTCCCAGCGCTAGAGCGGCACCGCCAGAGTGCCAAACGATGTGAGTGCTCCGCAAGACCGATTTTTCACTCTGTATAATAGGGATCGTATCTGTACATAGAATGCATTGGATTTTACCTGTTTTGCATATGTTTCTTCACATATTTTCCACTGGCGGCCCCTCCATTAAGTTTCTTCATTACATGCCTAGAGACACAAAATATAAATAAATACAGCTATAGATTCAGCAAAGCAGAGAACTCGGCGTTCGACATGGCAAACGGATCCTGGCCAGCAGGTCTCGCGTTATGATGAGCGAGTGGTCGAGTGGGTGCTCTTCGCTGAGACGCTGACGAACCACTGGGAGTTGCTCGCTTTGCTTGAAAAGACTTTGTAGGAGCCATATAATCAGGCACTTTGCGAGGACTTTCGACAACTTCTGGAGCCTTATATTCCCTCAGTGGCAGATCGGTGACAGTCAGTTCCAAATCGTCAAAACTAATGTCGTCGTCTCCAGGATCCACATATATCTTGCGCGCTCTCTCAGCAATGTTATCAAAATCCAGATCAACATGGTATAATGGCAGGTCCCGGACAACAGGGGGTGGCTTTCGAGGAATGAACTCGACTTCAACCTGTCCAAAGTCAATTTCCTCCCTTGATCCGTCATCTGCATGTGTTGTTGTCGCCTGTAATACTCGAGTTTTGTTGCTTGAAATAGGAGTCCGTCTAGTAGAGCGTCTCCCTGATGAGGCCCGTGATTGAGGGACCAAAGACTGGGGCACATTTAGAGAACTTTTGTTACCATCCAATGCCAATTTGCTATTGTCACCCCCAGGTCGCCGGACATTGGTGTCCTTCCCGCCTAGTGGGACTCGCCCAGTAGCAGGAGTAGCCAAAACATTGCGCTTTGTGAATACGTTCTCACCTGGTGTGCGAAAGGACTTTAAATTTCCCGGGTCCTTCTGAACAGGTGTCTTCGGCGGCACACGGAAGGAGACGATGTTCTCCTTATTAGAGTGTACTGTTGCCATATGTTAGGAAGACAACTAAAGTCAATGTTTAAAGATGCCCTAATTCGGACGGGGTAAGGGCTTGGTGATCTAGTGCGGCTGTCGACGTGTCGCACGTTCGTCGTGTAGCAGCGTGACGGATCGATTTATCAAAAGTAGATCAGATTAGCAAGAAAAGTCAATAATTGATTGCTGGCGACAGTCGATATCTAAGTCATTGCTATGTTACTACTTGTGATGCGGCACATGTAACTTTTGCTGAACAGAGTGGTTCTGGCTATCCGATCCTAGCTACAGAATCGTGATTTGGATCGGAACTGAATATCAGTCGGCAATTGCAACCAAGATTGTGGAAAGCCGTACCTTCCAACGGCCGATTCGGTTGACTGTAAGCTCGTTATCGACACCGACAGCACACTAATGCGGATCAAAAATGTCCGTGCATCTCTCCAACGGCTGCGGCCTCCGGAGAATAAGCTCCATCATTTTACAAATAATGACACATGCACCATCAGTGGCTGCGCGCGGAGCTTGCTTTGTAGATTTCGTATATGTTCGCGATATATCTGCATAGATCATCGAGATTAACTCTATAGATCGATCTAGAAATGCTCGGCAATTGAAGCTAGCAACCGCATCAGAAACGGAGGAAAAGCGCTCGCTAATGTACGGTACGAAGTAGCTGGAGAATGTTATTATTCTACTCCGTAGGAAAATTCCAGAGCAGGACTAAATCAGTTTTCGTACAAGTACGCGAATACGACGCGCTCCGTGCAGCTAACTTTGGCGTCCCAGGCGGCGCTCCGTGCAGCAAGTCCCGGTAGCCTCATACACCATATATTTGAACCGAATACCAGAAGATTACTGGGTATCTAAATTGATCACAAAAGTTGCCGTGGACGAGCATTCTGATCACTCTGCCATTCGTGCTGTTCGTGAAATGGATGTTCTGGAGATCATTACGCGATACCTCAGTTTCGCAAAGAAAACCTCTACCACTATCTCGGCGTGACACCAACTAGGAAAACCGTTTGGCCCCTTAAATGACCCTTCATTCCAATTTAGATGCGCCCAGCTGCACCCGAACGAATTTAACAGCGCAGCACAGCGAATCTGTCTGGAACAACATAGTCTGTATGTTTATTGTACTAGTTGTATTGTCAATTTTTCTTGTGTTCGTTCAGTATAGTCGTCTTCTATGGATTCAGGCAGTTCGTTTCGGAGAAGTAAGGGGTTGAAGATCTACCGTAAATCTGCACAGTGCAGTGCAGTACATGGCAGTGCAGCGCAGAGCATCGCAGCGCTGCGCGCTGCAGAAGCCACATCACCTCACGCATAATTGGCACCAGTCCCACTCTTAGAGACGGTTGCCAGTGGACCAAAAAGCATCCACGGGCCCTAAAATTCCTGCGGACATCCAAAAATTCTTTTCGGAAGTATGCATCTGTATATAGTACAGGTTCACCGTAGTGGTGGGTGCGTGTAGCCAAGCCCCTTGATCGGATAGATCTTCATTAATGCGTCCGATATATAAATATAAGGGCGGTCCCCAGCACTCCTGTCATCAACTCCTGCCTTTCTCTGCAAAGCTGGTAATATGTTGAAATCGTTCACTAGAAAGGACTCTCAGAACCTGGTGAGGCCAGGCCGTGATGGTGATCGAGAACGGGCAGTAGCTCTTGAAGAACAGGTGAAATTGTTAGCAACCACCGCGTCTGCTGCCGTTGACCGAGCCAGCGAACTGGAGGCAGAAGTGGCGCGTCTTCGCAGCTCGGGATCTTCGATGTCGGTTTCGTCGGCGGCTAGTGAAGGACTCAAAAGCCATGCGTCCATGAACTCGCTTTTCTCAAACTTGTCGACAGATACCAACTTGACTCAGGAGTCTGAGTTTAACAGCTCCAATCTCAGGAAAGATTCCCCATCGAAAGCACTTTACGAAGAGCGGCGACTGCGCGTGGCAGCAGAAAAAAAAGCCGAAGCAAGCTTGCAAGCTCAGTTTGACCTGAAGAAGAAGTATCAAATGCTGGAAATGAACTTGGACGCTATAAAGAACAATGACGAAGCCAAGTCCCAACGGCTTCACCGTCTCGAGGTCGCATTGACCGCTATTCACAGGGCTCGAGCAGAACTCAATTCCCCCAGACACTACAGATATATATGATCTGTGGCTGATATTGACGAACATAACGATTCATGACTTAACGACACGCTGCTTATTTGGTTTACATTGGATTTATTAATTAAATGGAATATTTTACCTAGAACATGATTTTTTATATTTTATAATATGTTAAGTTAAGCTAACTGATTAAATTGCTTATTAAACAATTGGGATTAAATTAAAATAGACAAGGTTACATCTTAATAGTGGTTTGTTCATCGACATAAAAATATGAAGTTATATACTTATCGATTAATGTTATAAGTTATATAAGTTATACTTAAGTTCACATATTGTCATCGTCGAGATAAATGCTGATTGAGATGTTTTAATGGACAATACATATCGAACTCGTGTAAACTATTAAAGCCCAATCGACGGAAACTATACTCATTTGTCTAGCGGGCAAGGAAATTCTCCATTGAATTATAATCACGATTGAAAATTATTAACATATACGAACACTTCTGTAGATTCGTCTCCTCATAAATCATAATACCATTAAAACACCTCGTCGTCGCCAAATCCCTGCTCCCCGATACTGTCAATATCCTGGCGCGATACTCCCGGGTTGCCACCAAATTCATCAATCGACACTGCGCGTCCTCCACCCAGAGGAGGAGATGGCTTGCCAAATGCAAACACCCTGTAGATACAGCTGAGTTCCTCATTACCCCAGTTCTCTTCAAACTGGAACACCAGCCTTCTCGTTCGTAGCTTGAGCTGTAATACCGATGAAGGCAGCGAGAACTGCTGCATTGGATCTTCAGAAAACACGTTATACTCGAAAGCGGCCACTTTAACAAATGTGCTCGGGAGGTCGCTTTTGACTGTATCACGAAATAGTTTCGAAGTTTTCTGGCGGAGAGTCTCTCGAGTACCCCGATCTGGCACCTCAATCCACACAGAAACTAGCCGTGGAGCACTGCTGGGGTCGACTAGGGACTTGTAATATGCATGTTCAATGGCAACTGACTGAACATCGACGTCAACAGAGAAAAGAACGCCTAAGCATCCTACACCTCCCGAAAATGGCCAGCACTGCCCAACCTCTGCGCTTGGGAAAAGCGTTATTTCACTTGGATACAACTGGTATCTTCCTATCCCAGCTGTTGCAATTATGTTTCTGAAGGCGCGATAGAGAGCAGGTGCCTTTCCTAGGGGATTGTGAATAGGACTAGTCAGCGATCGATCAATCACGCTTCCAACACTGTGGTCTGCGAAGTTTGGCAGCTCGAACTTTCGAGCCGGTTTGTCTTCTGAAGGGTTGTACAAGGGTGCCCGCGAAAGCTTCTTTGTGACGTACTGCAATTCTTCCTGCAGCTGCATCTTTTGATCTTCAAGTTTGGAATCAACTGAATCGTGAAACTGATGAATGCGTTCTTCAATTTCGCCAAGCTTACTCACTAGGATCTCATGATCTTCCTTCAATTGAGAAGGATCGACGGAATTTTGCTCGTCGTTCAGACGCATGAGACCTTCCACTCTATCGATGAACTCACCTGTCTTGGATTTTAACTCATCTCTAAAAGCTTCCATTCGGCCATCCAAAGAGTCCCATGTCACAAATGAATCCGGTTTGATATCTGCACCCTTGGAAATCAAAGACTCCTGTTTATCCAGCGACATGTAAATATTGGTGACATCATCAGACTGACCAGCCACGATTGAGCTCAAGCTTTGCAAGGTTCTTTGGTTTTCACGCAGGATCTTGTCTGCATCCAAAGACCATGAACCAAACTCGTTTCCCTGCTTAACCAGTCTCTCGATTGCCGCTGCCACCGACTGAAGCTCTTGTCTATAACTTGAACTCAATTCGCCAAAACTCTGTTGAATCTCAGCAACAGCATCTTTCATAGAAACCTCGAGAATTGAAACCGACGAGCTATCAGATGCTGCCCGCGATTCCAAGGCCTTTAGCCGGTCCAAATCATCCTCAAACTTTTCAAGTATATTAGACTCCACAGAGAGAATGAACTGGGAATCATGGGCCACCTGCCTTTCGATCTCCATCAATCTGGCGTTCAACTCCGATAGATCAAGAGGAGCGTGAGACGGTGCCTCAAAAGGCCCCTTGTCGCTCCAACTACCAGTCCACGATGTGATTGACCTATAGGCAGCTCCGACAATAAATATTAATACTAGCCCCATGGAAAATGCGACTAGCAGTCCTGGGACCACCCACAACATCTGTTTTTTCAACAGCGGCGATATTATCAACCGGAGAGTATCCAGAAGAATAATCAGCGTCCTATAAAGAGGTCGCAAAAAGCTCTTCACGGAATCCGCTATAAAATCCACCGTCAGATTATCAGCATCATCCACGAAAACGCTTTCTGTTCTGTTGCTTGGATTTCTGAATACGTTATTTTCCAGCTTCCGTAGATGCAGCTTCTGGTCACCATTGCCGTTATTCTGTCGTGGCATAAATCCTGAGCCGGCACCGAATTCTTGTTGGTCGTCGAATCTTCCTGGTGAAGTCATCGTCACATCTTCATCTCGTTGCTGGTTTTCTTGTAGGTCTTGTTCATAGTTATGCTCATCGTCCTCGGTCTGTCCATAGCCATTATGACGCGTGTCTTGTGAGGGTAAATTATATGGATGATCAACATAAGGATCTGTGAACTGTCTGGCCCCCAAGTTAAAGTCCCCAGGTTCAGGTAGCTCCTGATCCGATTCCTCTATACCCTCAGGTATGTTATATTGAAAGTTACCGCTTATTACGTGTTCATACTCGTTCTCGAGCTCCTGGATGGCTTCATTATCAAAGTGGTTGGAGGGTGGGCTTGCTCGCGGCGAGGTTATCCAAACAGGCTGGTCCGGCTTTTGTGGTGAGTCTTGATCATATACGAGAGGTCCAGAGGGCTGGCTTGCCATTCGTCGCGCCAGAGACGCGCCATACGACGGCGGTCGCACTCTGGTACGAATTGGCGTGTCGCGAAACATGAGTACTTGAATCGATGAGGCTCGGGTAGTCTATAAGTACAGCTGGTTAAAGTTCTAAGTTATAGTGCAACGTTATGCATTACCGTTGAGCATATATACCCTTGCAAATATTTACGAAAACACCAGAAGAGGCATTCATTCTACGTGTCATTTACATAAGCAAAATGAAAAATGCACATACGTCCTCTGGGCTGTTGATAGTCCCAATTGTAGTCATACTCAAATCTCGCCTTATTCCGAAGCACATATGACGCACGGCACTCATGAGGCTAATAATTCTGAGATAAGCCATCCTTAGATTGACTACAACATCTTGCACCATTTGTTCAGTTCAGGTCGTTTCTTAAAAAATCCAACCATTTAAACGGGACGGGCGGTCAAATTAGTTGTTGACCAGCAGCCGGATAGAATGGCGAAGGAGACACCATTGTCGCACCGATGGAGATTCGGGCTGCTTTTCCTGTCAGTCGTTGTGGTGCTATGGGTAGCTTCTGGATTCATGGTGAACGAAATGTCGGCTGAGTACAGCAAACCGTACTTTATAACCTATATCAATACGGCGAGTTTCTCAATCTATCTTGTCCCATCACTATTGCGAGCCTGGCAGGGAAAACCAGTGAATGAATACACACCCGTGGACGATGTGGAGTCTGAAGTTACAGACACTGGCGCAGACACTGACGACACAGCTCCTAGTGCCGGTCCAAAATTCACCGTGCGTGAGACTGCAATTCTTGGATGCCAGTTTTCTGTCCTGTGGTTTCTTTCAAACCTTCTCAATAATGCGAGTTATATGTATACTAGTGTCGCGAGCGCTACTATTATTTCCTCGACATCTAGTTTTTTTACGCTTTTAATTGGCAGCGTATTTGGAACTGAGGTTTTCACGCTTCGCAAGTTGGGAGCATTATGTATGAGCATTGCGGGTGTTTTGTTGGTGTCGAGTGCTGATAGATCCAGCGAATCTGCTCCTCCAAACGCTCTGCTGGGGAATTTGCTCGCTCTCGGAAGCGCAGTATTATACGGTGTCTATACTACTCTTCTGAAACACCGAGTGGGAGATGAATCGAATATTGATACCAGGATGTTTTTTGGTTTCGTGGGACTGTTTGATATTGTAGCATTATGGCCCATGCTCGTCATACTGAATAAGACGGGAATGGAGCCGTTTGGGTTACCTCAGAGTCCCAAGATATGGGTGCTGTTACTTGCCAACGGAGCAGCCATTCTTATATCGGACTTCAGTTGGGTACTGGCAATGCTAATGACTTCTCCGCTGGTCGTGACAGTTGGACTCAGTGCCACGATTCCCCTCTCGATGATCGGTGAGATGATACTCAACAGCAGGTATGCTCCTGCGTTCTATTATGTCGGTGCTGCATTGGTATGCTGGTCCTTTTTTATCATTAATAGAGAAGAGCGACAGGACGCTCACGTACACGAAGCATAGAGCAGTATAAGTCTATATGTTCATAACAAGCATTTATTTGAGATCAACCTATCGTGGGAGTAAAGCACACATATTATCGACTCGCGAGTGCATACACTACCGACTGGTACGAAGCGAACAAGTTATGTCTGTTTGTCGTGCTGGCTTTGCAGCAGCTACACAGTTGAACACTGGATGATGGCAAACGTTGGTTCGACCGTAGGATTTAACAATCTCGTACAACTTACATATATTGACCGTTAACATCGATTGGGCAGCAGTTGCCACAGTCCCGCGGAGTCGCGAAAACTGGGTCTTTTGCAATATATCTATATATTGATATTGGATAATAAAAACAAGAGGCAGTCATCCGAAGTATGTTTATTTACATTTATACATCTCTGACGAAGCCAACTTAGTTCCGACCTTATCGTCGCGGTCCAGCAGCGACACTGTATTTCACCACAACTTGATCGCACCAGACCATTCTCCGGCCCTGCGACGCTCCCAATAGTTGTCAGCTCCGCTATTCAGAACATAGTAATCAGTCGGGTTGTGCGGTTTTGTGAAGAACATCGGCAGCCAAGTCTGGCCTGCCTCCTCCATTTTGCGCCGACGAACTCTCTGCTGCTCTTCAAGATACAGTTTACTGGTCTCGGCACCGTCGATATTACCGTTCTCATACATTCGCTGATCCGGTCTTAGACGACTGTCAGTAGGAGCTAAGTGGCCATTTTCGATGTCCGTCACTTCGTTAAGCCCTGCTGCCCATTGCGTAAAGCCGTACTTTTTTTGTGGTCTATTTACAAGATTTCCAGCCTTCCAGACTGGCCTTTTGTAACCTCCAGGGCCCATTGCTACTACTTCTTCAGTCCACTTGCCTTGGTATATCCACGGTGATTGGGTACCTAACGAGTCCTTGGCTTTAATAGTGACTTCCTCGCTCCTTCCAGAAAACACGCCGCCTGCCTTGTATTCGATAGTAGCAATCGTGCCCTGGGATGACTCCACCGTCACCGACCCAACCGGTTCGATATACTTTTCTCCAGCAATGATGTTTCTCAAGAAGCTGGATGGCTGCAAGAATTCGAAAACTTCACCCGTGCGCACAAACGTAATCCGCACAGGACCACTGTCTGTCAGCTCATAGGTCTTGCCCCAGAACTTCTGGTCGGGCCTTGCAGTGTAGTGCACGATCCACTCTTTAGCCTCTACCTGAATAGCCATGATGGGTGGTCTATGAGACACCTTTTCAGCAACCAACCTGAAGCCTTGTTCGGGCCTCACTAGCTCGAAAGTCTCGCCCAACAATGGGTTAAAGGGCTTTCGCAGCGCTCGCTCCTTGCATCGCTGCCCAGAAACATACGACATGGCGAAAGTTGCTACCAACAATACTCTCTCGCAGTCGTCTGCAGATTTCGCTGCCTCATCCAGCAGGTGCGAGTATTCCATGAACTCAGAGAGTCGTTGCAAAACGGTGAGAGGCTCATTTGACGTGACTGGCATGACCACAGAGGTCAAGTCTTTTCCAATATTTTTGCGCAGAATGCCACTTATGCTGGGAGGCGAACTAGTGGACTCTGGAATATCTACACGCCTCGATACTGCTTCTAAAGGCAGAGGATACAGATCAATAGCATCACATGGCGGCGCGGGAGTACTTGACGATGATATGAGGCTGCGTCTCACCAATACCTCCGGGGCAGCAGCAATGTCTTCGTCACTCACGTAGTCGTCTTCTTCAAACCTGTCAAGCCGGTTATCATCACTGTCGTAGTCAACGTATAGGACACCATCAACCTGGTCCTGAGCATCATAAAAAACGTCGGAACCGAGACTAGTCCTTCTGCTGCCCGCAATAGTGATAATCTCGTCCGAATGCTTGAACAACAGCTCCTTGAACTCGCCCACGATGCTGTCCAGCTGGTCAATCACACTGTTGAGTGCTGAGACTTGGTTGGGTGCGACGACCTGAGGTCGGTCCAGCGCCTGGGCTAATAATGTTGTCGCAGCCAGCTTTGTGACCAAGTGATGGGCTGCCGTCCAACTGCCAGTGTCGTCCTGCAACAATGATGAAACCGGTCTCTCGGTACTTTGTAGCGAGCTCACCTGCTGGACTTCGTTCTTTTCGGACGCTTTTGTCAAGGCATCAAACTCAGCGACCCACGCCTTCCAGTCGATGTTCGAACGAGCCTTGAGATTCCACACCTCCATGCCAGAGTCAATGATGATCTCGCGAGTCTTTTCAACAGCAGTGATGACACATAACTTGATGGGCATGCTGCCTCGCAGAAATGAGGACTTTTGGTTCAAATAGTAGTTCAGGACCCCATACTTGCGATCTAGCGAAAAATACCTGCTGGCGTAGCCCTGCAGCCTCTTGCGCCTTTTCTTCAGAATGGTACCAGACATGTGGTGCTCGTTCTTGACCCAGGTGGGCGCGTGTTCTCCAACACGGTCCTCGCCATTTGTAGATGTGCCAAACGTGCCGTCAGTACCAGGCACTTGTGAGAAAGAAGCAGCTGTGACAGATCTGCCACGGGTGATTGTCGGTGTCGACTGAGCTTCGAAGGCCTGTGTAGGCAATTGGAGCGCTATCTGCTCCACGTGTTGGCTGAACAGCACTGTTTTTGCAGTGTTTTTCGAAAACATGTTGTCGAATACCAACGCGTACATGGCGGTGCTCATATCGCTCACACTATAGCTGCCCTCGAGAAGCTCGTTGGGCTCGCAGCGACCGTGCCATACGACCTTTTCCAGCCCGGAATTGGCGAGTTTTTCCTCCAAACTCGCTCCAGACTCGGACGACACAGACTTGCGGGGAGTGCCTGCGTCGTTGGAACTGCCATAGTGTCGGTACAATCCGAAGTTTATCGACCTCTTGAGGGGCTTGACCTGCCAAAAGATGGTCGACGAGGGAGGGGCGTTGACCCATTTGATGAGAAACGACTTGGAGTGGATTTCCAGAGTCTCCATAGTGATCTGGGCGGATTCACAGCTTAGGAAAGCAAATGCTCGACCAGCCAGGTACCACGAAGTCAGAGGGAAACTCAGTAATCAGCACTGTCCACATATAGCACGTCGCGGCTGTGAGCCTCGGCAGAGATGCAGGCAGAGGCGTGTCGAAGCTATTTGGCAGGCACGTTTCTGAGGGGGAGAGGGCCCGCGGAAACTTGGCCTTCCAAAAAAAAATCACTGTTTTGGCAGGTACGACAAGAGATGACTGCATCGATTTTGATTTGACACACACATAGACACGAATACACGCATATGTGCTCCATTGCATAGAACATCTGCTCGTAGTAGAGCGCTGCTACGACAGAGTCTCTTTGATTTTGATGAGACGTTTCTCGACAACCGCTAGCGTGCTCATCGTATTGGTGAGCTTTTTCTTCATTTTGGCTATCCTGGCGCCTACAGACTTGGCGTCTATGGGTTCTGTCATATCAGTGTAGGAATTGAGTGCTGTGTTAGCCAATAGTAGTGACGAAATTGGTTTTGCATACTAGACAAAAGATCGTCAAGCTCGGTGGATAACGCGACTTGAGATTCAAACAGGCTGTCCAGGCGCTTGTTGGTGGCCTCTAGTGCAGGCGCCAATAGCGACAGAACCGACAGTTCCATCGGAGTGGGCGAATCATCGTCAGACATGGCATTGGGAAGTTACGTGCAGCTAGCAGTGCATATCTAATTATTTAGTGTGCGACTTGAAATTCGACCAGAGGATACGACTAAACCCGTTAGCGAATTATCAGCGCTGTATCATTTCTTTCTACGCATCTTTGTTTGTAAATTATTTTATTTCTGAACTGTCTGTTAAGAGGTGCACACAATTTGATTTGGCTCTGCAACAGATATAGGGCAGAGCTAGAGCTGAAGTAGGTCTAGCACATCGGAATTTGTCAGTTTACGGAGTTGGCACGTGGTTGAACGATCAAGTCGTTTCGAAATTCGGAGCCATAAGCGTCAAGTCTCGAAACGTGCCAAAGTGCAGAGGGTACATGAAGTGGTTTTGGCGACTCAGTCGCGCTGTGGCAACTGCTACGCATTGGGCGAACATGGTCCGAACATGAAATATAACCGGTTTGGTCTCATTCACCTATTATCGAGAAGCTCAAACCTCGGATGCCCAACTGCGCAGCAGTTGCCACATCGCGACGGAGTCGCAAAACCACCTTCGCAATGTGGATTGATATTAGACAGGTATTCAGTCAGGACAGGTATATTTTTCGCCATAGCTGAGTTCATATCTTAGAATTGTTCAATTTCCACATCACTCTAACCGGAAAAAAAATCTGGTCGCCTATATTCAAGTATGTCTGTGTTGTGCCTGATTCTGCGCTACGCTTGTATAAGTTCCGCTCGCATATCCTTGCATGTCATGCGATGTGTCTAATATTAACCTACTGCAGAATGCAGCAGACTGCATTCGTATTACAGATCATATAACAACTAGTTTATGCTATTGTTTTGTCCGTCCTGGCTCTGGCAGTCTTTCACTACGCCAACCAGCTACATCACCATACTTTCTATAGCGCAGAAATACATCTTCACGTGTTTGGACAATCTTCTACAACTAGTGCCAATAACCATTTTTTATATTCGGCAACCCTTACAGAAAGGGATCTATCGTAAATGTCGGTAATACAAGTCACTAAATATACGCTTAAAGCGCCATACTAAGCGAACAGCAGCTACAAAATAGCCGCGCGCTCAAGCTCGAATAGTAGGCAGACAGTTGCTCACACAAACACAGCTGCCAGCACACAAACCCCAGCTGAAACACACCAATTGAAATGGAACCGCCTATACAAGCTCCACGTAGTTGGCAGGGAAGATTCCCTGCTTGCCACCGGCGCTGCCAGTCCACCAGTCATCGGCCGATCCGCTGCGCTTGACAATCGAAATGATGTCTCCTTTCCGGAACGACAGGTCGCCGTCCTCTTCTCCGTCAAATGCAAACTTGGCAATGGCCCTCTCGCCGCCCGACGACAGCCCAGTAGGCTTCTGGGGAGGCGGAGGCGCCTTCCGGCGGGTGTCACTCTCATACGAGGGCTGCGACGACCTGCCGTAGCCGCTGTCCCGGTCTGGATAGTCCGAGTAGGTCGAGCTGAATTTGGTGCGGTTTGCTGCTGCTCCAGCCCGCGACGAGTCCACCTCGTCGAACCCGTCGTCGTGGCGCCGCCCATTGCCGCCACGCCCTCGCGACCGGCTGCTATAGACGTCCTGATCATAAACATCGTCCTGCCACTTGGTGGCCCCGCCAGCTCCAGACCGGCCGTACGACGACGGCCTCTCATAGTCGTCGACCCTGGCTGCCCCACCAGCACCACCACCAGCAGCTCGTTCTCGTTCTCGCTCCCGCTCCCTCCTCGGACTGTAAACGTCGTCACCACCATAGAGGTCCTCGTCGTCGCTGTAACGACCGCCACGGCTGCCGCGAGTGGGACCAGACGACCGCCTGCCTGAACTGACGCTTTCCGAGTCGTACTCGGGAATGTCGTCGTAGAAGTCGTCGAAGTCGTTGGGATTGACGCCTCGGAACGCCCGTGACTCGAGCACCCGGAACAGCGTATCGCACTCTGGGGGTGGCTCCACCCGGCCAGACAGGATCTGCTTGGCGGTGCAGTTGGTACCGTAGAACTTGCGGTTGGCTTCACGCCTCTCAATCAGTACAGACCCCTCGAGCGACACTCCAGCAAACAGCCCCTTTGTCTTGGAGTACGCGAAGATGGCAGCCACTGACTTGAGAGACGCAGAGCCTGCTGCTTCTGCATTTCTGCCCAGCGGGCCCGCTGCCAGCGACACATTGCCGCCCAGCGTGATGGAGCCGGCCTGCGAGAAGGACTCGACGGCTGCTCGGTTGTTGAGAATGAACACAAAGTCCGTGATCTCAGCACCAATCTGCCCGCCAACACCCGCTCCCGCCGTGACAATTGCGGAAGGTGCCGACCACCCGCCATCAGGCAAACGGGCCACAATGACACCAGAGCCTGCTCGTCCGGAAAACAGGAAGCCTGCCTTGAGCACCGTGATGATGGCAAGGCCCTTGGCGTTCGCGAGGACATGGGTCGGAATCACCATGTCCTGGCCCAGGATCTGATTGGGCTTGACAAACGATGCCAGCACTTTGGCGGCCTTCTTGGCCTCTTTGCCCAGACTTCGGGGCACTGGATTGTTCAGACCCATACTTGAACCAGCAATACGGCTACTCGTCAACCAACTTCAATAGATTGCGTTTCCAACTGTTAGAGGAGGAATAATTCAGCAGGATCAAGTTGCAATTGATGTCGCGGCTGCAAAACACAACAGATTCAAAACCAGCTCACAACTTCAGAGGGCCAGTGCAAAGCGCAGCAGTGAGGTTGAAGGAGCTTGGAGTGGTTAAAGCGAAGTTAAAGTGGTCGGCTGTGCATTCTGGCTGGAGGTGTGCGCGCCCTAACCCGCTCGTTCCGCAGGAGTCCGACAAGTAAGTGTGGAGTCGGCAGTTGAAGACTACCCAGAAAACGAAGTCGTGAGAAGCAGGAGATCTGGCCAGGGACGACTTTTGTAAAGCTATCAGCACCAATTGGCCGTCTGAGTTGTTGATAAGTTATGAGTGTGCCGGATCATGCGGAAGCAGCGGGGAGGCATTGGGAGGGGGGAAGCATTGGGTAGAGCATAGGGAAGCGCATTGGCAAAAGCAGCGGGAGAAGTATTGAGACGAACATCTGGAGATCAGGGTGTAGGTGGAAATTTTGGATCAATTGACCAACTGCCAACTGCAGAATACAATAGTAACATTAGTAATCTTCTGGTGCAGATTAGCAGTTTAACCTGAAATGGTATTGACAGCTCTCAGCTGTGGGCTTCTACGTCAGGGCTTTGTCTGCCCCACGATTTCTGGCTGCATCTGGTGCATACTTGTATGCACACCGATATAGATGCATGTTGAGACAAATGCATATAGCCACCAACAAGAACAAAGCCATTGTAGTGCTTCACAACCCACAATACAATATCCAAGGTAGCTGAAGGGCGCCACAGTGAAATCAGAAAGAAAGTCGTTTCCTTGCGTTGAATCACTGCTTGCCTTATGCTGGTTATACCCATTCACACTCGATGAATCTGTTCATTCGGCTCAACTGTTGATTTTGCTACCAAATAAATTAACAGCACTGTGAAATACCTGCAGCACTATAATTCATTGTCTACTTATACTAATGTCGATAAAACAGTCCAAAAAGAACCTAATCGTGTTGAATTATTACTATATACTTACTTACACACCCAGACCAGTCCTAACCACTATCTGGCGTTGATAAGAGAAGAACACTCGCCTGTTCTAGTTAGAGTTCGACAACTAGCAAGGGCTATAAAATATAGTCAAGCGCCGCTAAATATCCCAATACTCCATTTTGAAGTTTAGCTTTGTATTTTCACTACGCCCTGTTTGGATTCCACGGCATTGCTTCGAATTGCTACTCGCTGCATTCGCATTTTGCCGAGTTCAAGGCGTTGTACAGCAGCAACTCCATAGTTCCCAACACCAGGTTATGTCAGTCAAAATATGGACTGCTATATAAGAGTCGATGCCAATTGAGTTGCAGATTTGATTTCCAGCTTCTAAGATTGGAATTCAATTTCATGGCGTTCATGACAACAATCAGCGAATAAGCGTTTTGAATACAACCCCTCCGGTCCGTCGTTTCCGATGCAGGGCGGTCATGGGTAGTGGAAACTACTGCGCAATGTTCAGCTAGCAACTTCTTGACATCAGCGCCAGCACCAACGATGATTCCACGAGGGGCGTTGTTGAAGCCAATGGCCAGGCCATTGACACTGGCAGTATTGTCGACTCAATCCCATATGCTCCGTTTTCCCATTCCATCAGGGATCCAACTGGGAGGTTCTTTATGCGCTCCTGGAGTAACGGCATCGGGTAGTCGATGCTATAGCAAGATAACTGGTAGATTCAACTACGTGACCAAGAAGGACCCCTCAAGGGAGTATTTAAGGCCCAATTCTATAAACTCACACATCTATGGCATGGTTTCGTATAGACAGAGTCAGAGGATTGGCGGAATAGCCTCGCTACGCCCAGGACTGCAGATCCACAAACGGTTCTTTGGCTCGTCCGATCTGAAAGCCCGAGTGGCCCGGTCGCTGATAATGAGAGTGTTTATATGGACGTCTTTAGCGATTGGCGTGGTTGTGTCGGTCATTGCGACTATTCTCGTTGGGTTTTTCATCTATGATGCGACAACCTATATGAAGGATGAGCTGCAGACGTGCGACGTGGACGTGCCTGAATTGGCGGTGCATCCCGTCAAAGGAGGCCCCAAGAACCTCCCAATCTGCTACAGTTTCCTGGATAGCGACGAGAGTGACAAAAATGCCAAGTTGCAAGAGAAACCTCGGCTGGTCATTCTGGGCACCGGCTGGGGCTCGGTGTCACTCATCAAGGAACTCGATGCTGACGCCTACGATGTGACGGTCATATCGCCGACAAATTACTTTCTGTTTACTCCCATGCTACCGTCTGCCACCGTCGGCACGCTGGATCTCCAGGCGCTGGTGGAACCCATTCGACGAGTTTGTTTCAGGATTCGGGCCCACTTTCTGGTGGGAACTGCCGAAAAGATTGAATTCAAAGACAGATTGGTGGAGGTCAAGACGTACGACAAGACCAGTGGTGAATATAGAAACTTTTATGTTCCCTACGACAAGCTTGTGGTAGGAGTTGGCTGCACTTCCAACACTCACGGGGTGTCGGGCCTCGAGTATTGCCATTTCCTCAAAACGGTCCAAGACGCGCGAAACATGCGCAGCAGGATTGTATCCAACTTGGAGCAAGCGTGCCTGCCAACTACCACTGAAGAGGAGCGCAAACGGCTGCTGAGCTTTGTGGTATGTGGAGGTGGTCCTACTGGAGTGGAGCTTGCTGCCGAGATTTACGATCTTCTCAACGAGGACTTGGTCGAGCAGTACCCCAAAGTGATACGTAACATGGTGTCGGTTCACGTCATCCAGTCGCGGTCCCACATTCTCAATACTTACGACCAGCGTATATCCGAATACGCGGAGCAGCGATTCCAAAAGGACAGCATCGATGTTCTGGTCAATGCGCGAGTCGACAAGATTCTACCTGACAGAGTTATTTTTAACCAGAAAGACAGCGACGGCAAGAAGCTATCTCGAGAGCTTCCATTCGGTCTGTGCGTGTGGTCCACGGGAGTTGACCAGGCCCCAGTAACCAAGACGATTACCGCCGACCTAGGCCCCGAGAGCCAGAAGAACGCTAGGGCTATCGAGACCGACTCCCATCTGCGAGTCATAGGGACGCCTCTGGGCAACGTGTATGCCATTGGAGACTGTGCGACCGTCAGAACGACCATTGTGGAGGATCTCAAGAACCTTCTGCGGCACCATGTTCTTGGCAGGCGCTCGTTCAGCATGACAGGTCCAAACCGGATTTCAGACGACGAGCTGTCAAACATCAGCATCACCTACAATGAGCTCGAGGAGCTGGCGACCGTGATCAGAAAGAAGTACCCACAAAGCAGCGAGCATCTAGGCAAGGTCAAGGCGCTATTTGACGAGTACGACAAGGACCGTTCCGGGACCCTGAGTCTAGACGAGTTGTCAAACTTGATTCACGACGTCGACAAGAAAGTCACCTCGCTGCCTGCCACTGCCCAGCGGGCTAGCCAGCAGGGCGAGTATCTTGGCCACAAGCTCAACAAGCTGGCCAAATCACATGGCATGTTGCGTCTCAACGACGTCCAAGACGGTGACGTCGATGATGCCATTTCCAAACCATTCGTATACCGTCACCTGGGCTCTCTGGCCTATGTTTCGAATGCTGCGGTGTTCGACTACAATGGCAAAGGCTACATTGGCGGGCTGCTAGCCATGTATCTGTGGAGAGGTGTGTACTTTGCGGAGACAGTATCATTTCGAACCCGGTTTCTTATGTTCATGGGCTGGTTGAAGAGGGGAATGTTTGGGCGCGATCTTTCCGGGATGTTTTCAACCGATGCAGACGATATCTCTGGTAGTCGCAGATGAAGTCAGTGACGTCTAGCCCTTGTCTTTTTTTTTCCTCTGCTGTGTACGATACTTTGATACTTTAGAAATACAATTGAATCTATTAAGCCTTGTTAGCGTAAATGCTAGTTAAACGCGACTCCGTCGCGCTGTGGCAACTGCTGCGCAGTTGAGGCATGGATAACACGCTCACGAGTGTCGTCGCAGATGTTGAATCATCTGTTAACTTCCCACGGTCAACCAGGTCAAGTATAAGTTTAACATTGCAGTACCATTTCGATATTTGCCCTCGTATATGATTGTGACATTTTGTAGCTATCCTGGAAAACCCCATGCAAATTATATTTTTGAAAATTTAATTCTCAAGTCAATATCTAAACATTAATACAATTCGAAATTGGTTGAACTGATAAATAATGATTTTTCATGAGTTGGCTCTGTTAGTATGTCAGTTTAGAATCAATGTTAAGTTACGATTGACAACTTAGTATTGCAGCTATGCGCCGTAATAAGTGTTGGGATGTGACAAGAGAAGAACTTTTATTTTTCAATTGCCCAGGCTTGTTCGTCAATGTACTGTATTTTATTAAGGACTGAAAATAATTCCAATGTGTGTGAAGTTGAATCAACTGTGGCTGTGCTGGCTGATGGTTTCTACAATTGTTGGCTGTAGGAGAATATTTGAGACCAGAAAAAATTCCATGTGACAACAGGGTTGTTAATGGTGTCTTCTCTCTATTGTCAGCTATGTGTATGATATTTCGATACTCCGGAAATAATTCATCTATAGCTAGGTGCTGAAAATGCCAATTATCTCTTCTATAATTGTAGGCATGTACACTTTTGATGCTCTGGAACTAAATCTAAACATTGATGGTGTTCCGAAATCTGCAAACTGACGGCTTTCCCTATATCATTTTCCAATTACTGGCAGGCCAATTGGACGCTACACCGTGTGTCTAATCATGCGCTCGTAGCTGTCAGGAATGGCAGCAGAGACGAAAGGAACAACTGCACAGCAGTTGCCACAGCGCGACGGAGTCGCGAGATGTATCAGCCTAAATTCAACGGTCAACACTGTGCAGATTTAACTCCCATAGGCAATTGTAAATCTGCGTACGGGATCGTAAATATGCGGTGGTCCTACGCACTGGCCAATCAGGGCGAGGAAGCCGGCAATCTAATCAGATAAGATGATCATACATTATCAGATGGAAAAAAAAACAAGTCTCTAAACTTATAAAACATACAATAAATATTCCTTCAGTCACCGTCGTCAAGCTCGCGCAGCTTGTCGTCGAACGCGTCGAGCATTTTCTGTGCTTCCTCCAGCTTCTGCCGGTGTCGTTCCATTTTCTCCTGGTATTTCCTGCGCTTCTCCATCAGCGCCTCCTTCGATTCTGACTGCTCACCTGTCGACAGCGAGCTCGAGTCAGTGTCCTCGCTTGTCTTTGGCGACGAACTCGGCAGCTCTGCGGCCTGTTTTCGCTCCTCGTTCAGGATGGATTTGATGTTGAGCCGATCCCCCTCCTCAGAGTCGGTCCTCTTGCGCTTCGCAGACGCAGCAGCCTGCGACGGTATTTCCAGCGTCTCGGTGGCACGCTGTATGCTGGGAAGTCTAGTCGGCTCTTGCGATGTCTCAGTTGAGGATTCCTCTTTAAATGCGTGGGTAAAATCAATTGGGGGTGGAACGTAGCTGTCCTTGTTCACGATGGTCTCTTCAGGTGATGACACCACATCGCTCGCATTGTCGTCGCTCATTTTGGGCAGCGTCACTGGGGTGGCTCCTGGTGTCGTCGACTGAATGGGCGGAAGCGTATTGTCCAAAGCAGAATCAGAATTGTCAACCTTGGCTCTCAGGGCGTGGGGCTCAGGATATCTGAAAGCACCTCCGGGCAGCGACTGCGACAGCGGAGGCAGCACTAGAGACTGATTAAGAGCACCACCATTGGCACCAATTCGAGGCGACGTCGGATGGTTGAGCAGCGATGTCACAGATCCGACTGGGCTGCCGCTGCCAATGCCATGAGAAGCGTATCCATGAGAACTATGAGTCGGATGTCCATGAGTATAGCCACCAGCATTGAACGGAAAGCTGGTTGGCTGAGTGGCATGCTGTGACGGCTGATGGGTTTCGAGCTGTTGCTCCTGGTGCGAAATGACTCGCTTACGGCGCTTGATGACGTTCTTCTTCATCCCCATAGGTCTATGCACTCCGTGGAGCCTGTAGTAGAGCCCACAGGCGTTGCAGATGGTGTTTCCAGCATCGTCGCGTCTCCACAGCGGAGTTATGATGGTAGCACAGTTCTGGCACGCAATTACAGTCTCTGTGGACGCGCCTTCTGCTGATTCAGCTGGCGCCGCCGTCACCCCATCACCACTCAAACTAATGACGGTGCCAGGACCTCCAGAACTGCCATCAGTTCGAGAATCATAGCCGTTAGGACTGCCGGAAATGGCGCCAACACTCGCAGGAATCGCAGAGCTTCCAGAGATTCTACCCATAGAGCTGCTGCCATTGTAGCTGCCGGCATCGCCAGCACTTGCAGCACCGCCAGGACTGCCTGCTATAGCCAGCACCTTGAAATTGGTCCCCGTCTGACCCTCTTTGGACTGGCGCACTCGCGCAAGTCGATTGTTGAAGGCAGGGCATCCCGAACACGCCATAGACCCACCAGTGCCGTTGCAATGGCCGTCGCCTGGGCAGCTTCCCGACTCGCAGTCAGAAACCTTCTCCTCCTTGGCAGGCTGCAAGTACACCGATGACGAGTGCACGAGCGCTCTCTTGAGATTTATGGGGCGTTTTGTGTTGCGGGCCTTCAAATAGAGCCCGCATGCGTTGCAGATGACCTCGCTGGATGGTCCTCGTCGCCACAGAGGCGTTCTGGTAGTGCCGCAGTTGGAGCACCGCTGAGCAGCAGGCCCACTGTCGAGAGTGGCCGTGGCCGCCCCCATTACTGAGTTTGATGCGTTTGTAGTGTTGATGTTGTTCGTGTGGGACGATGGACTCGTGAAGGAGTTGATGTTGCTGGTATTGGTATTGATGGAGTTGATGTTGGAAGTGGAGCCCCGTGAAGCCACCGCGGGCAACACCGGCTGCGACAGGTCGACCGCCGCCATGCTCGGCGGCTGAGCATCATACCTAGCAGGGGGCTGCTTGGACGTGCGCATCACCATGAATGGTGAGTATCCGGGAGGCGAACTTGCGTTTGCGCCCACTGAGCGAGCGCTGGGCATGGCTTTGCGGTTGTGCGAATCCACACTAGATGCTACCGTCGATAGAAGCGCCAGTTCCGACATGCCATATTACGCTCGTGCGACGCTTCACCGGTTTGTCACAGACGAGATGAGTCAGGACCAGTCGAGGTACACTGGCAGATGGTACTGAGGGATTTGAGGCTATGACAAGACAGCGCACAGCACAAATCACCGCAAGCAGCGCAAATAGCTCAGTCAGCAAGAAACGAGCAGAAACAGCACAGCACCAGACGCAATCCGCTGGGCTGTCAACAGTTGCTGTCAAAAGTGGCAGTCAAGTGGGTGAAACGCTAGCTGGCGAGCTCGTTATATAAAGATCGACACGGCTGAATTTGGAGGCAAATCTGATAATGGCCTTTATCTGATTGGCCGGAGCCCGAGTGGCATGCCATGTTCGAAACGGGTAAACGCAGCAGCATCTAATCAGATGGAACTGCGGCCAATGAGGGCCCCGCCGTTTAGGCAAATCGGCGCCGGCTATTGGGGGTTTGCGCCGCGCTGCCGCAAGCTCATCGCGCACGGCTGGCACGCAATGTTTACGAACTCCTGATGAAATCGGTTCTGAGAATGTTTCGCGAATTGAAGTGCGTCGGGCATAGTCATATAAATATAAACACGCAGAAAGCTGCGGCCTATTAATAGTATAAAATAACTGCGCAGATCAACTGTCAGTATACGACGTGCAGTGAATTCACTGTAGGTAACTGCATGCAGCTTAGTAGCGGCAGTGGCATGCATGCAAAATGGCATATAAATGTACCAGAAAACCAAAACAATACGATCTAAAATAAATCAATTAAGAAACTTCTGACCATCAACCTCTGTGATTTCGCGACTCCGTCGCGCTGTGGCAACTGCTGCGCAGTTGAGTGTGGATGCTGGCAGACGTGGTTCAACCATAGAAAGGTATCATTTGCGCAAATCAACAGGAGGCTCAATCTCAACTACGCAGCAGTTGCCACAGCGCGATGGAGTCGCATATAACTGGTCATTGGTTGTTGGTTTAACGGTTATATTATATCTATAGAGATCATAAACCAGAGTGGTCTCTACAAAAGTATGGAAAATAAAAACAACTGAAGCTATGATGGCTGTGACCTGAATTAGGATGTATTTTATATAATCAGCTGTTGTATTTTTCCTCCCCTAATTTAGTTTGTTCTAATTGATGAACTGTCAATTACAAATCATATCTGACCTGATCAGTGGTGGTAGCTTGGATCCAGCCAATCTAATAGTCAGACAATTAGTGATCAACCATATAAACAGTGATATTTTCTTATCACTGTCTCTAATCATCTTGATCTAATCGACAATCTAATCAATCAGATATCTAATCAATCTAGAGATCATGGCTAATCTAATCAGCGATCTAATCAATTCGACCAAGTAGATAATCATATTTGATCTAATCAATCTACTGACTATATACTATATACTAGTGTATAACCCTCCAAAGGATTATTTGACTTTGTACTGTATTTTAACAGCAAGCCTTTTGTTGTGGTCTAGAACCACGCGTATTTCCCATCGAGCGCCCACTTGAGGTCGCTGCGTTCTCCGCCTGTATGATACATTGGCAAAGACCCAGTACGAGCCCACACTTCTCCTTTAACACCATCTGCATTAATGGCATCAATTAGCTCCTGTCCGCTCACTCCTTCCGGGAGGTCCTGGGGCCAAATGCAGTTGTAGTGGAGATGCCAGTACTTGGCTTCCTCGATGTTGGTGCGCACCAGCTTTGCGATGTCTCTGACGATAAGTGCGTGCTTCTCAGCTGCAGTGCCACTGTAGTGAGACTCGTCGGCAAATATTCGCAGGGTGTACAGTTTGTCTGCCTGGAAATCCTGGCTCCACAGTGTCCAGCATCCTCCACACTTCGCACCGAAGCGAGTCGGCTCCTCCTTGACAGTGCGACTCAAATGCGGAGCCACGTACTTGGCTCGCCACGCGGTGTGCTTAAACACTCCAGCTTTGGGACTGATGGCTGCCCAGTGCTGACCATCTGCCTCGCTCTTTTTCTCCAGAACGTCACGCAGATGCGCCTCGTCCTGCCGAGCAAGCGCATCAAACTCATCCCACGATGTAATCAACTCGACTCCCTCAGGTACTTTGATCTCGTATGGCGCATCAGTGGTCTTTTGGCTGTCGTCATACTGAATGGTGAATTTGACCTCAGTTGGATCAGTCAATTGGTATCCAAACTGTGCATAATACAGCCCAACGTCTGACCACAACGCAATTATCACATGCTGCTGCTGCTCAGCATCCAAATTATCTGCTTGCCATGAGTTCAGCTTGTGGGCTACCCTCTTCATGAGCTCTTTTGCGTATCCACGACCTCGGTATTCAGCAGGCGTAAACACCGACCCAATACTGTGGCTGATTGTGTCTTTGATCGGCTGCCCGGGTACCTTGTAGAGAGCAGGTCTGCAAACCGACTCGCATGCACTCACAATCTGCCATTCGCCTCCTGTCTCGGCCGACTTGCGCTGGAGCGCCCAGTAAGTGAGATCCATGTGCCCATCTTGCAGGATCTGGCGGACACCCTTCTCTCTGTTGAGATACAATTCCAGCGACAAGCCTCCAGACCATGTTTTAAAGTTCCTGGAATGGCACAATTCAATGTCCTGTCTGTTTTCCAGCGCCAGCAGCTGGAATTCTTCAGTCATAGCGATAGTCAACAATATACGGCGAAGAGTCCGGTTCCTGTTTCGAGCAGCGCTAGCCGATCACGTGGATTCTCAGGGGGTGAGATCAAGGCTCGAAGCGGGCTAGATTACTTTACATATGTGATTTTTCCATGCTACACAGTCACGTTGAGAGACAAAGAATTTCGTCTGGACTCTATATACTGATGATATATACTGTTCCTGTAACATGAGTGGAATTCCAAAAAAAATGCTTATAGAATGCGCATATGATGTGTGATGAACACAGTACATGCACATAACAGAGATAGCCATGTTCTGACTGTAGAAATACGAAATTCTTTGGAATTATTGTTGGATATTTATTATTTGTGGCAACATAATTAATTCTGATATAATATTTATACACATTTTCTGTTAAATTTGTGATTCCTTGGTACGAACACCTCTTGCTTCTTATAGCGCTGTTTCCCGCTGTTAAAGACATATCTACGCCTCAACTGCGTAGCGGTTGCTACAGCGCGACGGAGTCGCAAGATATGTGGTCAGACAGCAAATGCAGGCATTTTAACTTAAGTTATTTACCTGTGGTGTGTGTATATACGGTAGATAGAAGTTCTAGCCTGGTCGTGACCTCTAGCCTGGTCGTGACCTCTACAGTACAGTTGTACCAACAGCATCTTCAGTTGCCTGTCACAAATGTTCTATACATACATTACATTGATTACTTTGCGAGGTCGGCGAGCCTGCGCAGCTGTGCGAGCACAGCTTCCCGAGCGGTACCGCCAGTAGCAGTCCTGCGCTCTACGCTGGTCTCGAAGTCAAACACTTTAGCCACATCGGCGTCGAACCGGCCATCGATGGATTTGTACTGGTCGAGAGTCAGTTGATCGATACCAGAAAGCCCCTGGCTCTCTGCCAGCGCCACAGCCTCGCCAGAGATATGGTGCGTCTCGCGGAATGGGACTCCCTTGCGCACGAGGTAGTCAGCGAGGTCGGTGGCCAGCATATCCATTGTGAGAGCGCTTCGCATCCTGTCCTCTTTGATAGTCAATGTCGACAGCACGCCGGTAGCAATGGACAGCGAGTGGCTCACAGTGACCAGGCAGTCGAACAGCGGCTCCTTGTCTTCCTGGAGATCCTTGTTGTAGGTCGACGGGGTGGCTTTCAAGGTCATCATGAATCCAGCCAGCTGGCCAAACACACGGCCACTCTTGCCTCGCAGCAGCTCCAAACTGTCAGGGTTCTTCTTCTGGGGCATCAGACTGGATCCGGTCGAGTAGGCGTCGGCCAGCTTGATGAAGCCGAACTCAGCAGTCGAGTAGATGATGAGGTCCTCGCTCATTTTGGCCAGGTGGTTGAGCACCAGGCTCCCCCAAAACAGTGTTTCCACCACAAAATCCCTGTCAGCAACTGCCGTCAGCGAGTTGCCAATAACGCCGCTGAATCCTAGATGCTCTGCCACATATTCTCGATCAATGCCATACGGATGGCCTGCAAGCGCACCAGCACCCAGAGGAGACTTATTGACTCGCGAGATAACCTGGTCCAATCGCTCGAGGTCGGACGCCAGGTAGGTCGCGTGCGAGCTCAGCCAGTGAGCCCATCGAATGGGCTGCGCTCGCTGTAGATGGGTGTATCCAGGCATGAGGGCGCCCATTTCCTGCTCTGCACGAGCCACAATCACCTTGATAAGGCCCACCAGAATGGCCCTGATCTTGGCCAGCTCTTCACGAACATACAGACGCATGTCGGTGGCTACCTGGTCGTTTCGGGACCGTCCAGTGTGGACTTTTCCAGAGATTTCGCGCCCGATCAGCTCTCCGAGCCGTCGCTCGTTGGCGGTGTGGATGTCCTCGTCTCCAGGCTTCTCCACAAACTTTCCACTGGCCCACTCTTCCTTGACGAGCTCCAGTCCTCGGTGGATCTCGGCCAGCTCATGATCGTTGAGAAGCCCTACCTTTTGCAGAGCAGCAGTGTACACTCGAGTACCTTCGAGGTCTGCGACATACATTTTCTGGTCGTATGGCAGCGATGCATTATAGAGCTCCATCAATGGGTCGGTTCCGCCAGTGAAGCGACCTCCCCACAGCTTTAGTTCAGCTGGCTGCGACATTTTTTGCACAATCCCAGTAGTAGTCACGACTGTATAATTGCACGCTGATATTTCAGAAATTCAAAGATGAAATTTCAAGCACAGATGTATGTGAGTCAATCAATGCCCAAAGCCCCATCATATATATACTCATCCCAGTGCATAGTGCATATCATAGCTTTTCTCCATACCTGCCTGCGGTTGGGACTTGACATGGCCATTTCGGAGCTATCATGGCCACTTTTGGGCGTCATTGTAAGCAATCAGCTGGTGATTGTAAATGCTAATCTGACAGATTCCCTGTGTGATATTATTCGTGGAAGGATACGGCATTTTTTACTTTGTTCTGTTAGCCCACCATGATTCACAGTGGCAGCTAGTGCTTTTCCAGGGCATGATCATTATGACATGGCTGTCGTACTATTTGGCCATCACGGTCAAACCAGGCAGTCCAACGCCCGACTTTGAGCCGGCACCGGACGAATGGCGACGGTGGTGTATCAAATGCAATGCTTATAAGCCAGAACGTACCCACCACTGCCGCCAGTGCCAGACCTGCGTTCTCAAAATGGACCATCATTGTACGTTGTTTGTTTTTGTTCGGTGGTATTTATGGCTTTGGCATCTAACACAGGTCCCTGGACCTACAATTGCGTTGGCCACAACAACATGCCTCACTTTATCCGGTTTCTCAGCTGGGTGCTTATTACGTCTGCGTATGGGTTCTATCATCTGTGCTGCAACGCTATATGGCTGTACCGCAGTCGACACCTTCCCAGCTACTTGGTTCCCAAATCTGAAATAGTAGCCACCATTGTGTTGACTCCGGGGGCTTTTTTTGTGCTTTTCACTGTGTCGCTGCTTTACATTCGGGTATTTATGAATATTTTCGAGGGACAGACTCAGATCGAGACTTGGGAAGTCGAGAGGGTCGAAGCGCTTGCGAGGCGTGGACTGGTGGCCCCAATGGAGTTCCCTTACGACATAGACTTGTGGACAAACATCACCGACGCATGGGGCCATCCATTGACGTGGTTTTGGCCGTGGGGACAGCCGACGGGAGACGGAATGCATTTTCAGAAAAACGAAGCGGTCGACGACGGGTCTGTATGGCCCCCCGACCACATCGACCAGGACCCTCCGGTGTCGAGTTCGAGCTCTTCTCGCGAATCAACCGCAGCTGCACCTCCTCGAACCCTTGGATACATGCGATTTCGCCCAAGACATGATGACGAGATTGTTGGCGACGGTCGTCGCTACTACGACGGCAGAGACAGCAGCAGTGACGACGATGCTGACAGCAGTGACTTGCCCACCGAGAACGACTTTTTCAACCGTGACGAGTGGATGAATTACGAGGGTGAGCGAATCAGCGATTTCGGTGTCGATATTGACACCGAGGTAGCACTGCCGGCACTTGCGAGACGACGTAACGACGAGAATGTTCCGCTGGCCCGTCTTGTTCGACCTCAATTACAGTAGCAGCAGCAGCATCAGCTTCCTTAGCACAACATATAATTTATTTTCAGGTCATTAAACCACTTAACTTATTCAGCTTGCTTAGCACAACATATAATTTATTACCAGGTCATTAAACCACTTAACTTATTATTGTATAATAACTAACCAGACATTTCAACATCTCCATCCTCGTCGGTGGCTGGCGCCTGCTCAGCAGCAGCAGGCTCTGAGCTTGTCACAATGGGCTGGTTCTTTTCTTCCTCGACGCCGTTAGGGGCCGACGGCGTGTGCGTTGGTTCCGCTACACCCGGTTGCTGAGTCAGTGGTGCGTCTTCTTGAGCAGCTGTTGCAGGTTGTGGTGGTGGTGCAAACTGTGGTGGATTTTGGTCTGCAGTAGGCTCTAATGGAGGATTTTGTACCGCATTTTGCTCAAGAGGAATTTGCACAAGTGGAGTTTCCAGTGGCAGACTGTCCAGTGGCAGATGTTGCACTGGCGGATTCTGCACTGACGAGCCATTTTCTTCGCTTGGAGCAACGCCTGCTGATACGTCTGGTTTTGTTTCTGGCAGCGGTTGACTGGCGTCAGCAGTGAGATCCGCCATGGTCGCATCAGAAGGTTCGCTCGTCAGGTTGGTGTCCTCTTCTATAGTCTGATCAGCATCTTCCTTAGTTGTGTTAGCTGGTACAGCTGATGCCACACTGTGAACAGACGCCAATGGCCCATCTGGAACAACTGCATTGTCAGCAACGACTGTTGCTGGAACAACCTCTGCAGCATCGGTTTCCTTTGAAGGATCAACCTCATCACCAGAGTCGGCTTTAGGCAGCTGAGCAGCTTTCTCATGCAAGATTTGTGGGCCCGACTCCTGCCACGTTTGATACGTCGCTTCGGCGTCTGCCACGTCTGCCTCTTCCAAGCCTGACTTCCAGCCGTCGGAACCTTCCAGGTACGAATGCCATCGGGTTCGTCGTCCCTCAAACACCACAGGATTGCGACTCGTAATCGGTTCTGCTGTTGGTCTAGTGAAGAAGTCCACAGTGTCGGCCTCGAAGAACAGCTTGTAGGTATTAATACACACGCGGGCCATCAAGCCCTGCTCCACGATATGGAACGGATAGTCTGAGCTGGACGGTTCGACCATGGACCGGTACAGCAGTGGGGCCTTTATCTGATCCAGCGGTACTCCTTCGGTGGGCACAGTCATCGTATACGACGTCAAGTAGTAGTTCCATTTGTCTTCTGCCTCTTTGACGTCCTTCATGGTCAGATCGTAGTTTCCTAAGAACTGGAAGCCCAGCTCCTTGTCCACGTCGTTCCAATCCACGCGGAAAAGGTTCTCCTCGGGCCCAATAAGCTTCTTCACCTGCATTCGGTACGCGATTTGCCGCTTGATATTGCTTGTGGGCTCGGAGCGGTCCGCCTGAAACAGCACCAGCACATCCGACGAGAGCTGGTCGGTTACAATGGCATGCACATGCTTGACCAGTCCTTGGATCACCTTGTCTATGGTGTAGAACTTGTATGCTCTGTTGCGGTACGCCTGGCGCACTGCCTCCTCGAACCACTGGTGCTCCACGTCTCCCTCAATGAGCTTTTCCGACAGTCCCAGCAGTTGCGAGTACACGTCTTTAGGCTCGAACTTGAGTCCTAGCTCAGCCAGCTTGGTGTCGTACAAGCCAAGATCATTGGCGAAATCCACATTCAGGTTGGTCTTGAGTTCTTCAGCCACAACTTCGTCATAGCTCTTGACTTCTGCCATCCTAGAGTACAGCACCTGGATATACCTGACAAACACATAGATGGTGGTATTTCCAAACAGGTTGTAGACGTCACGCTTCTGAGTATCTCTGGTAAAAGTGCGGCCGTTTGCTGACAAAGAGGGGGCATTGGCGTGCTTGAGCCAGGTATCCTCTGAATCAACAATCTTGGCAAAGTTCACACCACTATCCGGAACCGCTGCCTCGCTGCTAGCCGGCACACTTTCTTTGGGCGTTTCAGGAACAGAACCATCGGCGCTTTCGTCCTCTCCTGCTTCCGTTGATGAGTCCTCATCTCTGTGTCTGCCATTGCCATTGCTATTGCTGTTGTTGGCATTGTGGTTGCCCCATCTGCCTCCACCACTCGACCTTGCTTTCTTGAGAACATCGCGCAGCAAGTCTCCTGAGCTCTCGCGGATCCGCTTTCTGACGGTGCTGTCTCCATTGACTTTGTCGGCAGTGCTGTCGTCGTTATTTCGAGCTTCGCTGCCATCGACAAACCTGTCTGATACAAAGCCTGGAGGAAGCGAGAAAAACAGCTCCAAAAACGACTTGAGGAACGTCTCCATCCGTTCTCGATCGTTGGAGGAGTAAGAGCCGCCGTGCTCCAAAAAGCACAGCACCAACCGCAGAATATCGAGAATGACATCGTTGTCGGTGATTTTAAAAGACAGCTGGGCTTTAGGAAGCGGCAGCGTCGGATTCTTGCGACGGGACGTCTGCTCTGCTTTGACAGCAGTGATCTCCGAAACCAGGCTGCGAGTGGTGAGAAGCTTCTTGTCCGTCTGCTTGAACGTCAGGCCAATATGGTCCAGTGACTTGTAAAACACCTTCTGCTCGGTCTCTCGCCACACCTTGTTCCACTCGCGATGGGCCCGCTTCCACTCTTCGTCCTTCTGCTTCAGACGTCGCAGCACAATGGGCACTGCCACCACGGGATTCTCGTGCAGCGCGTCGATGACCTCGAGGCCCTTCTCCTTGTCATAGATCTTGCGGATGATCTTCTGATATATGGTCGACGAGTGGCCCAGACCCACCGGCAGCTTGAACACCGCCTTTTCCTCGTTGGTCATGTTGGCGATGCGGTTGGCAATAGTCTCGAGGGTCTGGATGGTGCGGAGGTTGGCGCCAATATAGATGTCGTACTCGTGGCGCTCCTCTTCGACCCGGTACAGAATCTCCTCATACTGGTTCTTTCTGTGGGCCACGAAGCCCGAGTCTTCAGACGTCCAGGTCGGATGCACCACCCATTCGTCGTTGAGCACCTCCCAGCACATTTCGTCGCGTGAAGAGCATGGCATCATCGTCTCAGACTTTGGCAGCAGCCGGTACGACGGCCCATAAGACCTGCACTGCGATAGATCCAGATTGTGTTTCTTGAACGCGATGTTCTCAATGTGCAGAGGCTTGCCCTCGTACTTGACAAACCTCTTGAACCAGTCCATGAGCTCTTTGTTGGAGCCAATGAACCCGTCCACGCGCTCCACCAGCAGGTTCTTGTCGATGATGTTTTGCGAAAACAGGTTGATGATCTTGAGGAACTCGTTGTAGGTCTGCTTGCTGCCAATAAACTTCTTGACCCGGTCGAAAAACGCAATCTCGTCGTGCAAGCTGCTGGCTCGCGACGGTGCAGGCAGCGGTTCAGGGCCCCCAGGAACGAGCGACGGACTCAGATCGCGACCCCCACGACCCTTCTTGATGGGTCCTCCACGGAGATTCGACACTTGCACGCCAGCACTTGAGTCGATGGGATACGGCTGCTGCTGGGGCGGATACGACTCTGAAATCGAGCCTGATTTCTTGCGCTTGTCAGGCCGTCCCGTCACGGGTCCTCCAATAGCCGGAGGAGCAAAGTTGCCTACGGGAGGCAGGTGCTGCAGTCCGTCCTGCTGGCCCATGTCTGGCCGTCCTCCAGGCTGCTGCGACGTGTCAGGCAGGAACTGCTTGAAATCGTCGAGCAGATCTGGAGCGTCCTTGAACAGCAGCGTCACCTGGCTGTACACCTCCGCAATGCGCAGCTGCTCGCGCTGGTACGTCTGGAGGATCTCCAGGAAGTTCTTGTAGATCTCTGGCTGCGTCGCGAACCGGTTCTTGATCTTGTTGACGTAGTTGATGGCATGGTTGAACTCCACAGGGCCTCCTTGGCGCCTCTGCTCGCCGAGAATCGGCGGTCGTCCATTGGCAGCTGCGTGGAGCTGCGACATCGAGCTGCCCATCATCATCGGGTTTTGGTACCCGTAGTCTACAGGGCCTCCAGGAGGCAGTTGCTGGTGCTGGTGCTGAGGCGTGCTCGGCAGAGGACCCAGTCCAGGAGCACCAATTGGGCCCATAGGCGGCTGTGATACCTGCTGGGGACCAGAAACTGCCTGCGACTGCATAGGCTGGTGTTGGCCCTGCTGAGGTATTGGCTGGCCCTGCTGCGACATAGGCTGCTGAGACATAGGCTGCTGAGACAAAGGCTGCTGCTGCTGTTGCTGCTGTTGTTGTTGCTGCTGTTGTTGTTGCTGCTGTTGTTGTTGCTGCTGCTGCTGCTGCTGCTGCTGCTGCTGCTGTTGCTGCTGCTGTTGCTGGACAGATTGATGTCCTAGCTGTGCTAAGGGGCCCTGCTGCTGAGGAGGAGGCTGCTGCCACCGTTCGTACATGGGCTCACCATCCGGTCGCGAAGTTGTGCCCATTGGCGTGGTCACTCGGATGGGATTGGGATCAGATGGGTCAGACGAGCACTCGATGCGGTAGCCAGGCGGCAGGAACGTGTTGAAGCCCTGGATCAGGTTAGGATGGCCGCGGAACAGACTCGACACCCGGTCAATAACTCCCGGCGTGTCGATATTGTGGGTCTTGAAATCCTTCATGATGTCCAGAAAGTGGTTGTAGACCTCTGGCTGGTTCTGGAACTGCACCTTGACCTGATCCAGGTACGAGAGCGCGTCCTTGACGTTCAACGGCCGGTACGCGGCATCCGCTATCTGCTGGACCGACTGCACATTGGACGGACTGTGAGACGGCAACGGCGGCGCGTGCTGCTGGTTTGGGCTGTGGCTGAGGATACTGGCCGTCATGTTGGGGCTCTGGGACGGCTGGGTTAGTAACACGAACATTAGACGAAGTAGACGAGATCCACCAGAATGACAGGAAATCTCAACGTCCGAAAGGTCGCCATGTCTACCAACAATGTCTATCAAACATATCCACCAACATATCCACCACACATGTCTGCACCACCCGTCTACGCAGGCTCGAGCCTCAGGTGACAAAAGCTGGGGCTGCCAAAACCTGACACCCAGCAGACGCTGTAAACAGACGTTGGTAACAAACAGATGGTGAAACAACGGTAGACGGTGGCGAAAAAACAACTGGCGACTTCTGGGACGTTCACAGAAACTGGCACACTGGTGGCGGAAGCTTCACAACTATACTCACAAGGCTGTTTGGCGGAGGAGACCGGCCAAGAGACGGCATGGCAAAGTGCTGCGATTGGGCGCCCAGCCCCGACAGCGAGGGCAGCTGGGACGGGATCTGGGACGGCAGCTGCGAGTAGTACTGCTGCTGTCCCGCCTGTCCGCCCAGCGACGCTGGGGGAGGAAGCACTGGATGCCCAGCTTGGGATCTGACAGTTAGCAGCTGGCGAACCGCCCGCCAGGCTCACACCTGGAGGATTTGCAGCAATGCCGAAACGGCAGCACCCGCGCGATACTCACACAAAGGGATGGCGGTCAGGCGCCTCGGAGTTCCATTCGTTCGACATGGCGAGTACCAGGCAATTACAATCAAATCAGCGCGCGGTCGCGCAGGTGGAATGCCAAAAGCACAAGCGACGCTATCGGGATGGGCAATGCGTGCGGCCCACCATGTACTCTGCGGTATATCCGAGACCAGAAATTTCACGAGCCCCAAAAACCCTGCCAAAATGCCACGGCTGGCTCTGAGCATTACACTGGCAGAACCGGCTGAGTGGTGATCGCAAATATTGTAGCAGTTGATTCGTGGTCGCTGGCTTTTGTTAATTGCGTCGCTGATTTGGGTGACTGGTTTGGGTGACTGGTTTGGTGACTGAATTGTGTATATTTCGGTGGTTGATTTCGTTCACTGTGACTGCACCAGTGGAGATTTGTGACTTGACTTTCGAGGATTTGTCAAGGGATTTCGCCTGATTTCGAGTGATTTCGAGTGACTTTGTGTGTGAGTGACTGGTTGATAGTTGAGTCAGCTGTATTTGCGAGTGGTTGGTCAGAATGAACGCGCCAGACAGATTCGAGCTGTTCATTCTGCCGGACGGCGTGTCCAAGGTCACGGTGTCGCCAGACCTCAAAATGCCCAACTGTGCCATCATCAAGTTCGAGCGCGAGGACCATACGCTGGGCAACCTGTTGCGTGCTCAGCTGCTGCACGACCCGAGGGTGGTGTTTGCGGCCTATAAGGTCGAGCATCCGCTGTTTGCCAACTTCCTGATGCGTGTGCAGACTGAGGAGGGCTACAGCCCGAAAGACGCGCTCAAGAACGCCTGTTCGGCGCTCATAGGCCAGCTGGGCGTGCTGTCTGACAGGTTCAGGACTGAGTACGGCCTCAAGGCGATGCTGGCAGAAACGGAGGACTGATCTGCGGAGTATTCCCAGACATTTGACAACCTGTACTGGTACAGCTTCTATCTGCTGTCTAGTCTGTTAGACAAGTCTATGAGAGTCTTATACTTGTTCTGTCCGCTAGACAGGGTCTGAAATAGTCTATGCTTGGTCTGTATGTCAGATACAGCTTCTGAGTGGATATTCCGTTGGTCTGATCATTAGTCTATCAGTCAGCTATTAGTGTGTCGCATGTGTGTCGCATGCTGGTCTGTCTGTCTGCATCTCAGAGAATGTGCAAAAAAAAATGCACGAAAGTGCTGAATATTTATTAAACAATTGATCATTACTCGTGCTAGCCATTGGTTTCTAAATTTCTAGTGTTGGTACACGTAGCCAGCCATTTTGACCTCACTGGTTCAGGATGGCCTGGTCGTACTCCTCCTGAATGACCTTCCAGCATGCTGCTAGCTTGTCTTTGAGCCCGTAGGCGCTGCTGCCAGCGGTGGCCCTCTTGGCTGCGTTGACAGCCTCTGCAAGGGTCCAGGTGTGCAGAACTTGGTCGGCGTCCAGTAGATCTACTTGGCTGGCTTCTCGCGACAGTACCAACTTGCAGTGGTCAGGGAAGTTGAACTGGAACGTGCCACTGCTGATGTGAAACATCACGTATTGAGACCGGCGCTCGTAGTGAGTGACAAACTGCACGCGTTCAATGAGGTGTTCTGGGGCTGGCTGCTTCGTCACCAGCTCGCTCTTACGAAGGTATTCCTGCATGTAGTTCTGGAACGTGTGGATCAAACGCACCCGTTTGGCGTCTGCTGCATCTGTGGTAGCCGGATCGACGATATTGGCGACCCATTTGTCGCTGCGAGATGGCCTGTCGACCGAAACATAGCTCTTGTCGTGCGGGTCCATCACCAGCACCGTCTGGTTGCGAAATAGCACGCCGATGTGGCCGTTGGTCAGCTCGTATGCCAGTCCGTACTTGTCGGAAAAGTCGACCCACTTCGACAGGAACACAACGGGAACTTTGACTGGCGTCGTTTGCGGCATCGCCTTGGACGGCCAGTCGAGGTAGTTGAAAGCCATTCTCAGGTTGTCTAAATACTTGGACAAAAGCGACGTCCGCTTTGGGCTGTCGAGTATCTTGTCGCCTGCCCGCGCTACAGAAGACGCCTTGGTATTGTTGGATGCCGAGCTCGATGTCGAAGATGTAGACGACGACGAAGTTGCTGACACTATCGATGCTCCACTGACAGGCCGCGTTTTGGACCGGATCTCGGCCTTGAGCTCTCGCTGCTGCTGCTGCTTCAAGTTGAGACTGCTCGCAGCACGTCCCTCCTGCATCATCACCATCTTATACTTGTCCTTCGTGGACGCTGGTGACAGCGAAGTAGGCAGCACCGCCTGTTTAGCAGCAACTTCCATGTCTGCCCTGGAGATCTTGACAGGCTCGATGGCCCTGGGGGCCGAAGACGCCACCTTGTGCAGCCGGGCAGCAGTCCTGCAGTCCACAAAGTTCTGGGCCGATTTATCGTCGCTGATGGGTGGATATACCGGCTTGTAGCGGAGTGCAGACTCCGGGACCTCGCTTGGGAACGAATGCTTGAAAAAGTCGTGGCGAAGTATATCCTCAATTGATGGTCTCTCGTCGGGATTGGTCTTGAGCAGCGACGTTATGAGATCTGCTGCGTCGGCAGAGTATGCCACAGTGGATGGGAAGGTATAGTCGTTGTGCTTGATGCGGTCGTAGACGTCGTTGATATCCTGGCATTGGAAAGGCGGTTTGCCAAACAGCATGGTGTACAGTATGATTCCGCACGACCAAATATCCACCTCATAGCTATGACCCTGATCTTTTCCAAATAGGATCTCTGGGGCTATGTAGTTTGGAGTACCGCAGATGGTGGTCTTCCTCTCATCAGCCGACTGGAGAATCGTGGCTAGGCCAAAATCACCGATCTTTACGTCCATGGCATGGTCCAAGAAGATGTTGCCCAACTTCAAGTCCCGGTGGATCACTCGACGCTGGTGCATGTAATGGACAGCGCCAAGAATTTGGACTAAGAAAAACCGGGCCTCGGGCTCACTGAACCGCTTGCGAACTCGCAGCATGTCCATCATGGAGCGGTTATCGCACATCTCCAGCAGGATATACACGTTAATATCGTCCTCGAAACAGTCCTGAAAGTCGACAATGTTGGGATGACGCAGACTCTGGTGGATTCCGATCTCGGCAATGAGCTTGGTGCGGGTTTTTTCGGCCTTCAGCGACGCTTTAGCGACCGTCTTTGCTGCGAAAATACGCCCACTGTCATCCTTGACCTGGAAGCACCTGGCAAAACCTCCTTCACCGAGGCACGATCCTCGAAGGTAGTCACGGCCGGCACGGGTGCGGATAACCTGTGGTGGGGTCTTGCACAGAGCCGACAGCTTCTCCTTCTTCTTCTTCGGCTTGTTGGTGTCAGTCGGCTGTAAGGCAATCATTGTTGTGAAGTACAATCAGCCTTGCAGTCAGTGTTGTGAAAGCAAACAAATCCAGTAAAAATATCAAGTATGAAACAACCGATTCACCAACTGTGATAGTGGTGGTGTTCTCGTCTACTCCGTAGTGACGTTATACGGATAAAATGAAGCACTGCAACCGATTCCTCAACTAGTAGTACTGATCCAGTCCAAGGGATTGTTGATTTCGCTGTGCAATGGAAATTCAGTCCAGCTAGTAAACAATATCCTCAATTATAAATGGTATTCTAGTTCAATTCCTTGATATTGTTTCAGTGCAAGTGCAATACAAGCTGTCAGATCAAGTGAGCCTGCAAACACACACAACAACACAATGGGGCTGTTTACATGCTTCCTGATTCGGAACCCGCTGCACGGCTGGCTGCAGCCTATATGCACTGGCCAGATGCTTTTTTCCAAACAGATCCAGACAATCAACAATAATTTAATTTCAAGTGGCCCGCAGCGGATTGCTATGCGTAATGCTGTCTATGGGTGCTTGAGGTGTGCTGTCAGACAGTGGCTTCTTGATGATGTAGTAGCCTGTCGAGTCGACTAAGTATAGTGCAGTCGATTTATATCTCCCGAAACAGAATATGTACAGGCGTGAACTGCACAGGTTATATATACGAGTCACACAGCACGTCAAAAAAAAAGTAGTTTGTAAGAACACACTGTCATGGTCAACATCTACGAGTACCAGCCAGGATTTTTCGTGCAAAGCGACCATAGCACCGATCACGCGGATTTCCGTTATCTAGAGAGTGCGTTTGGTCTGGCCAAGCAAGGTTGGCACGAGGTTATAGAAGAGCTTGGCCAACTGGAAGCGCGCCATCCAGACTCGAGGTTCAAGCTGCTTTACTTGGGACGCCATGGCCAGGGATACCATAACTTGTGCATCGAAAATTACGGGAGAGAGGCCTATGACAGCCACTGGTGCACGCGAACGTCTGACGGGACCATTACGTGGGGTCCCGACGCCGAGCTGACCGAGCTCGGAGTTCAGCAGGCAAAGGCAAACCATCCTGCTTGGGTCCAGCAACTCGAAAACGGTGCTCCAGTTCCAACGGCTCTGTTCAGCTCACCGTTCACGCGGTCCATCGATACCATGATCCACACTTGGGACGGTATACTGCTACACAAGCTGCGACCACTAGTTGTTGACAACCTGCGCGAGATCAACGGCTACGAGACCTGCAACAAGCGACGCACAAGATCTCATATAGCATCGAGGTTCCCGTCCGTTGACATAGAGGACGGCTTTGTCGAGGAAGACGAAGCATGGGATCCCACTAGAATAGAGGCTCCTGAAGAGCACGACGCGCGAACCCGCAAGTTTCTGGACAGCCTGTTTTCAGACTGGGATAGCCCCGAGCACAAAGTGGTGTCTGTTACCTCGCACACTGGCACCATTCGGTCGTTTCTGCGGGTCATCGGTCACCGAGAGTTTGAAATCGACACTGGCGGAATGATCCCGGTCGTCATTCGAGCTCGCCGAGTCGATTAGCCCGCTGACTTCTGTCGGTACTGATAGAACTATTAATTTTCCTATTATTTCTCGTATTGCCTTGGTATGATACTTCGGGACCAAACTGACTCGACTTATAGAGGAGTGTCGTTTCATTATTGGCGATTTTTGGACAATCTGAACACGCTTGCTACGCCAACTTCAACAGCTCAGTCATGCAAATATGTTCTAGAAGAGCTCAATCTTTTAAAAAAAGTCACTAATACGTGCTGATTCGATGTCATGTATGATTATGCTATGGCTTTTGCTACGTGCCATGAACATGCCATGACAGTGAATATTTACTACTATCAGCCCAACGTGCGTCTGCCAAATAAAAAAATTTAGAGTATAATTGACACTCACTGTTTATTTGCATGGTTTCTACGTTAAAATTTGATAGATTTTATTAAAATTTGATAGATTTGTCTGATGTCACGGGTGACTTTTAACATAGTGTTGCAGGCAGACTGGCTATCCATAGAGCAAGGTTTTTTCTCCTACCCACTTAGCCTCATCTCAACTTGACTTCATCACATCTTGCAGATCAACAAAGGGCGTGTAACTACCTTCTGCAACAGTGTTGCTAACACGTCTAGCAAACTTAAAGCCAGTTTCGCGCGCCGGTTTATTTGATTGTTTTATTTCCCCGCTTATTTCTCGTTTACGTCGGATATTGTCACCATGCCTGAGCCAACTGATCTGAGCAGCGATGAAGACGCGATTCCTTTGGCTCAGCGATCCCGCGTCAAGCGTGCCTCCATGACTCCTACGCAGTCGCCTTCGAAGAAGATCAAGGTAGAACAGAAGGTAGAGACGACGCGAGCCTCAAAGCAGATCACGCCGAAAGTGAAGGCAGAGCCCAAGGCCAAGGCAACGCCAAAGGTGAAAGCAGAGCCTAAAGTGAAGCAAGTGAAGGCCGAGGCCAAGTCTCAGAAGGTCACCAAGGTCAAATCGGAGACTCAGAAGGTCAAGAAAGAAGCCGTTCGACGAGCTGCGACGCCCAGTGAGACTCCCAGCGGATCCACCCCGGAAGACGACGATGAGGAGGTGTATCGGTGGTGGGATGGTGTTGGCGACAATGATGGTACTGAGAAATGGTCGACCCTCGAGCATAATGGAGTGTTGTTTCCTCCTCCTTATGAGCCTCTGCCCTCCGGGGTCAGACTGCTCTATGAGGGAAAGCCCGTGTATCTGCCGGCTGAAGCTGAGGAAGTTGCTGGTTTCTTTGGCGCCATGCTTGAGACGGACCATGCAAAGAATCCAACTTTCCAAAAGAACTTCTTCACGGATTTTTTGGATGTTTTGAAAGAGGCAGGTGGTGCGTTTGCTGACAGCGCCAAGACAAAACCCGTCAAGATCACATCGTTTGAAAAATGCGACTTTACAAAGATCTTCACTTTCTACGAAGCTCAGCGGGCCGAGAAAAAGGCCATTCCTGCTGCCGAAAAGAAACGCATCAAGGCCGACAAAGATGCCGCTGAAGAGAAGTACAAGACTTGTATTTTGGATGGGCGCAGACAGCCAGTTGGTAACTTCCGCATCGAGCCTCCAGGACTCTTCCGAGGTCGTGGTGCGCACCCAAAGACTGGCAAGCTCAAGGCTCGTGTGCAGCCTGAGCAGGTGACGATCAACATTGGCAAAGACGCCAAAGTCCCAGAGCCACCGGCTGGCCATCAGTGGGCTGAAGTGCGCAACGACAATACGGTGTCTTGGCTGGCGACGTGGAAGGAGAACATCAACGGCAACACCAAGTACGTTTTCCTTGCTCAGAACTCGTCGCTTAAGGGGATGAGTGACTACAAGAAGTTTGAAAAGGCTCGCGAGCTGAAGAACCATGTAGATCGCATTCGAACCGACTACCGCAAGGAGCTGAAGGACGAAGTCATGCTCAACCGCCAGAGGGCGACTGCTATGTATTTGATAGACGTGCTTGCCCTGCGAGCGGGAGGTGAGAAAGGAGAAGACGAAGCTGATACTGTTGGCTGCTGCTCGTTGCGCTACGAGCACGTCACTTTGCAACCGCCCAATACTGTTGTGTTTGACTTTCTGGGTAAAGATTCGATTAGATACTACCAGGAAGTTGAAGTCGACAAGCAGATTTTCAAGAACCTTACCATCTTCAAACGGCCGCCAAAGGGCCCGGGTGACGACGTGTTTGACCGGTTAGATCCTCCCTTGCTCAACAAACACCTTCAGAATTACATGGCGGGCCTCACTGCCAAAGTATTTCGTACCTACAATGCGTCGTATACGATGCAGAAGCAGCTGGAGCTGATTCCAAACACCGGGACTGTGAACGAGAAGGTGGTGGCTTTCAATGCCGCAAATAGAGAGGTGGCTATCCTCTGTAACCATCAGCGGACAGTTGCCAAGACGCATGGAGTCGCGGTGGGTAAGATTGAGGATAGAATTTTGGAGTTGAAGTGGAATAGAATTCGCACAAAGAAAATGATCCTTGAGCTCGACCCGTCTCAGAAGCGCAAGTCACCAGGACTGTTTTCTGATATCGACGCTATGGATAAGGAGACTATTTTGAATATCCAGGCAAAGATCCTGGAACGCGAGAAAGAGAAGATAGAGAAGAAGTTTGTGAGGGACAATGAAAAGCTGAAGGCTGACGGTGAAAAGCTCCTGGACGCTGGAGAACTCAAAAAGCGCCTGCAAGCTGTCGACGAGCTGAAAGCGGAGTTTGCTAAGGAGAACAAGTCTGGCAAGCCCGAGATCAAGGGCAGTGCTACTGTGGAGAAGCTGTTGGCTCAAGTGGCCAAGTTTGATGAGCGTATCACCAATACTCAGCTGCAGCTCAAGGACAAAGAGGACAATTCCACCGTGGCGCTTGGCACCAGTAAGATGAATTATATCGACCCCCGTCTGACAGTGATGTTTTCCAAAAAGTACGATGTACCTATTGAGAAGCTTTTCACCAAAACGCTGCGTGAGAAATTTGCATGGGCCATTCACTCTGCTGATGAAGATTGGCAATTTTGAGATGGCGACCCTGTAAATAAATCTATATATAACGACAGAAACGCGAAAATTTTATTATTGACAAACTTCGTTGTATGGCAATACTATGTAGGTTATGCCACATAAATGTACTGAAAATATTAACATGGTAATAAATGCAAGTTTTATTATTAAGAGCTATCTCACAAACAATGACCATATATAACTGTTGGTACCAAGTTCAAGGCCTCCTTCCTACGAAGTGCGTAGCCACTTTGGTGCATAAGCAGGAGTGTACCTCAGAGCAGGTTCATAAAGTTCAATAAACTTTGTTAAATAAAGAACAACTTGAATAGCAAGAATAAACTGCACTTACCTCCATGTCAGCATCACCTTTTCCGCCAGCAAACTTGCTGTACTCGTCAAAAATAGCCGCCAGCGACCAACCTAGTAACATCTTGCGCATCACTCCGACGAGAACGCCAACTCGGTGCTTACCCTTGTTTGAATGCACAAGAACTGGGTAGTTTCGAGTGTCAAGGAGGATTTCGAGACCTCCAGTGATGGCTGCTTCGTCGTTCTGCACAAACGGTTCCTTCACGCTCTTGAAATCAAACCGGAACAACTGGATGTTTCGTGATGTTGCCCATGCGATGTACTCAGCATTCTCCTCGTCTGGCCGGTCTCCCACGTATCTAGGTTAGTACATCACCGCCATTCCAGCCGGCTTACATTATGGTTTTCAGTTTGAGGTTCTCGAGAAAAGGATAGTTGATTTCGAGAGGGTGTCCGCTTCTGTAGACACCTTCGGCCACCAGTGCAAAGTTTAGAGGAGGCACCAAAGGCTTCATTACAATATCCAGCCCGTCAACTTTATCATCCACACACTCAGAACACCATATATGATAGGTAGTGTACAAGTCAACGCCAATAACGTAGAGGTTACTCGGTGGGCAAGAATAAATCGATGATTAGACAGGAAGTGAAACTAGTACGTAGGCATATGCACATATGCAGGAAGGCACTGATCATAGGCTGTAGACTACAGACACGTCCCAGGTTCAATGTTTTGCAAAAAAAACCTGCAGCCACCTGCATCGAAACCAATCTTTTTGTTGTAGAGGTCATTAAATGGTGCTCTTCGTTTGACATGGACTGGATATATCCAATTTGCCCACGACTGACCAAAATGACGAATTACACCAAAACGAGGGGTTTAATGAGCTAGCTTGGCCCAGCGTTGGCTATTCTGGAAAAGCATTGAGCAAACACAATGATTGGCTGAGTGGCCGAATCCAAGACGATTAGTGAATAAAAATATGGCAATTGATCAGCAGTATTGTGATTTGGCTTATAGCTTGTGAGGTGCTAACTGACTGGTGGCCAGCATATGAATATTGCCTAGTTTGGCAGCTGCACTCTGTACTGGTGATCCATGTATAACGAAGTGTCGACCGTATCACTGACTGATATTTGGCTCGATAGGACCGATTTTTACACTTTCATCTGTAGTTCAAATGAAGCAGACTCACGTGTTGTATTTACTGCGCTGTTTGACATTCTCTCGGCGCGTTGCGTATGATACATAGCAGAATACATAGCACTGGTATTGTACGCTGTCTATATATGCGTTACATGTACGCGAGCTACTAAGCGTGGATAAGTCTTGGCCACGAAGACTCCACTCCACAGCAGAAGGATGAATTAAAACAAATCAAAACCAAAAGCAAGACTAAAAAGAAGAACAAAATCAAAGCAAATACAAAGGCTCCTTTATTGGACACATCTCATATTCCTATAGAAGCTCTAGTAGGCTTCGAAGGCTGTAAGGGCGTCTAACCCCACAATGACTGCACATCTTATTGCCAGATTCGTTAAGCAGCAGCTGTAATGCCATGTGACAGGAAAACTGCGTGAAAACCATCTGCGGTTCATTTTCTCCTGCATTGCGTAATTTAAGTGCCACAATGTCGACGACAACCAGACGTTTCCGACTGCCGTTCTCGACATTCAGTACCCGCAGCTGGCTCGCGCTCCTACGCTCCGCAGGGTTCCCCTCACATCGCTGGGGCTCGCCACGCGCGCCAGTCCTCGTTACAAGCATACGCCGCATGGGTCTTCGCGGGATGGCTTATAAAAAATTCACCCACGTTGGTAGTCACCGTTGAATTCAACAAGTGTCGCTTGTGGATTCTGTGGCTTTTTTTTATTGAACTGGTAGGTTTGCGTCGAGAGAGACGAGCCAAGACGTGTGCTGATACAGAAATGGCTGAACCCATCAGAAACAGGAGACTTGGCGAGCTGGCCAACGCGCCAACCCCTCAGAACACCCCGTCAACCGCAACCTCGTCGTTTGCTGCTCGTGGAGCCGGGTCAGGACAGCCGTCAGTGGCGACTATCCGTGAAGAGGACGGGCTGGCCGCGCTGTCCAACAACCCGGCACTAATTTCCATGATCCAGGGACGTCTGGGGACGCTGGTTGGCAAGCCGTCGGGATACATTGACTCGCTGCCCAAGCAGGTCAAAGACCGGATTTCGGGTCTCAAGGGTGTCCAGGCTGAGCAGGTCAAGCTCGAGGCCCAGTTCCAGGAAGAGCTGATTGCTCTGGAGAAGAAGTACTTTGCCAAGTACGAGCCGCTGTACCAAAAGCGGGCCAAGATCATCCAGGGAGTGGACGAGCCTACTGTGGAGGAAATCGAGGCAGGCAAAGCCATTGAGGAGGAGCACGCGCATGAGCACGACGAAGACGACTCGGACGAGGACGAGGAGGGCGAGTCCAAGGAGAAGCAGGCTGCTGCGGCTGCCGAGGACGACGAAGATGAGGACGAGGTGGATGTCAAGGGCATTCCCGAGTTCTGGCTCACGGCATTGAAGAACCTGTCGCCAGTGTCAGAGACCATCACGGACCGTGACGAGGAGGCATTGGGATACCTGATCGACGTGCGCATGAAATACTTGGATAAGCCCGGATTTGCACTCGTTTTCGAGTTCAGAGAGAACCCGTTCTTCACCAACAAGACGCTGACCAAGAGCTACTACTACAACGACGAGCCGGGCTATGGCGGAGACTTTATTTATAACCATGCCGAGGGCGAGGACATCAACTGGACATCGCCTGAAAACAACCTGACAGTACGCATCGAGAAGCGCAAGCAACGCAACAAGCACACCAAGGCGACCCGTACTGTCGAGAAGACCATTCCCACCGATAGCTTTTTCTCCTTCTTCTACCCGCCAAAGGCCCCCGCCTACGGTGAGGACGGCGACGAGGAGGACGAGGAGGAAGAAGACGAGTATCCCGAGGATCTGGAGCATCGACTGGAGCTCGATTACGAGCTTGGTGAAGACATCAAGGAGAAGCTGATCCCGCGGGCCATTGACTGGTTTACTGGTGATGCGCTTGCCTACGAGGATGTCGACGAGTACGAAGGCTTTGACGATGAGGATGAAGACGAAGAGGAAGACGATGATGATGATGATGATGAGGAGGACGACGATGATGACGAGGATGACGATGATGATGAAGAAGGCGCCGCCAAGCCTGGTGATCAGAAGCAGCCCGAGTGCAATCAGTCTTAGTATCCGGTATATATTTATACTATATACATCAATGTAATTGTGGGAGTGTTAGTTCGTTAGACAGTACTATTGTGATGAAGTGAAACTTGACTCGAAAGCAAACTATAAATGAAGGATTATCTCGGAATCGAAATCTGGTTTTGAAATTATCATTCGAGGCGCGTGTAGAATGTTCGCTAGTAGGCTGTGCTGTCAACAATCGACCTCTTTCACAGACTGAATATGGATCTGTCACTTCCTGCACTGCAGCTGAGTTTTTCAATTTAGCACACCACACACACAGAGGCACGCGTTGAAATATACCAGCCGAAACTGCTGTTGAAAAATTAAATACTTGATTCATAATTTCAGCTTACTAAATTTGTGCATACGAACGGGAAGCTCGAACGTCAACTGCAAAGCAGTTGCAATATCTGGACGGATTCGCGGAAATTGGTACTTCTTGCCATGTATTGGCATGAAAGCTGATTAAACTATGATTAGGAAATCAGAATACCGAACTGCATTGTTCATGCATCTCCTCACCTTCGCGGTTGCTTGTAGTGCTGTAGTTAAGCGATTTCTGAGCAGATTCTGAAAAAATTGAGGAAGAAAGGCTACATGGTGGAAGACAACGAGTGCTTTATTTATTGGACAAATCGACAGCCAAAGAGCTCATTTAGACTGCCATTATGGTGACGGCGGCGGCGCTTGTGCTGCGCTTTACCCCTGAGGTGAGATTCCTGTTTTAGCCGTGCTGGAATATACCCAACTCTGCATACATGAAATTGCCCCGCAGATTTTTCAACATAGTCACAGAACACTACTTGTTTTACTCAACATCTACAATATATACCGATGAAATTCATCCAAAGCGACCAAATCCTGGACATCCCCGAGGGTGTCACCGTCAATATCAAGTCAAGGCTAGTTACTGTGACTGGTCCTCGAGGAACACTCACAAAGAACCTGCGACATGTTGATGTGACTTTCAAAAAGCTGTCAGACAAGCAGGTCAAGCTGTCCGTACATCACGGAGACCGCAAGCACGTTGCGTCACTGCGAACTGTCAAGTCATTGATTTCCAATCTCATCACTGGTGTCACTAAGGGCTACAAGTACAAGATGCGCTATGTGTATGCGCATTTCCCCATCAATGTTAATCTGTTGGAGAACGGAACCGTGGTTGAAATCCGAAACTTCTTGGGAGAAAAGCAGGTACGAACTATTCACGTACTCGATGGCGTCACAGTGGAAATCTCTACTGCGCAGAAGGATGAGCTTGTGTTGACTGGCAATTCGCTGGAAAATGTGTCGCAGTCTGCTGCCGATATCCAGCAGAGTTGCCGGGTACGCAACAAGGATATTCGAAAGTTCCTGGATGGTATCTATGTTTCTGAGCGAGGCACTATTGTCGAGGAGGAAGCGTAATTTGTAGTATTTATCTAGTGTAACAGGCCCGCTATGTCTTGGCGCAAAACAAGACGGTGATTTGAGGAGACTCGATCGTTCATACTGTAGTCTCGCTGAGCCGGCTGGTTCGCATACTCATATACCCGCACATTTGTACATATATTTATATACCCATATACCCACTATACCTGGAGTTTAAGTGATCGGATTTGGTCTGTCATATAATTATAGGAATTGTGTTTAACTTAATTAAATAAAAAGAACATCTTTGATTTGAGATTATACTTTTGGTAGTAACAAATTCAAGAATTGTTGCAGACAGTAAACATTATAGACGTTATAACTGGATTGCCTATTAGTAGACTGATGTAGATATTTATTTCAGCTTTGATTGACATCGGTTTAGTAGATATCCTTTGCATTCGAGAGATGTATTATCTGTGATAGTAATAAGCATGAAACCTACGGATTGGATGATCTGTTGTACGTAACAATGAAAATTGATACCCAGATTTTAAACAGCAAGTAACATTCATGGATCAAAACAGGAGTGCATAAAGAAGAAGCGATAGAGACAAGCGTGAAAACGGAATTAACAGGCTGAAAGGGTAGTGAGTGCTCAACATTTCTCAACCCAATAAATCTCATATAAAACTGCAATATCGGCAGATCCAGTCGATAAGCACGCATCGTCGTCAATTCAAAATCAAATTCTTCTACGAGAACCATTGACAATCAGTATATGCATTGTTTACTCAGAGTTGATACGATCAAGAGTCTCTCGGCCGGCTTTGGTGTAGAGCCACTTGTTGTAATTGTTGGCCTCAGTCCAGATGTAGTAGTACAGAGCGACGGGAGTCAGTATGTAGAATGCCTGGGCTCGCACTCGTCGAATAGTGTTGAAAATGCCAGCGTGGAACGCTCCGTGCCATGGGTTCTGGGCATTAGCAGAAACCGCGTATCGAATGATGTATTTCTGCTTGGGGCCAGCTAATATTAGCGACATCCGTCAATTATGCAATCGCCAACTACTCACCAAAAGCACCCCACCAGCCCATATAGCTTTTATGTCCATCTCCTCCAGCCATCTTTACAGTTCAAAATGTCTAGGTAAGACTGAGTGTAAAATGAAAAAGACCTGTTCTATTGGCTGAGGCTGCAGGCTGATATATTCGCAAGCCTATGTGGTACGCGCATCACTTCGGTGAAACTTGGCTCATAACCGTTTCTTTGGCAATATACCGTTGAAAACTTCACTGAACTCAATTATTTCGCTTAAAATGTGTAAAGTGACTCTTGGGATTTTATTCAGCTAGTATTATATGTTTATCAGTCGAGTTTCTGGGCCAATTGTGCAGCCGACTTAGGAACTTTCATCTGCAGGCTCTAACAGTGAGTTAAAAAAACCCCACATACTTTAACAAGTGTTCATTATTATTGTGAACATCGACATTTATTATTAACATAAAATTGACATATTATTGTAGATTAATTAGATATGCCGTATAATTATAATATGCAGCACTTCGTTCCAGTCGGATACACGTACAACACCCAATCACAAACTATAGCGGAGTCGCAAGCTGTTTGATACTGCTGGATCAAGCCTTGCCATAACAACTTCGTCCCAGTTGGAGATATAGCCCTTATAACCGTCCAGAACTTTGGAGATCAGCATAGCCAATTGAGGACTGGGTTCCATGTAAATAGCCAGAGTGTTTACAAATACGAGTAGCAGTCTTTCATCAGACAGAGCAGACGGGTTTGCACCCACGATATGGCACATTCCCTGGAATGAGCTATCCTTCTCATCGTTTTCCTCCACATGCCTAATGTTTCTGCACCACTTCTCCATGAAAAACTCAACATGAGGGGCAACTACTTCAGCATGCGTTATACCAAACCGACCAATCGAAATGGCAATGTTTTCAAGAACAATAGACGAGCTCGACCGGTGGAATACCTGGACCATTCTTTCCAGCAGCTGCAACACATATGGTGCAAACGCTTCACGCGATGCCCGAAGGGAGATCTCTCCCGCTGACCACACAGCATTATTGCAAACACTTGATGCTCCTGCGTCTGAAGCGTCCACCTGCGGAATCAACGCGGCCATGATGTGCTCTAAATATGGCTGGACCTGATCATAAGTATTGATGGCCATATCTCCTAGTAATGCAAATGCAGATTGGCGGACCGCGTAGTAGTTGATATGGAAACTCGAAAGCATAAGCTGAACAAGATGGGGTTGCGACTGGGAAATTAGTTGCGATGCATGGCCCTGGAGCCCCTGCACAATGCCATCCACAAGATCCAACGCAGTGATAAGATAGTCTCTATCTTCTTCTAACACATAATTATTACCGCCCTGTTGGTCCAGCAATATCTGCTGGTGAATGATGTTGAGGCATCTTTGGTAAACTGTCACAGCAAAAGGTGCGAACTTGTCACCGACAGACGCAATTATGGTCGACAAGCATGCTGACAGACTCACAATCTCGCGGCTGTCATCCGGCAGTTTCTGCCATCTATCAATCAGAAGAGGGAGCAGTACCTTGGAAAATCGCGAGTCTTCCAAGTCATCTGGGACGCTCTCTGCCAGCACCAGTAGCGTGTCATATAGGGCAATCAGATTCTTTGACTTGTACTTTTGCAAGCAGTGACCCAACTGCTGTAGAATCACTTCCAGATATGGCTGTAGCTGTTCTCGAGCATACTCGGTGAATGTTCCGAACGCTGCACAAGCAGCTGCCTGAACCTTTTTGTTTTTATCCATGCAGCATCTCAGCATGCCTTCAACAACCGGCAGAAGAAACTCCCTGCTGCCAGACGCTGTCGTTTCAGTTATCCATTCGCTGTACCTCCCCAGGGTCCAGCAAGTGATTTGACGTACCGCAGCAGAACTGTCGCTCATGCGTTGAATCAAGAACCCCACAAGCTCAGGCAGGTTAACGGACATTTCAGAAGCACATCCTTCGGCAATGGCACCAAATGCAAGGATTGCTGCTTCCCTCACAGTCCATTCTTCAGAAACTACGTTTTGCTTCAAGAATGGCATCGCAATTTGCAGCACCTGTGATGGATATTTTACCGCAAACCCATCAAGCGCAGCAGCAGAACATTTTCGAAGCGTCCACTCATCCAATGCGTCTTCATCGTCATCATCGTCATTCACATCGTCATCGTCGTCGACATCGCTGCCATTGCCATACAATGCATGGCTAGGTCTTGCGGTGCTGCTAGTCGACTCATCATCTTTGCGTTGCTCAATTGCATGCGTTCGAGATCTCGCATTCACAGGGCGGATATCTTCAATTTTGTCTTCCTCCTGCTCATCATCTTCCTCAATTCCTTCCAGCACGAACCTCTCCATCTCACTATATACCATAGTGGACAAGATGATAGGGATTATGCGAGGTAAATGGTGTTCGACAAGCTCAGGCGTCAGCGACGATTCCGACAAGCAAAGTACGAACTCGCAGCCCTCTGTCGCGAGACCCGAGTCTTCGTCTTTTATACAATGCAAGCAGTAATTTACCACTCCTTCTAAATGTGGCATCAGTTTCTCAGGGCGCGTTTCGAGCAACATGACAAATGCAGAGCAAATGTTCTTGCGGATACTGGTATCAGAATCATTGGCACGCTGAAACAAAGCCGACAGAAATTCATCCATGTGGATTAGCAATGGTTGCGAGTTGATAAAGATGAATTGACACAGGCAGAATATGCTCTGGCTTCGAACCTCTGCAGACTTGGATTGTGTGAATTGCAGAAATTTCGGAATCATGTAGACCAGCGGTCGCTCGCCATTTATCTCCTTGTCCAAATGTTCAGCAGAATCTTCACAGATTTTTGCCAAAGCACTCATTGCGCTTTCCTGAGCTCGTACATTATCAGGAGACTCGGCCATAGTCATTAGGTTTGAAAGCACTTCTGGCCATCCACTGATACCTACTGTCGCAATAATAGTAGTAATGACATTGCCAGACACATTGCGCACTAAAGATACGGGGTCTAGCAGCCCCTCTAGCATCCTGGCCTTGACATAGGCCCTGACATCTTCTGGAAGATCTCTAAACCGAAGCCTGATATTATTCTTTAGCAACAGGCCAGCAGTGGCTCGTATATCGTGCCCGACATTAGCAGACGTATTAACAAGCAGGAAACTCAGATAGCGCTCTAGGTCTGTCTGCGACTTGGCCTCTTCTAACGAGTTACGAGCAGCCTCCCGCAATCGACGGTCGGGAGATGCGCTTTGGCTGAGAACATGGACCAGTTGCTCTACAGCATGTGGTTGTGGAGTCCAGTCAGCCATCTGGAATTAAAAGTTATCAATGCAAATTACCAACAAGTCTCGTCAAAATAATACAATGGAACAACTTTTATCGGGCCCTATTTCAAGCTCCTCAGAAAAATGCTGACAGTCAAACTGGCACCTTATCCCAGTTTTTTACTCTCTTCTTGGATGCAACCTATCAGGTTTTTTTAAGCCAAAGACAGGTTGTCTGAAAATTGAAGTGAGGCTGGCCAGATGTACTAATAGCCTTAAGTCGTATCAATTAGCATTGTAATGTACGGCTGGCGTGGGGATGATTTACCCCTGTCAGAAAACCTCTCGTAAATAGATCTGTAACGACCATTAAAATTGAGGTGTACGTTTAATTCAGTCCGTGAAATGTCAGTTGTTTGTTTTATAGACTCTGAACGTATATTGTGAAGGCACTGATTGTATCATTTAAATGGATTGAACGCGCACACACGCACACTATTGTTATAGGATTTTTTTAGCCACTCGTATTATGTATATCTTCTTCATCTTTTCCGTCTAAGCTCTAATTTTTCAAAGTTGCCGGTAATGAAGTATCCATTTTTTCCATTCAGAACATCCTCTTGCCTAAACGAATGACTAGTAAGAAATTCATGCTACAAAGAGGTGACATTGCCCTCTAACCCCAGTGAAAGTTACAGACAAAATCCCAGTTTGCAATTGATATATATTCATGTCTTGCTTTACATTTAATCTTGTAGATTAGTAAGTTAAGTTAAATTTATTGTTCGAAATTGATTTTGCTCATGTTAACCAGGTTAGATGTTACGTATGCAGGAGCCACACGGTTTTTGATTTCTCGTCTCGACTGCATGAAGAGAGGATGAAGCGAGAGAATCTCGCTAGACTACTAACTCCGTTCAAGCTGCTGCCAGTACAGAGCGCATCTTCCATTGTACCATCTACACAGTTTCAGGTACAACGGGCAGCAGAGTTCTTCAACAAATGTGAAGTTAAACTGGGTACTATTGTCTCGGATATTCGTAGATTCGAAACATTTGGCAATACTCCAGAGGTTCTAATCCTTGGAAGAAGTAATGTCGGCAAGTCAAGCTTGGTCAGTTCTCTTATAGCACCACTTGGAAAAGACAAAGAGGTCAAATCCGAGAAACAATATGCTAGAATCTCTAGCAAGGCAGGATTTACAAAAACGATGAACTTTTACACATGTAGTCGAAAACTCCGCATAGTTGATACGCCTGGATACGGATATGGGTCGCAGAAGTCTCATGGAGACCTTGTCCTAGGATACTTGAAAGAGCAAACAAATTTGAAGAGAGCGTATGTCCTTGTGGATGGATACGTTGGCATCAGCCCTAATGACCAACACATATTCCAACTGTTAAACGATAACGGTGTTCCCTGGCATATGGTTCTTACAAAGCTGGACAAGCATATTCGCCACCCCGAGTCAGTAGAGCGCAAAGGCAAAACGCTTCCAGCAGTCTCTAAAGCAGATACAGACCTGATTAATAACATTGTGCACTCGGCTTTGCAAGTTGTTGAAGGCATGAGCCACACTCCGGATGCCAAAGGCGGACTTGGAACCGTAATTGAAGAAGTGTTTGGCACCTGTGCACATAAAAGACTGAATTTTCTCGGTGTAAATGAGTTGCGAGCATCCATACTACGAGTGTGCGGATTTCTCTGACTTATTTGATGCTTCTGCCGGGCAATTTACACATCATAAGACATTGAACCGTGTCTTATTGAACAGAGTCCTTGTTGTACAACAAGCGATTATTTATTTCCCAAATCACTAGAAACCATTGTACAGTATGTATTAAAATGCATTTACTCACGTCTTCATAACAAGACATTCTGCCTACGAAGAAACGGTCAAATGGAAATCTTCATAATAATACAATAATACATCGAAGGGTATCCGATAGTAATCAAACTGTGATCAAGCTGTCAACAGGCATCTCTGGCACGATTGAGGCTTAAAAGCGTCCACGGCCACCAAATCCACCTCGTCCTCCGCGAGAACCGCCACGAGACCCACCAAATCCACCACCAAATCCACCTCTTGAACCACCGCCTCGACTGAATCCACCACCACCTCGGCTAAAGCCTGCACCACCGCGACCACCTCGGCTGAATCCCGCACCGCCACGACTGAATCCGGCTCCACCTCGTCCTCCTCGACCGCCAGCCGGCTTCCTGATCTTCGCTCCCGCAACTTTGGGCTTTGGAAGGAATCGATCTAAAGGCAGCAGCTTATCGGTTCCAATATAAAATTTATCGCCAGATTTGAATGAGGTTGCAACAATTCCTTCGCTTGGTTTGATGGTGAAATACACCTCGTTGAGTGGTCCCAAAATTTCGTCCACTTTGCCAACCACAGACTTGTTCTCAAGATATATTGGTGCATTGAAGTATGGAACTTTCGTATTGATTGACCGGCAGACAATATCACCCTCGCATGGATGCACAAATGAGCCCATCTCTACTACAGTATCAGGAGGACCCTGGGAAAAGGCTCCAGGACCGCTACGGCCTCCACGGAAACCTCCTCTTCCTCTATTCATATCGGTAGTGTTAATGCTATAAATTTCACTTCATCAAATATTTTTCAGTCCTAACCTTGCATTGTGGGTAGAGGTTGGATACCCTAACTGGTCGTAGTAAGACCAATTTCTAATACTCAAACTCAGCAGTCTGCTTGAGAATTGAGCGTGGAAATTCAATGATAAATATGTTTTGTTGAAAAAATATCCATTAGATGGGCAGAACTAGTAAATGTATGTCTATTTTCAAGCTTTGTATCGAAAAATTGCTCTGAAAACACACATTCAACTTGGAAGGGTAAGGACTCTAAATCATGGAAATCGACATTGAAATCGAGTTCTCATCACAATAATATGAAAGAAAATGCCGACCAAGAACAGCTGGTTCAGACATTCGAGGAATCATTCGAACAAGGATTCTCTGAGGAGGTGATTCAGTCTTTATTGCCTTACGTTTGTGATTCTCGTTATGCAGAGCTGTTACTGGAGCTAGGATATTTACAGCGCTTATGGCCCAGCTTTGAAGCGTCGTCTAGCGAAGACCACTTTGTCAGTGTATGTGTCATGCTGGCCAAGGAAGCATACTGGGATGAATATGCGGATAAAATTGACATCGTATTCAACAGATCTCTCGAGTACAGCTTAAATGTGTCAGATAAACATTCTCAGCTGGTACTTGAATTCGTAAAGACTGCTGTCTCGCGAATCAATTCGAAAGTGGCTCGCAATCTGGTCGGTCCATTGGTTGGCATAGGCATTTTGGAACACATTCCAGAGGCTGCCCGTATTGATATATTTAGGGAATATGCGTTTGTAGAGAAACGATGGAAGTCGTATTTGAAGAAGGCGACGGACGACACTACGGTATCAAAGAGAAACTGGCTTTCCAAGATTGCCGAGAATATTATTGAGATATCACTGAGAAATGAGACCTCGACAGCTGCCACAGCAAACTACGTTAAAGGAGTACTGGATCTGTTTGCTGCACTGATTTCTCAGTTACCAACTCGGCGATACTCCAATATAGTGCTGCTCTATTTGAATGTTCTACCTGCAGCGAGACATTACGTTGCAAAATTGGATAAAAGGATCCAGAAAAAGCTGAACGCGTCAATCAATGGACTTGAAGTACTTGTGAATACCCCCATTGACGACTTTACTGGCCAGCCACTTTTGGAGACTCAATTGTGGAGTCGTCACGAAAAGTCTATAAAACGGCTACAGAAAATTGCATTCTCAAAGCATAGTGATACGCTCAAGTTATTGGCACTTACAAATTTTGCCTCTATTGAACGAAAAGAAGACCTTTTGGAGCATTTATCCACCTTGCAAAGTGACGAACTTTTGAGGCTGCTGGATGAAGTTGGCGTGCTCAGAATATACAACAACAAAAAAATCATTGTGACTGAAGAATTTCTCCTAGAGTGTCTTGCGAGCAAGTACAAGAGACCTAAGACGATAAAACAGCTGTTTCAGGAATTCCCGCTGTATCCAGACGAGACAGTTTTCTCAAAGGGACCAACCAGATTATATCAGAACGAATTAGGACTGCAGCTCTTGACTATGGAGGACTTAGTGCTTCGAAATTACGATATTTACTATAATTGTCTTACGGAAAAATTGACACACGAGCTTGAATCGTGTTTGTCAAAGCTCAGCATAGACGATGCGAATCGGGACAGCCTGACTTTAAAAAGGTCACTAAGCGATTTGGAGGAAGAGCCTAGCGGTGTGCGACCAAAGCTTAAAAGCTCTAGTCCCAAAGCTGTTGTGATTCAGCAAGAGCCAAAAATGTTGAAGTTAGTGCCAGGGCCGCTTGGGTTGTCAACACCTGCAACTATTCAATTCGAGCTGGCTATATATATGGATGAGTTATCTGGCATGCATTGGGAATCGATGAAAAGTGGGAGCATTGTTTATTTATTTGGTGTAGTAGGTAATGACCATCAGCTGGATTGGGATTACATGCGAACGGGTGAGATTTTGAATCTTGTCGCCAATGATGATGGCCACCGGAAACTGGTTATCAGTTCACAAACCTCTGCGACTACGGCTGAAGAAGCAGAATCCGAAGTTCGCAAACTAAATGTTATCGTCAGGCTGGATGATAGCTTTGTGCGACTAAGATGGCTAAGATTACATGGTGCGTCTTTGCCCGAATGGATTTCAGACGCCTTTCTGGGATTTGGGAATCCTACTTCTGCATCGTCATATATTGAAGGTAATGAGGAACCTGATCCGTCCAGTAACCTGTCAAAACAAGAAAAGCAAGCTGTGGCACAAGGATGCGGTCAGAAGCTCACTACAATCATCAATCCGCCTGGAAGTCGTCCAACTCTAGTGGCGTCGAAAATAATCGCGGCTATGATGAAGTCAGCCGGAAGGACCTTGGTAATCACAAAAACTCAACAACAGTTGGCTCAACTTCTTCATCAGTTAAAGGCAGAAAATGTCCGACAGACAGAGGTTCTGTGGATGACGGACAATCCCAGAGGCGAGTTTGGAGATGTTGTTGCTTTATGGGGCATGAGGAAGCCACTGCTTTCCAAGGTGGATATGCTAGCATCCAGCATGGGAATTGAAGGTGCTCATGGTGATACATGCGAGACTGCCTTGTATTTCTATGACGTGAATGTCAAACGAAAGTGGTTGGAATACAAGCAGGGATCTATAGACTTTCCGTTTAGCAGCTTCTTTGGGAAAACAAAAAAGAAGAATCTTGATGTGCTGTACAGTCAGATAGAAGAGCTTTTTGATGACATCAGGCGGCTGCGCCCTTTTGAGTTTGTGAGCGATGCAGCAGAGTACATGGCTCTAAGCAATTCAAAAGTGGTGGTCATGAGTATAGAATATGCTGAGCAGCATCGAAGTGATCTGCTTAAATTAGATGGCTGGAATTACAGCAGTGTGATTGTCATGGAAGCTGCTGCGATGCACGAGCTCGATATTGTCGCAGGACTCACGTTGCAGCGAGATGCTGAAAGGCTAACACGAGTGATACTATTTGGCGATCATGTCCAAGACGGTAGACATTCGGACAGTACGACAAATATCATATCAAGGCTGACGGAGCTGGGAGTTCCTACAGTGAATCTTGATATTCACGACAGTAGTCCAGCGATTGCGAGTTTGTTCAAGTGGATGTATCCTCGTTGTGAGGCAGTTGTCAGCGACCAGGATTCTGTCAATGCTGGGTTTTTTTATTCGTGCCAGTTCGTTAACGTGGGCGACTATCAAGGCGGCGGAGAGAAATTCGACGATAAACATGGGAACGGGATGATAAACATTGGAGAAGCTGAATACGTTGTGGCATTATACCAGTATATGCGACTGCTGGGTTATCCAGCCAACAAAATAGCCATCCTCACTGCTGGAGACAGCCAGCTAATGACGGTAGAGGAGATCCTAAGCCAGCGCTGCTACGGAAGTACCCGAGACTTGAATATATTTGGCAAACCGTCATCGTTGTCGACGATCGATAAATTTCGGAGCAGCCAGGCAGACTATGTCATTGTCTCAATGGTGCAGACGTCCCAATGCCGACTTCCTTATAAGCTGACAGAATACTGGGAAGGTCTGCGAGTCGCTATCGGACGAGCAAGGCTAGGACTGTATGTGGTTGGCAGAGCATCGCGTATCTCTGGCTTTCCGGCTCCGATCACCGAAGGGCTGCTGAGGAATGAGAATGGAGATCTCGAAGTTGTCCCGGGAGAGCTGTACGGGCGTCCACAGACGACACGGTCCGCTACGTCAATGCAGGGATTGGCACATTTTGGCCAGTACGTGTACGAAATGACCAACAGCCGCTACGAGTACGAAGCGAAGCGCAAGAAGTAGTATCGTCGAGAGACGAGACCACTAGACTCAGCCAGCGAGTGGTAGGCGGTTCAGCTTTTGTATTTTGCAACGCAGTATGTTTCTAAAAAGGAATAATCAAGAAATTGGAAGAAATTGATCGGATATCATGACTTGCTGTCGTATATTCAGGTTGCATGATTCTGCTATCTGTTTGTGGGTGAACGAAGTTGGCCATTTTCGTCTATTTGCACTGACTCACTGTTGCTACCCAATGGAGATCATGGTACCACACATGACTGTCCAATTCGTATATTGGTCTCTTTACGTGGTGTGCGGGGAGTGCGGGGTCTACACTTCTGACCCCATACTGAAGCTTATTTTATGTAAATTACTCACACTGCCATTTCAGAGGCAATTAGTATTTCAGCTATAATTGCTTTAATTAGTTGCACCTAAATAGAAAAAACCTGCAATTCCTCCATCAAAATCAAAAAAAGACATTAATCTAACGAGCTGCTTTAATCTCCCGACTGCGGCCCTCATCTTACTTCCTCCGATCTGTGGGGGGTCGGTGAGCCACCGGAGCTGGCAGCGGCTGGCGACGAAAACCACCCGGTCTATTTTCGCTACACCCGATAAGCTCCCCCACAAAATGGGGGACGGCATTTAGACTATGCTCATCGCGCTCATTACAGCAGCGGTATTGCCGTTGACGCGCTCCGAGACGTCTCCGAGTTCGTGGGCCATTTGGCGGTCAATTGCTGGCCAGTCGCCCCCATTCGGCCGACTGACCACAACAGGTGCGCCACCCTCCTGTATCGGCAGCCTCTGCAAATGCCGCCCGGCAATTGGCTCAACTGGGCGCTGCGATAGACTCCAAACTCACCCAGAGCCTGCAGCCACACCAAACCCACAAGATTGCTGTGTAGACAAGCGGCATATACATAAAGCACTTTGTCTGGCGTGTGGGACTAACTTCTTACCATCGACATTGCAACCATGGAAGAGTCGTTTTCGGAGCTGTCGTCGCTCGACAACATCCGCGCGGGGTCCACGCTGCTGGGCTCGATGAACAAGATACTGGGTGCGTGGTGGTGGTCGTGGTAGTTGGCTGGACTTGAATCTAACTGTAGTTGCCAACCGAGGAGAGATTCGTATGTGACATGATAGTGGAGGCTGGAGCGAGCAATTGTACTGTAATGAGACTGGCTTGAACAAACCAGGCTGCTGCTGATGGATGCTGGCTGCTACGGACTGCTACTGATCTGCTGGGGCGGCCATATTGGCTTATAATAAAACTGGCATGATGATATATTGGCTTAATTGAGATTGGCAAGCCCGAGTTCTCCGAGTCCATGAAATAGACGTCGATTCTGCGATTCACAAATTTTGCAGTGACTCAAGATCATCCACCGGAGAAAAGGAATGAGTAATTGATGGACAGTTGCTGTTGCAGTTGCGTCGACTGCGACGTCCACCGCTGTCACGGATACTCCGTGCCGGCACCGGAGCTGCAATTGAGTGGCATACCCGCAAACCACCGACAACACCAGCCTGGCTCCCAGCAGTACGCCCAATTGTTCGACTGATTACCGGTAGCGTGCAATTACCGCTCTGGCACTGATTCCACCAGCTCCAACAAGGCCAGGTTTCGCTAACCAAGTTTCTTTTTGCCCGCTATGCAGCCATTAGAGTGAGTTAAATTTGTTTTTGTGCGTGGCTAACCGCAGATTTTTCGCACTGCCCATGAACTGTCAATGCAAACCGTGGCCATCTATGCCCACGAAGACATATTGTCTATGCACCGGCTAAGTATGTTTTTTTTTGACGCTGCCATGCATTGAGTTTTCTAGTGCCAATGGTTTGTTTGTATCTCAGTGCTAACCTCAGAGGCCGATGAATCGTAAGTGACTCTTTAATTTTTTTTTCGCATCCGTCCGTCTTTTCCGGTTTGGGAAGGCGTTGTATGCATGCTGCAACCTTTATGTCAGAGACACACATGCTGACTGTTCAGTTACGTCATCGGAGAACATGGCCAGTTCACGCCAGTGCAGGCCTATCTGCAAATTGATGAGATTATCAAGATCGCAAAGACCCATGGCGTCAACATGATCCACCCGGGCTACGGATTCCTGTCGGAGAACTCTGAATTTGCTCGCAAGGTCGAGGAAGCAGGCATTGCCTGGGTCGGACCTCCTGCAGAGGTCATCGACTCGGTTGGAGATAAAGTTTCTGCCAGAAACCTCGCTGCCAAGTGCGGTGTTCCCACTGTGCCAGGTACTCCTGGTCCAATTGATAATGTCGAGCAGGCTGAGGAGTTTGTGGCCCAGTACGGGTATCCTGTCATCATCAAAGCCGCTTTTGGCGGTGGAGGTCGAGGTATGCGAGTGGTCCGCGAGGGTGAGGATATCCGAGATGCTTTCAATCGTGCTGTGTCGGAGGCCAAGACTGCGTTCGGAAATGGAACGGTGTTCATTGAGCGGTTCCTCAACAAGCCCAAGCACATTGAGGTCCAGCTGCTTGCCGACGGGGCTGGCAACGTCATTCACCTGTTTGAGCGTGACTGCTCAGTGCAGCGACGACACCAGAAGGTGGTCGAGATTGCGCCTGCTCTCGAGCTCCCGTTGGCGACGCGCGACGCCATTCTGGGCGATGCTGTCAAGCTTGCCAAGACGGCACACTACAGAAATGCTGGCACTGCCGAGTTTCTGGTGGATGATCAGAACCGCCACTATTTCATTGAGATCAACCCGCGAATCCAGGTGGAGCACACCATCACAGAGGAGATCACAGGCATCGACATCGTAGCTGCCCAGATCCAGATTGCCGCTGGCGCTACGCTGAAAGATCTGGGCCTGTCCCAGGAGAGGATCACCATCCGTGGCTGCGCTATCCAGTGCCGTATCACCACCGAAGACCCTGCCAAGGGATTCCAACCTGATACCGGTAAGATTGAGGTGTACAGATCGACTGGTGGAAACGGAGTTCGACTTGACGGTGGCAGCGCTTTTTCAGGCGCCGTCATCTCTCCGCACTACGACTCGATGCTGGTCAAATGCACCTGTTTAGGTTCTGTCTTCGAAGTTGCCCGACGCAAGATGCTGCGAGCACTGATTGAGTTCCGTATCCGAGGTGTCAAGACCAACATTCCCTTCCTGTTGACGCTGCTGACCCACCGAACCTTCATTGAAGGCAAGTGCTGGACCACCTTCATTGACGACACGCCTCAGCTATTCGACCTTGTGCGGTCCCAGAACAGAGCCCAGCGAATTCTGGCATACCTCGGCGACCTTGCTGTCAACGGCAGCCAGATCAAGGGCCAGGTAGGCATTCCCAAGCTCACAACTGCTCCTATTCTTCCTGAGCTGTTTGACGCCAGTGGCAAGCCCATTGACGTGACTGTGCCGCCCACTGGTGGCTGGAGGAAGGTGCTTGTCGACGAGGGCCCCGAGGCGTTTGCTAAGGCAGTCAGGAACTACAAAGGTACCTTGATCATGGATACGACCTGGAGAGACGCTCACCAATCGCTTCTGGCAACTCGGGTGCGAACCTACGACTTGTTGGCGGTGGCTCCTCAAACAGCACATGGTTTAGCGGGTGCATTTGCTCTCGAGTGCTGGGGAGGCGCCACGTTTGACGTTGCGATGCGGTTTTTGCATGAAGACCCGTGGGAGCGACTCCGCAAGCTGCGAAAAGCGGTGCCCAATATTCCTTTCCAAATGCTGTTGCGAGGCGCCAACGGTGTGGCCTACTCGTCGCTTCCGGATAATGCGATTGACTACTTTGTGGCAATGGCGAAGAAGTACGGGGTTGATGTATTCCGCGTGTTTGATGCTCTCAATGACCTAGAACAGCTCAAGGTGGGAGTCGACGCCGTCAAGAAGGCTGGTGGTGTAGTAGAGGCTACCATCTGCTATTCAGGAGATATGCTCAACCCTGACAAGAAGTACAACCTGCAATACTACTTGAAGACCGTCAAGGCGATTGTCGAGATGGGCACTCATATTCTGGGTATCAAAGATATGGCTGGAACTTTGAAGCCTGCAGCTGCCAAACTGTTGGTTTCGAGTATTAGAAAGGAGTATCCTGACCTGCCTATCCACGTCCATACACACGACTCTGCCGGAACCGGTGTTGCTTCCATGGTTGCGTGTGCCCTGGCGGGAGCTGATGCTGTAGACGCTGCATCTAACAGTATGTCTGGCATGACTTCGCAGCCCTCTATCTCTGCTTTGCTGGCTTCCCTTGAAGGATCTATTGACACGGGATTGAATGTCAACCACGTCAAGGCGCTTGACAGCTACTGGGCTCAAATGAGACTTCTGTACTCCTGCTTTGAGGCTGATCTTAAGGGACCCGATCCGGAGGTTTATGAGCATGAGATCCCTGGTGGTCAGCTCACCAACTTGATTTTCCAGGCTCAACAAGTAGGTCTGGGCTCGCAGTGGGCTGAGACCAAGAAAGCTTATGAGCAGGCGAACGACCTGTTGGGTGATATCGTCAAGGTGACCCCAACATCCAAGGTGGTGGGAGACCTTGCTCAGTTCATGGTTTCGAACAAGCTCAGTCCGAAGGATGTCGAGGAGCGGGCCAGCTCTCTTGATTTCCCCGAGTCGATTCTTGATTTCTTCCAGGGGCTCATGGGCCAGCCATACGGTGGGTTCCCCGAGCCACTGCGTACCAACATCCTGAAGGGCAAGCGAGAACCATTCCTTGTGCGACCAGGAAAAATGCTGCCGCCGTTGGATCTGGTGGCCATCAGGAAAGACCTCGAGAAGAAGTTTGGTGAGATCAAGGACTACGACGTTGCTTCTTATATCATGTATCCCAAGGTGTTTGAGGATTACAAGAAGATCGTTGAACAGTATGGAGATCTCAGTGTTGTCCCCACTCAGGTATTCCTTTCACCGCCGCCTATTGGCAAGACGTTTGAAATCAATATTGCGCCGGGAAAGCTGTTGGTTCTCAAGTGTGCTGCTGTTGGAGAGCTGTCTTTACAGACTGGTACTCGGGAGGTCTACTTCGAGCTTAACGGTGAAATGCGAAAGGTCACCATCGACGACCGAACCGCTGCTGTTGAGACAGTCAGCAGACTCAAGGCTGATCCTCACAACCCCAATGAGGTAGGTGCACCTATGGCTGGCGTTGTGGTGGAGGTTCGTGTTAGCGATGCCACCGAGGTCAAGAAGGGAGACCCTCTCGTGGTTTTGTCGGCTATGAAGATGGAGATGGTGATCAGTGCTCCAGTGAGTGGCAAGGTCGGATCTCTACTTGTGAAGCCTGGCGACTCTGTGGATGGTTCTGACCTTCTTCTCAAGGTTCTCAAAGCCTAGTTACGGGTTTATCAACGAATACTGAATAGACTATTTCTTTGTATGTACTACCACCACCACCACTAAATTCGACCATCGATCGCTCTAAGCTGCATGTCGTCGTAGATATCACAATAATAAAACACAATTGAAATTAGCCATTATACATATTACTCCTAGCGTCTAGTTTTCGGCCAATTCTTCCTCATAGTACTGGCCATCGGTAGGCTCCTCAAGATACTGATCTGCACCATCATCGTATTCATCACCCAAATCGTCGTTGATATCTGCATTCTGGTACTGCTGATACTCCTGGATCAGATCGTTGAGGTTGGACTCTGCCTCGGTGAACTCGGCCTGCTCCATGCCTTCACCCGTGTACCAGTGCAGGAAGGCTCGTCGCTTGAACATGGCAGAGAATTGGGCTGATGTTCTGCTGAATAGCTCCTGAACGGCAGTAGTATTGGCAATGAAGGTAGCAGAGGTATTGAGGCCCTTGGGAGGGATATTGCACACCGACGTCTGGAAGTTGTTGGGGATCCACTCGACAAAATAGGCCGAATTCTTGCTCTTTGCCGCGTACATAGAGTCTTCTACTTCTTTTGTGGCCACCTTTCCCCTGAAAATGGTGGAAATGGTCAGGTATCGACCGTGGTACGGATTACACGCTGCCATCACGTTGGCAGGATTGAACAGCTGCTGGGTAAGTTCGGGAACTGTGAGGTTGTGGAATGCCCTCGAGCCCTTGGAGAACAGTGGAGCAAAACCAACCGTGAAAAAGTGAAGTCGAGGGAATGGCACCAGGTTGACTGCTAGTTTCCGAAGGTCACCGTTAAGCTGGCCAGGGTATCTCAAGCAGGTAGTGACACCCGACATCACCATCGCAATCAGCTGGTTGAGCTCAGTGTGGGTAGGCTGGTTGATGCCGAGGGTCTTGGAGCAAATGTCGTACAGGGCCTCGTTGTCAAGACAGTAGGTAGCGTCCGAGTTCTCCACCAGCTGGTGGAACGACAACACAGCGTTGTACGGCTCGGTGACGGTGTCAGAAACCTTGGGAGACGGCAGCACCGAGTAAGTCGACAGCATCCGGTCGCTGAACTCCTCCCGGATTCGCGTCAATAGCAGCGTTCCAAGACCACTGCCAGTTCCACCGCCCAGCGAGTGCGCCACCTGGAATCCTTGCAATGAGTCTGCCTGCTCGGCCTCTCGACGTACTGCATCCATAACAGTGTCCATGAGCTCCGCACCCTCGGTGTAGAATCCCTTGGCCCAGTTGTTTCCCGCCCCACTTTCTCCTGCAATCAAGTTGTCGGGGCGGTAGATATTGCCTAGCGGACCGCTGCGAATGGAGTCCAGGGTAGCAGGCTCCAGGTCTACTGCTACAGCACGAGGAACATACTTTTTGTTGGACGCCTCGGAGAAAAACACGTCCACTCGGTCAGTTGCGATCGAGGCACCTTCTCCAAGACTGTTGTAGTACAAATTTTCGGACGGGACAATGTGGCCTTCCTGGTCGAGACCATGCTCCTGGATAATGGTGTTCCAAAACGCCGTCGATACTTGGTTACTGAAGTTAGACGCGTCATTGCGAATTCAGGACTGCTGCTACGAAACCGGCGACTTGCGACCCAGCCATTGGCACGACATGAAGGCTCCCGTATGCTCCACAGCTGCTGTTGCAAAAGCAATGTCTCCCTCTTCCATGTTTACGGAATCACCCCCTGTTCCAATCTCTAGCAACAGCCAATAGAAAAACAAAAGAAAAAAAATACATACCCTTCAGTTAGAACAGTTACAATCAACCACAATGGTACTTACCAGCTTGACCGCACTGAATCGAAACGATCTCACGCATCTTTACAGCACTATGGTTTCCAAATTACAGCAAGTTGAGTGAGGAGTAATGGGATCTCGACCATCACAACAAACCGCATTTGACCCACCGCCGACCGTTTAGGGTTAAGTAACTCTAATGGAGATAGCTGCTGACGCTTAAAAGACAGCGCAGTTTTGAAGGGAAACAGTTATAAAACGAGATATTTTCTAGTGATAGAGCATTAATTGGGTTTGCTACATTTAAAATGACGTCTGAATGGCTGTTATTCGGGCAATGATGGCTGTAGTTTGTATTGCACCTAATTATTGAACCTGCGTTTCAGACATAAATTGCGCCGTTTACGCCCGCCGCAACAGATTAGCGACCATTTCGTAGTCTGCTGAAAGAAGAAAAAGTTCGGCACTTGCCTGTTTAGTTATAAGTTTAGGACCTTTTTCTTTTTTATGATCAGATGGTTGAAGGTGCGCCTAGTCGAGCACGCCTAGTAGAGCTGTTGCGATATTTGTTTACTACGGGACGTGCATGATCGGCTGCAAGCTGTACACGCTAGTGTTTGGTGTACTGTATTAATAGTATTTAATAATATGATTTCCTCAATCCAGTTCGTAACTTTTTATATGATTTTATGTTTTGTTTTGTTTAACAGACTGATCATTGTTCTTACCACGAATTCCAACTGTTGGAGACAAGAGTTTTCAATGAATTGCAAAGCTTGTAGCAGAAATTGCCTAATGGCCTAGACCGCTTTAGGATTCATTTCGAGTAATATATGAACATGCTGGTAGGGCTGCTTGACTTCTGCGTATTTCAATATTGCACGACTTCGTTTTGCTTGTCTGATACTCGGAATGACAGTGGAATCGATCTATTCCTCGTGCAGCGAGCAGAAATTGAAACAGTATATAGATTCAGTATAATGATACATTAATTCTTCTAGCTACAGCTGGCAGATCTCTGTTAAGAATGCAGAAGCCGCAGCGCCTATGCAACTTTAATTGAGCGTGAGGTAAAGTAAACATCAGCAGCTATTAATTTTGCTTCATGTTGCGAACCCCAATTATCCATCAACGAGAGACAAAGTAAATACCATTTTGTAGCTGACTTCGTGAAGTGATAGCTGTAGTTCGGATTCTAATCTGTGCAGCATATGACGCCGTAGGCCGCCTGTACAGTGCGCTTCTGTCTAGATGTAGGTCGGAAAGCAGCAACTCATGCACCTTACTATGAATCAATAGCAGAAACCACCCAGCCTCAAGCTTTCAGAATACTCATGGAATGTCGAACTACTGTATGAGCCAGAATCGAGAAAAGTAGAACTAAAATACCTGAACGCGAATTCGTATACAGGTAATCGGAACAGGACACATACGTCCACTTTTTCAAGCAATGAGAAAACCAAAAACCAATTCGGGATAGCTGCAAAAAACTACGGCCATGTTTCATGGCCAACGTTTGTTCACAGCTGCGAGTGACCTGCAACACACGCGTTTCACCTGTCACAGCTTTAGCAGCACCTCTTGTTCAGAATGATCAATATCCTGGACTAGAATCGTCACTTTCAGCTACGACGTATACCGGTAGGCGGTTGGATTCGGCTTGATGTAGATGTAACTCGCCGTGGATCAGCTGTACGTGCAGTAGCAGCTGATCCACTGGGGTTGGTTGCGCTTCGTGATCCAGCTGCGCCAGTCGGTGGAGCCCGCCTCCCATACATCCTGCGCTGCAGAATTTCCTGTTTGGCTCTCTGCTTGTCGGCTTGCTCGTTGAGCCTGCGCTGGCGCTCTTCCTCGAGTTGTCGCTGCCGCTCACGCTGAAGACGCTCAACCTCCTGCTTTCGAGCCTTTTCTGCAGCCAGCTGCGCCACAATCTCTTCGTCTTTTGTTGCGCCATGCCAGTTCTTGCTGGACAGCAATCGCTGAGTATGCTCGGTTTGCGACATGATTCGCACCCACATATCGAGCAACTGGTTGGCATTGCGCGACGCTACCAGTACCGACTCCACGTTGGTCTCCGCGACGTCAATGGACTGGATCACCGATTCCACAACACGATTAATGCCCTGCACCTGTTCCAGCTCGGCAGTCAGAATAATGGCGCGGTCTTCACTGGATATCGCGGACGACGGCACGGTGGGTCTAAACGACCCAAGCGCGTCCTCCAACTCGTCTGTTGCCGACATAGCGTCGTCTTGATCCCGCAGTCAGCGACCAGCAATGTATTCCACTGCTACTGCTAATACACCACAAGACAAAGCAAATACCAGTACTTCAGCTGCGATCCGGAATTTGGATTCAGGACTAAAAACAAGCCACTGACAGGATGATGTCAAGAGTCGGTAATAGGGTTTCACAGCTAAGCGCGCTGCTGAGGGCCAGAGCTGAGCACTATGAGTCCGGTCCGTGCCTAACCGAACACACGGAAAACATTGATGCGAGACACTCTAGACGGCAAGCGACGCCTCAGCTGTCTGGACGGGCCCAGCAGAGCTGGGCAAACTCCGGCGACTAGCTCAAGCGATTTTCTCGGCGCGAGCTCTTCCGCAGCACGACTCGAACTTTGACATGCATACGTATAGGTGCAGGTACATGCAGATATGTATTTTAGGTGTTCTCTCACGTTACCCATTGGGGCTACCGTCTAGACGGATTGGGAAACGCGTACTATTTAGGTTCGCCATTGTTCAAGTGCGCAACTACACCATTTGGATTCACGTAACAGTCGCGTCCACTATAGTGGGGCGTGTCTGTCGCGTGTTACCCACCGCCGACGCGTCTGAATTTCGAGCCAGTTGCAGCTGGCTCTAGGTGCCTTGCTGCTGCCGTCAGCATGACGTTTTTAAGGCAATTACCGGCAGTTGCGATCAACCGTTTGAAGCAGCCACGCAAATGGCTGCAGAAAATTAAAACTCCTCGACCGCGATAAAAAGAAGCACCTCGACCATGTTGGTTAACGCCCTCGACCGCAGTAGTTAAAGATTGAACGAAATTGGATTTCAGCATTAGCGTGTCGCTCTAGTTGGTAGTCTTTCCTAAGCGAGCTCGCTTGGCAGCGTACAGAAATACGCGGCAGCGCTACTGTAGCTTCCGGGCGTCCCACCTAGTCTGCGTCGCGGACTTCCGATATGCAGCTGCCGCCCACTACTAGCACGCGCGTCTCATGTCTGCGATATTTCTACTTGAATTTCTATTTCTTTTTTTCTTTTTTGTGTTCGTTTTTGTAAAGTACTGTTCAGCACTTCGAGGCGGACGGTCGACCTTTGCGCATTCCTCGATGTGCAATTGCTGTCTGTTCAGTCCATCCGCCTTGGAGCGTGGATGGAGCCAGGCGTTAGTCAGGCGTTTTGTGGGCTTCTCCAGGCGTCTGCTTTTGCCTGCTCGCCGTTGCTTGCTGGGCGCAGGATCACCGACTATGCTCGTTAAATGAACTTTGACATGCATAAGCAGCCCCTGGCTAATGCCGGGGGCTCTCAACGGGTGTAGGTGCCTGCCTCATCCGGCAGCGATCGACAACCTTAATCGTACCCCTTCGCGCCAGCGCCGTCTAGTTGGGGAAGGCGCGTTCGCCCTACATTCCCACTGCAGCGACCGGCGCTGGGAGTTGCTGCAACCAGGCACCGTCATGCGAGATCAAAGCGAATACGGCAGTGGCTGTCAGGCATGCATTTGCAGCCGATGGGCCTGAATAGTATCGTTGGATTTTAAGGGGGACCTCCATAAATTCTTGGCTCGGTTCTGTTAGAGTTCTCTTTTATAGCAGGCGTTCGCTGTGCGGGACTCTTGTCTTTCGCCATTGACCTCTTGCTGCTGACTTCTGTGATTGTCTGACTACTGCCAGACCCACTGTCGGACTTCGCTGCGAGAGCTCACTGTCTGCTGACTGCCTGCCGCCCACCTTCGACATGGCCAAAGGCGTCACGTTTGATCTGCCTGGCAGACCAACCCCGTCCACCTCCATAGGCAGTGCTGCCGACGAGGCCCTTCTCCACACCAGTCCCAAGAACTTGGAGGCTGCAACGGCACTTCTGGGTGAATTGAGGTCCTCGGATGCCCGGTATATTAGTGATTTGGCAGATCTAAGGGTCCGGCTAGGCCCCTCCACCGAGCTGCATGACATCGTCACCAGCCTCAGGGACATACATCTCCGACTCCCTGATGTCGTCTACGGACTGGCCAGCTGGGTGCTGTTGGCAGCTCCCTGTTACGAGCGTTATGTCAATGCCTACCACTACAGCATAGACGACTCAGACCAGCTCGGGTACTTGCGCAAGCGACCCATCTCGCGACTGGCGTATCTGGCCAAGGCACTGACCTCCATTGAGTCGCACTACAATAGCACTGTCAATGCCAGCGTTGTCCTCGCGCTGGCGGAGGCGTCGCGCACAAAAGTCATCGAAGAGCTCGAGCATGCCGACATCAACACGTTTATCTTCTCCAAAGCACGCAGCTTTGACAGCATGGATCCCGTGTCGGCTACTTTTGATCCGGCTGCTATCATCCAGCGCCAGCTGTTTCATCTCGAAGTCAGCCATCCGGTATCTCGAATACCAAGGACAGCTGTCGAGGTCATTCTTGTGTACGGAGCCGCCAACAGAACTGATCTGGCGGTGTGCTCCTTGCAGTATCCTGGTAGAGCATTGATGTTCCCTACATTCCGTCCAGGCGACATAGTATTCAGCAGTAAAGCCTCCACTGGTGACCACATTGTGCTGACGTGCTGCACTGGCTGTTCGAACTCACGCAGACTCGTACTGTCCAACAGCGAGAGTGACAAGATCATGTCGTGGAAGTGGAAGCTGTCGCGACTGTTTCCCGATGACACAAGCGCGACCAACGCGACCAACGCGACAAAGTCAGCTTCCCCCGTGAAGACGACGCACCAAGCTTTCAGCGGGCTGGGAATCGAGTTTGCACACCAACCGGCGGGTGCTGCTGATGTCGCTGGCCTCATAGCCCCGCCGTCGGCGCTATCAGTGTCTGCTAAGAACGACCATCGACTCACTGTTCCGCTCACGCCATCTCTGGTCGAGGAACTGAAAGCCTATATCAGTCCTGAGCTTTTCAGTGACGATCCCGTATTCGCATCAAGCAATCCTAGCCAGTCTGTCATTCAGTCCGTCAACGAGTCTGTCAGTCAGCCAGTCAGCAAGCAGGTACCTAGTCAGCTTGCTACCGTTTCGAACCACTTTGATAATGGCTTTGCAAGTGACTTTGCAACCGAATTTGCGAGTCAGCTGGACAGCAAATTTTCTGGATTGGCTCCTTTAGACAGGCCCGCAGCGACTGCAAAGTCTGGTAGCGAGCCGAGTCCAGTTGTGCGTTCACTTTCATCTGCTGATGACCGGCTCAGAAAGGCACAGGCAGCACGACGGCAGATTTCACAGGGCATCTTTGAGAAGGAGAGGCGGATGCTTGAAATGCGACGAGTTGCTAGCCAGAGGGACGCATCCGATGGTGACGGCGATGGTGATGGTGATGATGAAGCCGAAACTCGACATTTTGCTCCAACTTTGCCCCTAAAGGTCCGCAAGAAGCCTGCTCTGAAAATAAATGTAGACGCTTCAAACTCAACACTTTCATCTCAGGCATCCTCAACGTCAGCATCGCCTCTCAAATATCCTGGTAGCGGAGGTCGTCTCGATTACAAGCAAAGGCTGCCGCCACCATTCTCACCACCCCTTCTTCCTGGATCAGTACCAATGGAGCGCAAGGAATTTTCTCCATCGGCTCAGAGTCCTATGTATTCTTCCGAAAAGAAGCCATTACTGTCATCTGCTTCGTCAACTGACGAGATACCCGAGGAGACCAACGACGCCAATCTGGCGGCGAGGACTAGGGAGCTTTTAAGAGCAAGGTCGCAGCATGACAATTCGCGGCAGCTGGTACAGTCTATGTACGAGTCTCCACTCAATGCTGGCAGCTCTGGCAGCATCAGTACTACAAGCGACGCATCATATGTGCACAGATCGCAGTCTGACAACAACACTAGTCTTTCCAGCATCCAGAGCTCGCTTCCTAGCATCAAAGAAATGGCCGTTACCGAACTTGATGACAGTATAAATACACCAGAAGTTCTACCAACGCCATCGACTGCACCGTTTGGCATTTCAACTCCACGTTCAGAAACGTACAGCCCGAGTTTCACAGACTTCAATTTTTTCCCCATGTCACGGCGACCATCCAGCACTTCTAAGTTTGTTCGCAAGGTGTCTGGTGGACTCAAGAATTTGATGAAGATAAATCGTCACGACAAGGTGGTGGAGTTCGATATTATTAATCTGACGCCTCCATTGGAACAAGATCAGCCAGCTTTTGAACCTGTTTCCCTGCCGCTAGTCGATGAGGACGCGAAGGCGCATTCTTCAGATGATAATAGTGATTTTGTGGATGCTCGTCAGGATTTTGATGTATCCTCGCATTCGCTTGACCGACTAGCCGTAAAGTCGTCGTCATCCGAGTCTCTTGGACAGGCTGTATGTGAAGAGTCAAACAATTCAACCGTAGAACGTGGAAGCCAGTCTAGCATCTCGATGAGATCGCTTCCGAAGTCTGCCAACTCGTCGGCCAGCTCTGTCCGAGTGGACGAAGCTCCCGATATGCCAATTCAAGATTACTGGAACAAGAAAGCAGCCAAAGTAAGCAGTGTGCTGCTGTTTGAAGGAACTGGCCGTGTTTCGCGGTGGAATGGAGGCTCGTGGATACTTGCAAATGAAAAGCAACCGGAGCTGCGCATTGAAGTATCGGTCAATGGGGATGGTGCGCTGATCAGTGCCATATCAGATGTTGGTATCACAGTGCTCGACTTGTATCTTTCTCCATCGCATGAAGTGCGCAAGTCCACCGTGCGAGATATTCAGATCAAGCAGGCCAAGTACACGACCATGTTCAGAATAAATGACGCTGAAGAAGCCGAGAGATTTTGGGCTGCTGTTCAGGAGTGCCGCAAAGATGTCAAAAACCAGATGCTTGTGGCACCCTCTAAGTTGAGAGGGCCTCCCAGCTTGAATGACCAAGACTCAACTCTAGGTAGTATCACTTCTTCTGTTTTACCCGGTAAGCAGAAGACTCCTCAAAAGTTCTACACTTTGCGGCCTCCGTTGATTTCGAGTGGTAGCAAGCCTAATAGCCCCCAGCCAGGTTCCCCAGCAGGAAGCTTCCGCATGGGTACACCAGTGGGGACGCCGACGAACTTGTCATCACAGTCAATTAAAGAACTGCCGGAGCTGGAAGATTCTGGAATGGAACTTTTGATTCTGAATAAGCTGCGCTGCAAACTCATTCAGAAGGACGAGAACGACGAGTGGAGTGCCTCTGGCGAGATTGCGCGTCTCAGTGTGTTCTCGGTGTCAAATGAGACTTCCAAGACGCTTTTGATCACCGGAATCAACACCACCAAGCCTATTCTATTTGAGCAGGCAATGAAGCCAGCCCGCTTCAAGCGTGTTGGCAAAGTGGGAATATCAATTGAAACTATCATTGGCGTTGAAACTGAAGTCAATTACGTTCTTCAATTCAAAGGCGACAAAGAGGCACGCTATGTTCACGAGCTGTTGACCAGCGAGTGAGTTTATTTATACACCCAGCTATTTAATGCGCCGTTATTTTGTACACCATTATTTAATACATCTTTAGTTAATACAGCGTTTAGCAAATCCGCAGCAACCCATGTGTCACTTTTGCAAGCAAAAAGTTTAGCTCTTATATACATATGCTTGTTTTATGTAATGCCATCATTTTCACTGGTCGTTCTATTTACATGCCTTCTATACTTACTACACAAATAGTTCTCTTTCATTTCGCTAGGATATAGGCGCTTCCTAACAGCCGCCGAATATCAACGTGCTCAACATCATGGGTATCTTCAACTTCGCCCCACTGTCGAGTTTGGAAAATCACCTCAATATTAACCAAATTTGACACCTCGTCTGGTGTCATTTGCCCAGTCACAATATTCATGGCCCCAATAAGAGATTTGCCCGCCGTAGTGGATCTTTCTAATGCAACAAACTGCCAGATGTCAAGCGATCTGATCCAGTCCGCGACTCTGGCTTTTGTTTGGGCCGATTGTCCACTGCCGAAAAGCGACACCTCACTGTCCAATGTATTTATTTTCACATCCCAGAACTTCTCAGCTGCAGCTATTACTGGCTTAAACTGCTCTTCTTGAGCCGGTCTTAACTTCCCATCACAATCCCGATATGGCGCAAATGTAACCAGAGTGTCGGTGTCAAGATATGGAAGCAGAAGCTCAATTGTTCTGTCAATTTCTTTTTGACCCTCTGGAGAATGCTTAAGGTCAACTGCTCTGGCAGCAATTGATGTTAATGGCAGGGCATGTCTCTTGATTCGGAGGGTCGACAGTAATGACCACTCCTGAGCGATCAAGTGGGCCAGTCCCGACTTTTGTTGCTTGGAGCTCGGTACTACCAGGGGAAGCCCTAACGGGGTTTTGATCGGCTTCGAGTCAAGGGTGATTACATGACCACCTTGATATGCTTTTTCGGATCCCTGGTAATCAGCTACTGCCACTTTAGTCCAGAACTTTTCCAACGTCTTCTCTAGTCTGTTGGTTTCACTTGGAACATTGGACTCCACAGTGGCATACCCACGCCTGGCAATCCAATGGATACTGCCGAGAGACCGGTGGATAGCTCCTCTAGAGAGTTGCCTGAAGTTATACATGGTCTGAAAGTATTGAAGTTTGATCATGCTCATTCTCTTACGTTATGAGTAGCCGCACCATTGATGATGTCGATGAAGAGGCCAAAAACGGTGACAGTCGTCATATAGCTGGCAAATAGCTGGTAAATAGATGTCAATTTGCGATATCTGACGAGTATACGTGTAATTCACAATAAGAGTCTTATAATGTTGGGAATTTACAAGTGATTTACCAAAAAATTAATGAGTTGAAGGCTCTCAAGTCACGATCGCTTGCGAAATTAGACGCAAGAAAGAAAGTGGCTTGTCAAGCTGATTAGACTGGAATAAAAAATATTTTAGCCAGGAAAATACAAAGAAGTGCTGCTACTCGATAGCCACCAATTGAATGCTGTTACAGAGCGAAACCAGCTTTTGTTTGAATATAAATAGTACCACTGTATACGCGTCTAAGAGCTCCTTTATATGCAATGAAAAAAATACGGGACAACGGTGCAGTTAAAAGTCAAGAACCAGCGTCCCAGCTATCTTCTCTAAGTCTTTGACCTCGAGAGGCCGTGATTTCTGTACCGCTGTCTGAGTTTCTGCCTTGTCAGACGCGCGTTGGTGTTCAGCACGCCAAACTGCCTCGCGCGTAAATGTACACATATACTCAGTCGCGGCTTTCAACGCAACTGGCGATATCTTTGTATCCTTATGCTCGAAAGCCTGGCTTGCAAATGTCTGGAGCACCGTCTGCGGTGAAAATGAGGTGCCTTTGTCTGTCATGTCAGCGAAAGTTGTTGGGTAGGGAATCGACATCCGACGTGCAGTATAGAATGAGGGTATGTACAGCTTACTTACTGGCTTAGAAATCTCAGCTATATACGTAAAAATGGTCACACAGAACAACGAAATAGTGCTTTTAAAATAGTCATTCTACTTACAAAGCACATCTCCGGCTTTGAAACTTAGCGTTCAAACACAGTTCTTACGGGGCAACGGTGTACAATGCATGTGTTGATTACACATACGTCACGAGCATGTCATATACGACGGGGAAATACACAGCAGCGGGTACTATGTCCGCTCCAACCATATGTGTCGGACTACATCGCTGCTTAATACCGGACTAAGCGTTTCTGCTGAATACGAAGAAATGTTGCGCTGTTCTTCAATCGGCTGTACTGCATTTGTAACCGCTTCCTGCAATTTGTAACGGCTTTCTGCGATTACTAACTTTGACAGTTGTGGGCTAGGAAGCGACGACGGTGAAGGCATCCCGTGGCTTAATGGGGAAATCAGGGGAAATGCCAGTGACAAATCGACGACCACAACTATTGTGTATAAAAGAGGGACAAATGTCCAGACGAAAAGTCCCACAATCATCAGCGAGTTTGAAACATCTACTGAATTCGACCAACGATTAACCACAAACAATAAAAATGGCCAAATCTGTAGCAGTATTGGGAACCAACGGATTTCTCTTCAAGCACGTTATTAGTGCTCTGACAAGTCCCTTGTTCAAGGACAACTTCACCCTTCCCATCCGTGCGGTGACCAGGGACGTTACCACTGCCAAGAGCTTGCCGGATGTTGAATACTTCAAGGCCCCAGCTGACAGCGACTCTTACGCCAAGATCTTTGAGGGCGTTGACGTCGTTCTGGACTTGCGAGGACCTTCCGACAACTACAGCTCAGTCGAGGGTGCCAAAAAGGCAGGCGTCAAGCTTTACTCTCCATCTGACTACGGAACTGAGCCCACTCATACTCACCAGTTCGAGTCTGTATTCCAGAAGAAGGTGGACTTTGCCAAGGCAGTTAAGAAGCATGGATTGAACATTGTTCAGTTCAACACTGAGCTGTTCATTGACACTTCATGTGGCAGCCCCTTTGGACTTCGTCTTCTCTTCATTGATGCTGAAAACAAGTCTGTCAACCTGTTGGGTGACGGCAGTCTGCGCGTTGGCCTGACTTCGCTGCGCAATGTCGGTCAGGCCGTTGCTAGCACCATCTCCAAGCCCTTCGAGGACATTCCCGAGTCTATCAACATCGAGGGAACCTCAGTGTCAATTTCAGAGGCTGCCGAGATCTACGAGAAGTATACCGGGACCAAGCTTGAGCGGGTGTCGACTCCCAGAGAAGACATCATTAAAGTTGGTGAGGAGGCTCTTGTGTCTGGCGACGTCCGAATTGGAGTTGGCAAGGACTTCTTTGACGTTCTGCGTGCCATTGTGGCCAGCGGTTTCCACTCTCACAATGACAATGAATTTGTGAACCCTGGTCTCTTCAAATGGGATTCTATCGCTGACTTCTTTGACCACCAGCTCACTAAATAAGAAATTAATTGGTAGAGATAGTTTTTGTTATAGTAAATTATGAATAATACTGTGCTCTATATTTGTATTTGATTGATCATTTGCTCTGTTTGCTGATTGCCGACTTCTTTTCTCCTTCACTGTATTGAGCAACGTCTCGTAGGGCTGACTGGTATTATCAGATAATAAGGATGCGTGTCTTCATGAGGCTTTCCATCAGTATGAATCTCGAAGTCGTAGTGGATCCAGCGACAAAGAAAGTGTCCGTAAAGGAAGCTGAAAGCCTATCTAAAACCCATCAAGATGACTTGGATAGTGCTCTAAACATCATAAATGACTTGAGCAGGTCACTATTGACATTAAATGGCGGGGTACCTCCTCCTTCTAATCACATCTCCAAGAACATCTCCGATCAAGTCAACAAGCTCAAAGACTCAGCAGTCGCGGCAACGCGATCCGGGAAACATAAAGAAGCCCTTAAGTACCTCACTCTATCTATTGAAATGGCTTTGAAACGACCAGCTTGGGAGTCTGTTAAGTATGTCTTGGAGGAATTGACTCCCATACTAGGATTGCGCGCAGACACATACATGGCGTTGAATATGTGGCCAGAGGCATTCACCGATGCATCCATGATAACGCTACTCAATCCCGCCGATGCAAAGGGCCATTTCAGGCGAGGAAAGTGCCTTCAGACTATCGGGAAACTGGCTGATGCCAGACATGAGTTCCAGGCATCGATTAGCATTCTTCCACAAAATGTTCAGGCCCAACAAGCTCTAGAAGAGGTCGAAAAGCTCATAGAAAAAGAGTAGTCAACCGTTATTTTTTTGTTGCTGCAAGCAGTGGAACAGTGAAGCTGTTATCATTATGTTATGCTTGCTCAAAGTTTTGTTATCTTTTTGTTTTTTTTTTATCGAAAAACAGTTACTCAGATCACCGACTACCAAGAAATTACTTCTATTCTTATAAATTGTAGACGAGCATTCTTGCTATGACTTCGTAGTGCATTTAGGCTAACGCTGCTTCAGACTCATACTGCTTCAATTTGAACAGTAGGAGTGGGTCTGCTTTGTACCGCATAGCGATCGATATCCCATCCTGCTAAGGTGAGCGCGTTCTCTATATCCATATTGTCGAAAAGCTTGGTTACTGTGGCATACGCCTCTTCTATGACTTTGACTGGTTCGTCGCCATAATTACGCGAGTACTGTAATCGCTGACATATCAGCAGCCCATGTACCCACGACCGAAGATCAGCACCCTTGCGACCGCCATTGACGAGACATATCTTGATGCGAGGTTGCGATGAGCTCTTTGGAAAATAATAGTACAATAAATATCCCGAATCTTCGGAATGGCAAGCTGACGTGATTTCTGAAATTCGCGTGTGTTGAGGGATGATCGATAAGATTGGCTGGAACCCACAGTACTCTGACTGGCCAATGATTTCGTCGACTCCTGACCTGGGATACCATCGCAGCAACCCGTCTGACTCCAAAATGCGCTCTTTAGTAGCCGCCTTGCGCGGATTCATCAGCAGTCGAGATAACGAGGCCTCCGCGCCAATGTCTGGAGGTGCCGACATTATCGCCTGCTCGATCTCCGGTAGCGAGTTGACAATGTCGCTGAATACAATATTGGACCTCTGCCTGTTCAAAGTCTTCATGATGACCGCCGAAACAGCTCTGTAATTCGTGTACAAGTGTACACTTAATAGGACAGCGACAGTAATCCACATCTCAATTCCTTCCCCCTGGACAATCCTGACTGCCACAGAGCCGACCAACATGCCCATCAGGCTGATAACCGTTTCCTGGGACTGGTCTTTGGCATTAACGTCTGCAATGCTGCCCTTATCAGGATCTGTAAAGTGCTGAGTAAGCGCTGCCCGCGACCCTCCAGCCATGACTCCACAGATGCTTCTCAACAGACCCGACATACATAGCAGGACAATCTTTGTATTTTTACTGCCTGGAAACAGCGGCGACATGCAGTCGAACACAGTGGCAGAGTCGTTGACAATATCAGCCATAAATCGATACTTCTTACACTCAGGCTCCAAAGTGCTTCCAAGTTTCCAGGCAAACAATATTGTTCCCATTCGTCCGACTGTCTCCTGGATAATCTTCATAAATAGTGCAGACGTAGAGGTGGCTGTGTCATCACCGACTCCCACTGCACTAAGCACAGCCCTATTTGCAAAAAGCGACGCGATAGAGCTCGAAAAAGCCTGGATTGAGTCATATATCTGGTAGTCGATGTAATCGGCGGTCACGCTATGAGGATAGCCAGTTGGAAGAAACACATTGACCACCGATTGCGCGAGTTCCATACCAGACCTGCCAATGGCTACCTTTGACTGTGGCCGCTGACTATTGATCGAGGTAACGTCACGAGCTAACGTACCCTCATACGTGGTAGCCAGGAACCCATTCTCATCAAGTTCGCGTATTAACACGGGCGAATCTTCTTGAGAGGCGCCCGTCTTATTCTCCACGTCATACATTGAGTACACGTTGCCCGGCGTCTCACCAACAAAACGGCGAAAAATTGTGAACCTTTTTATAAATATAACGAGTTGAACGAGCGATTATAAACTGGCGTCAGAGGACAGCCACAAGAAAGGCTCTAAGAAACTGATAATCGAACCTGATTATACTCTCGGAATTATAAAGACAGCAACGGTTATCAAGTGGGGAGGGTTGGGCCCAAGGAGGAGACCCGTTCCCGTTAGGGAAATGACTGTACCCCTGAAATGTAGGTAGTTGTGGATTTTCAAAGAGAGTCTCAAAGATACCAGTGGTAGCGACGAAATATCAAATGCTTGATCTTCAGAAGTAACATCGTAATTGGAATGCTATATGTGCTATAAATATCCGAAAATACCGTGCCTGGAGAGGAAGCACTCTTGGTACGTATCATCGACATATAATAAAGTCCCAAATTCTTGATTGGCACAAGTTTGGCCAGTTACAGATTACGCGCCCACTGCACTTTTCATGGTTGCCATAGAAGATAACATAAAAAAATACAAATGAAGCTGCCATTCTATTATACAATTAAATTCATGATGCTCCTTCTCATAATAGCAACTTGACCCAGTATCCCAGTGTCATGGGGTCGCCAGGCTCTGTATATTGAATACTCGCAAACAAAACCAGGCTGCACTTCTCCTTGGTCGTAGCAGCAGTTGCTTCTAAGTTCTGTGTTGACTTAACAGGGCTGTTGTTTGCAAGTTCAACGACAACAGTGGCCCAATTGGGACCCCATTCATGAACACTTGCCTTGGGATCACCTGTCTTCGTCCTCTCCTTGTCCAAATATACTCTATGAGACGTCTTGTTGGCTCGCAAAATATAGCTATGCGGCACGGCCTTGATGAGTGATTCCTCATCCCACAGTTCTGGACAAGGTCCAAGATAGAATTCTGGTGTTAAAATAGTAACAGAGACTTCGTCACTTTTGATGGCCGCTAAATTGACTTTTATTTTGTCAGTCGTTGGGTTGGTAACAGTCAGAAGACTAGTGTTGGCAGTCGCTCCGCTTCTAATCGAAAAAGTGGGCAAAAAATTAATTGCCATGGACTTCATTTTGTATTTAACCTCAGCAGGCTTGAGGTCCGGCTTTACCAGCGTGTGCCGACATGTTGGGCATCGCTTAGATGTCCTCGAGACAAGCGTCCTGAACCGTGGTAGACTGCCCGTGAAATTTGATCTTGCTGACTCACCCGCACCCTCGATAGCAAATGATTTCAAAAACGCGTTTTCGGGCGCGAGTGTCTCTCTTTGCAGCTCCTTGAACCGGAGATATTCAACATCCTCTTGATATGCCCTGGCCACTTGTTGTGCCAAGGAACTTTTCTTGTTCAGAGACAGTTCTGGCGGAGAAGTCCAGTCGCAATGGTTACACGACAAGCGATAGAGATCTTCCGCATCCGTGATTCTGGACGCGCTGACTGACGAATTGCACAGTGGACACACTAAACAGCTCCTCATACATCGATTAGACGCCATTCGAGCCGTAGTTTCTGCTGCCTCGAAAAGACACGAAGGACAATATCTCAATGCCACTTCCTCATCAACACATTGAGGACACCTGATAGCAGTACAATGTTCGCAGAAATACATATATTCAACAGCATGCCACGACCATTTGCTATTGATAGTCTGGGGAATCTGTGATGACAACACAGAAGCCGCGCTCGGCAGCTTCTCCATCGACGGTTCACGACATGGACAGTATATAAGCATCACATAGAAGCTCCTGGCAGAGAGCAAATATGCTGAACTTGTGGATTCCAGAGCTTACGGGGCAGATGTTTCATACATGCCTTTTTGTTGTCAGATGAAAACAGCAACAGTTTATCGTTGTGTTATGCACCTTTTGCCCAATCAGCTGGTGTCAAATGCCAGCTTGTTTGCTGAGATCGATAACTTTCGGCCTTTAGTTCGCTGAATTGTATTGAAGCGAAAACTTCCAGAATGAATATATGGATACTGTCTACAACATACATGCATGCGCACATACATGTAGTCAAGCGCCAGCCGCGTGCCATGTCAGCATTATCCATTCTAATGGAATGGTGGAGAACTGTGTCTAATAGTGTAATTTAACGTCTCGGATCTTGAAGTATGCGCTTAACGAGGCTTGTGGCCGCCATAGCAATGGCAGTGCCTGTGCTTTCGTCTGTCGACCAGAGCACAAACACTTCATTAACGGACGTTGACGTCGGTGATGACATGATGAGGGCTCAGACGCTGTTCCACGACAGTGTGGAGATCCTCCGCCACATGGCAGATATCGAGCCAGAACCGCTCACAAGCAAAGCCGACAATATCATTGCATCCACGAGAACGCCGCTACCTCTCAAGTCGCGGTCCGTCAGCAGCCAGCTGCAGCGAGCGCTGGGTGCTCAGCTGGGGAAACTCAGGAAGTTCCTCAACCGCTACATACCCGAACAGCCTCCTATAGATGTGGACGGTACACAGAGCGAGTTACTTCGGGAGACGGAAAATGAAAAAGAGGTTGAGGAGTCTCGACTTCATGCATTAAGAATGCTGCAAGAGGCCAGCGAACTGGGGTCGACGGATGCAACATACTTACTGGCTGATATCAGTCTGTTTGGGAATTATTCTTGCCCTAGAGACTTCCCGAGGGCATTACAATACTATGAAAAAGTGGCCGAGACTGGCAATTCGTCTGCACAATTTATGACTGGTTTCATCTACTCGACTGGTTTGCTAGGTACTGTGCCAGTTGACCAGGCTAGGGCCGCCATGTACTATACGTTTGCGGCCTACGGTGGTGATACTCGTGCTCAGATGGCAATGGGATTCAGGCATATGGTTGGTATCGCTTCACCTGTTGATTTAGAAAGATCGTATTTCTTCTACAGGGCTGCTGCTGATAAGGCGCTGGCATATTATCTAGATGGGCCTGGGCCGTTTGGAAGACGGCAGATCAGCTCGAATTCGTTTATTATAGCTGACTGGTTTGATGGTGGTGTGTATGGCGAGTGGGCAAGTTTTGCCTCATCAGGTCGCAATGGCAATGTCGGCAAAATTTCCAGTGGGTTCGAGGCTATCGAAGGTATCGAGGAATTTGATCAGTTTATAGCTGATGATTCGCCCAAGATCCAGTATAATCTGGCACTGGTATTTTACGACGGTGGTGTGTATTCCGAGCCAGACTACAAGACAGCTCTCAAATATGCAGCGAGGGGAGCCAGTTATCTGTGGGATATCGGCAGCGGTAAACTGAAGAATTCGCCAGACCGACTGAATGGCAACAACGCGTTCTATGCTGCCAAATGTGCTGGATTTATTGGCCAACGGTACCTCCGTGGGGATGGTGTTGACCAGAATACTGACCGGGCAGTTGTGTGGTTCAAGCGAGCTGCTGCGTTCAACGAAACCATCTCGTCGAATGCTCTGGGCCAGCTGCATTTGCACGGGTACGGCGTGGAGCAGGATTCTGACTTGGCCTTCAAGTATTTCGCGACCGCTGCTGACCGTGACCATGCCGGGGCGCTCATGAATATGGCGCGCATGTACAAGGCAAGAGGTGATACCCAGAAGCAAGCGGAGTACATGAAAAAGGCTGCTAGTTCGTTCAACTTGGAGGCTTTATATATGGCTGGTGCAATGAGTGGAGAGGCCACTAAGTATGATGAGGCCATCACGCCGTTGAAACAGCTGTCTGAGCAGCTGGAGGACTTGCATTCTCCACTTCGATGGGCGCAGAGAAATTATAGATATGGCAATGTCGAGTCTGCATTGTTGGGCTTCATGATTGCAGCCGAGCAGGGGTACTCAAGTGCTCAGATGAACGTGGCGTATATCTTGGACGGGGGCAAACGTGGCACCTACGATCTTTGGAACGACAGCAAGTATACTAGCTGGAGACAGCTTTTCCCCAAAGGTTGGGAGTCTCAGCTATTGTACTGGACACGCGCGGGGAGATACAGAAATCTCGACGCATTGGTAAAGATGGGCGACTGCTATTTGCATGGAATTGGTGCTGAAAAGAACTCTGAAAAGGCAGCAGCTTGTTATGTTGAAGCCGCCAGCAGGGGAAGCGGCATCGCCAACTGGAATCTGGGGTGGATGCATGAAAACGGAGTTGGCATGGCCCAAGACTATCATCTCGCCAAGAGGTACTATGACTCAGCTCTAGAGGTCTCAAATGAAGCGTATCTACCTGTAAAGCTTTCTTTGTTTCAGCTTTATATCAAGGGCTACTGGAATACTCTAACGGGAGGCAAAATCCGCGGAATTATGGCTGAGACGACGCCAAAGCTTTCGTTGCGCGAACAGTTCCGGCAGTTCAAGAATAGACTGCATGAGGTAGCAGCGAACAACGACCGTGACGGTGTTGAGGGCGACTCGGAGGCGATTTGGGAGCTCGATTACGATGAAGAAGACATCATTGACCTGGTTATAATCATGGGCATTATGTTTGTTATCGGGTTTGTGCTGTGGCAGCGGCAGCGTCGCCAGCTGCAGCTTGCTGGTGAGCAGCGTCTGCCTGGGCACCATCCTGAACAACAACAACCACCACCCCAGCAACGGCAACAGCAACAGCAGCAGCAACAGCAGCAACCACCAGTCGAAGAAGAACGTCAGCCACAGGAGCAGCTACCTCAGGAGCAACCGCCGCAAGAACAAGCTCCACAAGAGCATCCACCACAGGTACAGCCACCACCATTTCATGTCAACTTGGGCCTTGCTGAAGAAGAAGACCCTTTTATTGTACAAAACTAAGCTAATCAATGTTTCATGTGAAAGTTGGCTTCATGAAGTTGGCCATTTTTATTGTACAAACTAAGCTGAGCCTGTAAATCAACATTACATGCCTCTGCGGAATTCGGCATCTCGTTACGGATTCCGACGGTTCACAAAGTCAATTACTTGGGGATTTCCCTCTTTGGTGACGAAAAAGCGCCATCTCTGTGGGTCTTTCCATACAAGCACCCCCAGCTCAGCAGCGTATGTCGCGACCCTGCTGTATTCTTCAAAGCTCTCGAACTTTGTATACAGAAATCCGTCAGTGGCGCGGATTCGATCCATTTCCAGCTGCCACAACTTGATCTGATCCATGACTGTAGGTGGTAAAATGGGATTATTTTTCAGCATCTGAGGGTGTGCATGGACAGTCAAGTAAGCTATAATCTGTTCTGCGGTGATGCCCTTCGCAAGAGCTCGTCTCACCGACTCCCTCGTGACCTGCCCAGTAACCAGATTTGCAAACCTTGTTTTAAGATGCACAAACAGGTTGAGAACGGCAATCTGTAAGGGGGAATCGGTATATGCATATAGTCTATAGTTTGTCTCGAGAATGACGAAACCTGTAGGAGCAGACCCCAGTCCCGGCGCTAAGAGCACTTCTCCCGCATTCGAAAACTTGGCATCCTGCACGGTTCTAGTCGGTGCCACAGCAGTCGCCACATCCATTGATGCTGCTGCAGACCGCAGAGCAGATGCCTCGGAGGTCAGCGTGGTGGCCAGTCTGGTGGGGTAAAACCGGCGCGACGACGACTTGCGCTGGTACACAATTCCAAAGTCACGGAGATCTTCGAGCATTTTTATCTGCGTGTCACTGAGTGCCGACAGAGAGTAGTCTTTTCCGAGCTCCAAAGAGCCCAGCATAAATATAAAGTTCAGAACATCGACAGGGTCCATTTGCAGGTTAGTGGACAGATTGAGATACTGAAGCAGCAGCGTCCAGATCTGGGCATTGACGCTCTGGAGCAGGAACTGGAACCCCGAGCTCGTGATTCTCATGCTCCGGGCAACCGGATTATCGTAGTCGGGCTCCATGAGCCTGCTATGCTGTAATAGCGACAGCACTCCATCGCCTGGCGGTTGGGCATTTGATGTGCCAACCATGTAATGCAGAATCCCCTCCCATTTCTCCAGCGCGTGCGTGTCGAGAAAATCCATATCCACTTTGTGCTTGTCTTCCGAGTCGCACGGCACTCCGAAAGACTGATTCGACTCTCCGCTCGTGAGTGCGCTTTTAAAGCCCTTGCGAAAGTGGGGACTCAGAGCAATCGTCTGATCCCTATGCCATTCTCTGATGATGTGTAGGCTCTTGAGTCTCTGCAATGCCTCGAACAGCACCTTTTTGCTCGAGCTCACGACCATGCGTTCGACCCACTGGCTCGGCATCCGCCCTTCTCTATATAACATGGACATCACCAGCATCTTCGCCATTGGTGGCAGCAGTCGGAATACTGCCAGGCATGTAGCAGGCGACTGATACAGCCGTGCGAGCACAGCCTCCGGAAGCCCCTCCAGGTACTCCTTCACACTTGCCCGCAGATCCATTAGCTCCACTTACAAGTCGTCTGCAATTGTTGTTTGTGCTGTTGTCGGTGGTGCTATTTCATGCCGCTGCTTCAACTGACATCTGCCATCTCCTGGTCATCGCAGCGGACGCCGCACCCGCTCTCCAGCCGCACCAACTAACAGCTGCCAAATCGACCAACATCAAGTATCGTTCATAGCTGTGTGGTGACAAAAAAAAGATGGTGTCAATTGGCAACGCGCACAACGACCTCATCCATGACGCGGTGCTCGACTACTACGGGAAGCGCCTGGCCACGTGCTCGTCCGACAAAACGATCAAGATCTTCGAGATAGACGGCGACAACCAGAAGCTCATCGAGACTCTACGTGGCCACGATGGACCCGTGTGGCAGGTGAGCTGGGCGCACCCAAAGTTCGGGGTCATTCTGGCGTCGGCATCGTACGACGGCAAGGCGTTTATCTGGCGGGAGGAGAACGGCCAATGGTCGAACATCTCGCAGCATGCTGTTCACCAGGCATCGGTCAACTCGGTTTCATGGGCACCCCAGGAGTACGGAGCGCTGCTGCTGTGTGCGTCGTCGGACGGCAAAGTGTCGATAGTCGAATTCAAGGACGACGGCAAACCCGAGGCAGTGTCGTTTCCTGCTCACACGGTGGGCGTCAACGCGGCGTCGTGGGCTCCTCCTACTGTGTCTGGATCGCTGGTGCAGACAGTTGGAACTGGCGCTGGCAGCACCGCCAACGGCACGTCAGGCTCGGGAGACCACCGCAGGTTCGCATCAGGAGGCTGCGACAACCTGGTCAAGATCTGGAAATACAATGCTGGTTCGAACAGCTACGAAGTGGAAGCCACTCTGGACGGCCACACCGACTGGGTGCGAGACGTCGCGTGGTCGCCGTCAGTGCTGTCCAAGTCGTACATTGCGTCTGCGTCCCAGGACAAGACCGTGATCATCTGGACCCAGGAGGGGTCTGGACCTTGGCAAAAGAAGCTTCTCCGGGCTGACAAGTTCCCAGACGTTGTTTGGCGTGTGAGTTGGTCACTGTCCGGCAACATTCTGGCGGTCAGCGGTGGTGACAACAAGGTGACGCTGTGGAAAGAGAACCTTAAAGGCGACTGGGAGTCTACAGGAGTGGTTGATGAGTGAATGATCGTGATTTGACGTACAATATACGTTGTTTTTTCTGCTGCGTGTCAGAGTATTCCATAGTGTGTGTACTCTAGTTCTGTATGCCCTGTATCTGCTGGGTGATGCAGTAATTTATGTTCTAAGCATATTCTATTAGCTGCTGTGAGTAATTGACCCTCTGTGTATATTGCATTTACAATGGAGCGACAAGTCTTGCAACTACGTTCATTTGCTGCTTTGTTTAACGTTTCAGTGGTCCATAAACAGCATCTATATTCCTTTATGTCTGGTGATGTGATGCTCTACGTACATCCTAAATACCTTACTAACTGGTGATATATATGTCATATACATTCGATTAGTTTACAGTGTGATACATGGGGTCTAACGCCTGTAGATGCTCACACACACAGATGCGCATATGAATCAGCTTCCATCTAGATCACATTGAGTTTCGATCAGCCATGATGTTATATCAGAAGTCTTTGGCTTCGATGACCTCGATTTGCTAGGCAACTGACTTGATCAAATGCACAATAATGGACTGTACATCGCTTGCAGCAGCATTTCCAGCCTCGACGACCTCCTGGTGGTTGGCCATACCTTCAGACAGCGCCGACACTAGCGCAGTTTTCGCCGACGGCGGTTTGTCGTGAACAGCCTCGTTCGTGATAAGACTGAGGGCCAGGACCCGTATACCGCAGTGTCTAGCCACAACCACCTCAGGAACAGTGCTCATGCCAACTGCATCCGCACCCGCAGCATACAAGAACCGCACTTCTGCTCTCGTTTCGTAGGTCGGTCCACTCACGTACACATAAGTTCCCTCGTGAACAGGACGGGTTATCTGGAGCTGGTGTGCTGCCTTGAAGAACGCAGCTCTCAGATCATGATCATATGCATCACTCAGTCCTGGAAACCGCGATCCAAATTCTTCTTCATTGGGCCCTTTGAGTGGATGCAGGCCTGCTAGTCCGGGAAAGTTGATATGCTACTGTTAGGCTTGCTTCACGGGAATCATGTTTGCCGACATACATCGTTTAACAGCATCAGGTCTCCAACTTTGAACTGTGGGTTCAATCCGCCAGCTGCATTGGTCACAATCATGTACTCCACCTTCAGACGGCTAAATACGCGAACTGGAAATACTGTATCCTTGATATCGTAGCCCTCATATGTGCTCATGTTAGATACATATCGTGACCATTTATCCAACTCACTGTAAACGACCTGCCATGCAAATCACCGGAACGTCACCAATGAATCCAGCAACAAGCTTCCCCGCATGTCCAGCAACTGTGTCAGTCAACGATATAACAGCATTGACTTACCAGTCGACTGTTTGAAGTTCTTGATCTCTGAATAGGGAATCTCCACCCTGGTATCCTCCTGAAGCGTGTCTACGATTCTCCCCAAACCAGTTCCGCAGATTATAGCAACTTTTGGGTTTTGTAGTGATAGCGGCAGGCGCGCACGCAGAGACTCGGCAACCAAATTGGCCGTTTCGAATACCGACATTCAGAATTGTATGCTGATAAGAGATGATGCGATAAAATACAAGCTGAAGCAGTACGACCCGTTACGGTAATTTGATAGCCGCGCACCCCCTGAGCTGTCTAGACTTCTAACAAATATCATACTCGTCTCTCACGATGTCGGCGAATGAGCGGCATCGCAGTACCGCACTCCCCCGTAAACCAAAGTTTTCGAGAGATGTGCCATGAATTGTTCAAGGACATAAGTATTTTGTAATGGATTTTTCGTTTTCATTTCTAGTTGGTCCCCCACCATCAAAATCAGCTACTATCGGCACGTGATCTCTAATCTTGAAAAAATTGGCTATATATGCGAGTGTGGAATTACAAATATTTCGTACAAATTATAGAAGCTGTGCTTTTTTTATAGGCACACGGGTATAATATGCCCAAGAGAAGAAGGACAGGCACAAGTCGGGTCAGTGAGCCCACACCAGAGCGAACTGCCGACTCAGCCGGTCATGATGATTCGATGAATGAACTGTTGCAGCCCGTTTACCGAGGAAAGGCCCTGACTGACGCTATAGATACCGCCAAGGATAAATGGAACCTGCTCCCAGCATTTCTCAAGGTCAAGGGACTAGTAAAACAGCATCTAGACTCGTTCAACTATTTCATTAACGTGGATATCAAAAAGATCATTAAAGCTAATGAGAAGGTGGTCAGCGATGTCGACCCCTCGTTTTATCTCAGGTACTTGGATATTCGGGTAGGAATCCCTCAGCGAAAAGACATCAACAGCTTCAACAATGACATCACGCCACAGGAATGCCGGCTGCGAGATCTGACGTATGCTGCTCCTATTCTCGTCGATGTGGAGTACACCCGCGGAAAGCAGATTCGGGTCCAGAGAAATCTGGAGATTGGTCGCATGCCCATGATGTTGAGAAGCAACAATTGTGTGCTCAACGGCAAGTCAGAGATGGAAATGGCTGACTTGGGTGAATGTCCACTGGACCCAGGTGGATACTTCATTGTCAATGGAACAGAAAAAGTGATCCTGGTACAGGAACAGCTAAGCAAGAACCGAATCATTGTGGAGGCAGATGAAAAGAAGGGAATTGTGCAAGCATCAGTGACAAGTTCAACTCACGAGCGCAAATCGAAAACCTACGTTCTGACGAAAAGTGGTAAAATTTACTTGAAGCACAACTCCATCAGCGAGGAGGTGCCAATTGTTTTGGTTCTGAAGGCTGCAGGCATTGTCACTGACCATGAAATCATGGAACTCGTTGCTGGTCCTAGTGCAGTGTATCAAGAGATTTTCGCAATAAACTTCGAGGAATGTACAAAGCTTGGTGTCCATACTCAACGACAGGCTCTGGAATATCTAGGTTCGAAAGTCAAGACTGTTCGAAGGTTGAACGCTCCGAAGTTAACGGGACTACAAGAGGGGATGGAGGCATTGGCCACTACCATCATTGCCCATATCTCAGTTCATGACTTGGACTTTCGAGAGAAGGCACTTTATATGGCGATTATGACTCGTAGGGTCATAATGGCCATCGATAATCCTAAAATGGTTGACGATCGCGACTATGTTGGAAACAAACGTCTGGAATTGGCTGGTCAGCTTATGTCTTTGCTCTTTGAGGATTTATTCAAAAAGTTTAACAGTGATTTCAAGGCTAATATTGACAAGGTGCTCAAAAGACCAAACAGGACGAACGAATTCGATGCTCTTCTCAACATTACTATTCATAGCAACAACATCACCATGGGAATAAACCGAGCCATATCAACTGGCAATTGGTCACTGAAGCGTTTCAAGATGGAACGTGCTGGTGTAACGCACGTGCTATCTAGACTGAGCTATATCAGCGCTCTGGGAATGATGACACGAATATCTTCTCAGTTCGAAAAGTCCCGCAAAGTATCTGGCCCTCGAGCTTTGCAACCATCGCAGTTCGGCATGTTATGTACATCGGACACCCCTGAAGGAGAAGCATGTGGATTGGTAAAGAACCTGGCTCTAATGACGCATATCACTACTGATGTCGAGGAAGAGCCTGTCAGACGGTGCTGTATGGTTCTGGGGGTTGAGGATATATCAATCATTGGAGGTCATGAACTTCATTCGCCTGGGACATATGGAGTATATCTGAACGGTACTCCTGTAGGAATTACGAGATTCCCTACAAAGTTTGTCAACTCGTTCCGACAGCTGCGAAGAACTGGCAAAGTATCAGAGTTCATCAGCGTTTATTGCAACCACCACCATAATGCAGTCCATATTGCCACTGATGGTGGGCGCATTTGTCGGCCACTGATTATTGTATCCAATAAAGAATCTCGAGTCAAGGCACATCATTTGCAAAGGCTGCTCGCTGGGGAAATGGTGTTTGATGATTTCCTCAAAGAAGGGCTCGTGGAGTATCTGGACTGCAACGAAGAAAATGACAGCTATATTGCATTGTATGAGAGCGATATCAGTTCAGACACTACTCATTTGGAAATCGAGGTTTTCACTGTATTGGGCGCAGTGGCAGGTCTTATTCCGTACCCGCACCATAACCAGTCTCCTAGAAACACCTATCAGTGCGCTATGGGTAAGCAAGCCATCGGAGCCATTGCTTATAACCAATTAAGCAGAATAGATACGTTGCTTTACCTCATGGTGTATCCCCAGCAGCCGATGGTGAAGACAAAAACAATTGAGCTCATAGAGTATGACAAATTGCCGGCAGGTCAAAATGCAGTAGTAGCAGTCATGAGTTACTCTGGCTACGATATCGAAGATGCATTGGTTCTCAACAAGTCCTCAGTAGATCGTGGATTCGGCAGATGTCAGGTTATGAAGAAGGCTACTGCTGTATTGAAACGGTACGCGAATCAGACGAGTGACCGCTTAGAGGGTATATCATTCGAGCCTACTGCCACGCCAAATGGTGCTCCCAAGCCTATTTTTCAGCACGAAGCACTTGGTCCGGATGGACTGGCCGAGGTTGGATGCAGAGTGGAAACTGGGCAGACTTACATCAACAAGTCTGTTCCTATTAATGCTGGCGACAGTATCTTACCTTCCCGAGACACTAGCAGCGCAGACTCATACCGGCCAACTCCAATGAATTACAAGGCGCCCGAAGGAGCATATATTGACAAAGTCCTTCTATCAGCTTCCGAATCGGAGCAACCGCTGATCAAAGTCCTCTTGCGCCAGACTAGGCGACCTGAGCTTGGCGACAAGTTTTCATCACGGCACGGTCAAAAAGGTGTGTGTGGAATCATCGTCCAGCAGGAAGATATGCCATTCAGCGATGATGGCATTTGCCCAGATATCATTATGAACCCGCATGGTTTCCCGTCACGGATGACGGTGGGCAAAATGATCGAGTTGGTATCCGGTAAGGCAGGAGTTTTGGACGGTACACTTCAGTACGGTACTTGTTTCGGTGGGTCTAAGCTTGCGGACATGTCTCAACTCTTGATTGATCATGGATACAACTACTCAGGAAAGGATATGCTGTACTCGGGGATTACTGGCGAGTGTCTGGAGGCTTACATTTTCTTTGGGCCTATTTATTACCAAAAATTAAAGCATATGGTTGTGGACAAAATGCATGCACGACCTCGAGGCCCCCGAGCAGTATTAACAAGGCAGCCTACCGAAGGACGTTCGAGGGATGGTGGTTTGCGGCTGGGCGAGATGGAGCGTGATTGTGTTATCGCTTATGGCGCTTCTCAACTGCTGCTTGAGCGATTAATGCTGTCTTCCGATGCTTTTGAGGTTGATGTCTGCCAGACCTGTGGTCTCATGGGTTATAATGGATGGTGTCCGGCTTGTCAAACCACTGACAGTGTGGTCAAGCTGACGATTCCATATGCTGCTAAATTACTGTTTCAGGAGTTGATGGCGATGAATATCGCACCTCGTCTGAAGCTTGCCGACGTGTTCGGATAACTGTCAGGCCCGCCAGAAACCCTTTTTGAAAACGTCTAATGCTGCGCTATATTATTGTATATTTGAATTGAAATCATTAATGTCCCCTTGAGGTCTCATTGTACAATATGTTAAAATGAAATTGCAGTAAATCATTTGTCTCAGGATTCGCTTTATGTGCATGTATACGTATATGCACTTCACAGCCTGTTATTAGCAGCTTTATATACATTTCTCATTATTATTTACACTCAACGGAATCCGTGGATCCAACTGGTATCATCACTTCGCGACTTGGTGTCTGCGGTGATAACTTTGAGGTTAACCTGCCCTCGCTCGTCCATGCTGGCCTTGTGGATAATGAAATTTACTTTCTTAGTGCGATCATTCATAGCCGCTGCCACCGCTCCCGTAGCGACGAATCCACCAATGCCCACTATTCCTTTTCCTGCTTCCAGAGTTCTGCCAGTGACTGGCTTTGCAGTGACAATGCCTTTGGGTGTGTTATATGCAGTACCTTTCAATTTATAACTCAAGCCCATTGCAGGGTGATATCGGGAGTTTCTATTGAATGACATGCCAGAATTAGAGTCCAGACCCAGAAAAGAAGCTAATGCTTCTCGGGAATCTGCACTGCTGCGTCGAAACTCCTCTTCAGACGTCTTCTCGGTATCAGTCAAGTAGCGGCGAAATTCTTGCCTTTTCCCCGCACCATTGACATCGAGATTCTTTAAATCCCTGGCGGACAGCTTCTCTATACTTCTAGCCTTCCTTGACGACACTTTAAAATAGCTGTCAGCATTTGCAAGTTTAGGCAGCTCCAGATGCACGGGGAACTCTCTGAACCTCTGAAGTTTGCGGTAGAACCCAGTATTTCCGTCAAATTGAGCCAGCCCAACTTCACTATCGAGCGCATTGATATTTATTTGATGTGACTTATGCTTGGCGGGAATTGGGCTCTTCAGGCCCCAGTTTCTTCGATGGAATGAGCTCGACGTTGTTGTCACCACCTGATGAGTTGGATACCACTTATTTTTCAGGAGTTCCGGAGACACTGTTCCCTTCTTAGGACCATTGTAGAGCTGCGTTATCCGAGAGTTTCGAAGTAGCCCCGGAAACACCTTTCCAGACATCTTGTTGGTGAAGCGATACAGCACAGGAAAAGTGAAAAAGTTCATCAGGGTAAGGGCCCAGGTTGGGTGAGTGACGCAGGTTAGATATATCATTCCCGCATCTACCTCGTCAGAAATTTGTACTTTGATTATTTTATACTAAATCTAGCTAACTAATTATAACCACATGTCATCGCCTTGCTCAAGGAATCGTTTAGAAATATGAGTTTCACGTTTGCTAGGATTTTATTCCGTCAATTAAATGTCCAGATTCGATTCCATATCTTGCATCTATTTTCTGTTAAAATGACAATTTGAACTATAGGACAATCTTTACAAAATAGCAATTTGTGCATCTAATTCATTCAAACCAATTATTCACTTCCTTAACATAATACACTTCACTGGCAACATCAGCGTATTATTGGGCTGCTAGCCATTACGATAAGTCTGCATGGGATGGAACGGTATAGGTCATCAGTCTAGCTGGCACGAGAGGTCCTTGTTCAATCTGGATCATCTCGTTGATTATCTCGATAAAACCCAATCTTCGATAAAGTTGCAATCCCATAGCAGAGGCCCTTAATCCAACCTTCAGCGGGCCATATGCAGTAACCTTCTTGTCTTTGGATACAAATGGAGTCTTTGCATCGGGTAGGTGCTTGATAGAAAAATTGAAAAGCAACGTCCCCAGGCCCCTCCTGTGGTAGTCAGGATGGATGAGGAAGTCACCCAACCAAACGCATTCAGACTTCTCGTAGCGCTCCACCGCCAGTTCGTCCGTGCTCATAAGAGCCAACCTGTCTTGTCGATTCTCGTCCGCTGGGAATTTCTCGGACATCCGTGCACCCTCGGCTGCAATCAGAGCATTGTAGTTTGAATTCATGAGCGGATGCACGCCGTACTTGACGATAAGACTATAATAGTTATATTTGCAGACTGCTCCAATATAGAATTGGTACAGTCTCCATTTAAGCCATCCGAACCCACTGACCGTGTGAGGTCGCAATTCACGGTCCAATTGGTCTGCAAGAAATGGCGGATAAACGAAGTTGGCAAATCCCACCAGTCTGTCGGCAGTTCCGTCGGGCTTGGTGGTATATAGACCGTACTGCACGACACCGCTGTGAATCAACCGCTGGTACAACATCAGCGCAAGCTGGTAGATTCGATCTTTGTACACAACCTGGCGGCGAATTCTCTCCTTTAACCTGCTGGAACCTCTGGGGAACTCAGCAAGAAAATTAGGCCCTATCTCAGGATTATAAACCGCTGGTACAAGAAACTGGAAAAGCTCTTCATGTGCAAAACATGTGTAGAAGAGCTCTGACACTTCGATCATATCATCCAGCGTGGTAGTAAGCGGATCAACCCGCCTAATCAGAAACTCTCTGTCCTTGATATACTCCATTCTAGCTCACAATTATACTGGATCAGAAAGTTCAGTCAATGGTTAAATAAATAAGGAAATATCTCGATTTATATATTTCGTGCCGTGCGCCACAGAGCTGACTTGGACGCGCATCTGCGTAATCTGTACTTAAATGAGTAGTCATCTTGCATGGCGCATCAGAAGCGACCGCCACATAAATTTCATGCAGAGAAAAGATGCTTAAATCCACATTTATATGATTTGCGGAAAATAACTAATATATTTTAAATAACTAATATATTTTCCTAAGCCCGTTGCAGTTGTCGCACTGTCGTATTGTGTCTAGAATCATGGAATATTTTGGAGTCAGTATCATTATCCCTAGCTCATTCTGTAAAGGAGATATATTTGGTTTTGTTCTAAAAATTAATTAAATACTTACGCATCAAGCTTGACCACTACTTTCGTCGCCGAGACACCCTTCCTCGCTATATCCACTGCATTATCGAGAGCCGACAATCCAGTTCCAGCGATCAACGGCTTTGGCATCGGCTTGAAGGTTTGTAGTGCCAATGCCTCGGGAAGAAAACTTTCAAAAACTGCACTTCCAACTTCGTTCTCAACCAATCTTGATCCAAAGATAAACTTTGCTTCGGTTCCCTCAGGAACACTGCGCTCAGGTGGCCCAGTTGCGGTAGCCACGAATTTTCCGCCTTTGCATTTCGACAAAATTTCGAGACAGCAATCGGTTGCCACGTGTCTATCAGGCGGACCGCCAATCGCAATGGCACCCGCGACCTCTTTATCTTTGAGAAGTGTCACTATATCATCCACAGCAGATGGGCTACGGTAGTCAAAGACATGAGATGCGCCCAGGCCCTTGAGAGCGGCAAAGTTCTTTGGCGAGCAAGTACTGACCACGTCGTAGCCGGAGCAGATTGCTAGCTGAATCGCATTCATACCCACACTTGTGGAACCGCCCCACACTATAAACGTCTTTCCTATGGGTGTGGGGACTGGCTTTGGCAACTCAAGTCCCAGGTAATCTTTTTGGTACATACCACTCGCAGCTGTGGAAAGTCCAAGCGGGATGACAGACGCATCTTCGTAACTCAATGAGTCTGGAATCCTGCTCGCCACATTTTCCCGTAGAACAGTATATTCCTGGAATCCACCCTCACGGCCATTTTTGGAGACCACCCCAAGGGCTAATCCGAGAACTCTGTCACCGACCTTGAATCTGTCGGCGCCGGGCCCAACCTCAACTACTTCACCTGCTACATCACAGCCAAGAACGGTCGGAAGCTCTACCCAAGGCAATTCATTGGCGCTGTCCTGTACGAAGTAATCAACTGGGTTGATGGCTAGAGCGTGGTTCTTTACGACGATCTCCTTCTCGCCTGCGCTGTGTACACCGCCTTGCTTCAAAGTCAAAGGTTGCCCGATTGACTCTAACCAACTCTGCATGATAAGACAATATTAAAGGAGTACTAAATAGCTGTTTGAGATTCTAGATGATGTTGTAAGATTATTTCAAGACCCGTACGATCCCGTGGCCTCATATATATATTGGGTCGGAGATAACGGAGTTAAGTGCCAAGATCGGACTTAGAGGTTTCATGCGCGATATGTCGGCAATTCGATACACCTTCAGCGGTGATAGGATTTTATGGTGAGGGGTTGGCAAACTTTATTTCGGACACAGAGCAAGCTTAGTGCCGAACATTAAGCAATTTACCTGAAATTCATCCAGGCTGAAAAGTTGCGCTACCGGATTCAACTTGTATTGCAAGCTGTGACACTATTTCCTCGACCTATCTCTTGCATCTTTATGTTACCACACTGTCTGTTACAGGATTATGAGACATAACTGACGCCAAATATAATGTATCCCTGCATCCATCATAAAATATGGGCAATCTCATTTTCAATCATGTGTTCGTAGAGACGATCCTTCCATCCTAATCAAAGGATTTGTGCAAGGTTATCGACATGTCGGAACTGAGCCATATCAGAGTTTGAGAGTCTGCTCTACTTTGGAAGGATTTGAGACCGATAGCCAATGTTGTTAAGCTCTGGCCATAACAATAGTACTGATATCCACACTATATAACATTCTGTTGTCTCAGCTCTTCCAAGCAGAATCCATAGCCCAGCTTCTCTAAAATTTCCTCCGTATGCTCTCCCAAAAGAGGGGGGGGTTGAGATCCATTGGCGACTCTATTGTCAAATTTGATTGCTGGTCCGATCATTTTTAAAATGCCATCAGTTGCTTGTTCAAATTCAGATTCTATGACCATACCGCGGGCAACAGATTGAGGATGCTCTAATGCATCTAGGACGTCGTTTAATGCTCCGTATGGCAATCCACTTCCCTCAAACCTTTCCAACCATTCATTTCTATTTTTAGTCAAAAAAAGAGTGCTCAAAATTGAATTAAGCACAAGTCTGTTTTGTACTCGTCTGTCATTTGTATCGAATCTAGGATCGCGGGCAAGGTCCAAACCGATTCGATCGCAGAGTCCGATCCACTGACGATTATTATTTGCTGCCACAAAAATCATCTTGGAATCTTTTGTGGAAAAGCCACCATACGGTACTAATGTAGGGTGTCCTAGTCCAAACCTTGTACCTCTTCTTCTAACTTGGCTCTCTACATCCAGATTCAAGGTTGCCAGGCCGACATTTATTAATAGAGAAAGGCTGGTTTCAAACAGACTTCCTTCGATAAGTGAACCATCACCAGTCGTCTCCCTCGCCTGGAGAGCAGCAAGTATTGCTCCATGGACGTATAGACCAGTACAGAGATCTCCTATAGCCACGCCTGGCTTCGACGGGGGCCCATCGGGTTCTCCAGTGATGTGAAGCAGTCCTGCCTCAGCCAATGCGATCGCATCGTAGCCCGCACGATCCTTACTTGGACCACTTGATCCATAGCCACTTATAGCTGCGTATATCAGTTTTCGATTGACATGTCGCAAATTTTCATAACCGAGTCCAAGTTGTTCCATCTTTCCTGGAACAAAGTTGTGGACAAGTATATCACTCTGCGCCGCCAATTTTAAGACGATTTCTCTTCCCTTTTCGTGCTTGAGATTAACCGTCAAAGACTTTTTGTTTCGATTTATAGCCGCGAAATATAATGACATCAGTGGTTGTTTCCACTTGTTTGCTTCGCCGACAACTCGCCATATTCTCGTCTCATCTCCTGAACCTGGCTGCTCTACTTTGATGACTTCTGCTCCGTAATCGGCCAATATCTGCGTACAAAAGGGACCTGCCAGGACCCTAGAAAGATCTAAAATCTTGACTCCATGAAGAGGACCTAATTTTGCCATGACGCAAATGGTTTAATCATTTGAATTTCACTTCAGTATTCCATGTTGAATGTGATTCACATGTATTGATTTCGGTCCAACTTCGGCCCCGAATGCATGCAGCTGCATGCACGCCAATTGAGGAGTGGGGTATCCACGGGGATAGATATATATTATAGAAGCATCCAGTCGAAATGATATAAGTTAGGATATATCCATATGACAGCTATTTTGCGGCGTCGTTTCCTGGGCTTTGGATACACGAAGAGTGCTCTCCGATTACAAAAGTTTCACTCCGGGTCTTTAGGCAGCGATTGTCCGGAGTGGACTGAAACTCAGAAGACTGTTAGAGACGAAATACGCAAACTATGTCATAAGTACGATGACGAATATTGGAGTAAAGCAGAATCACATCACAGATTCCCGATAGAGTTTTACAATGACATTGCTATCAATGGCTGGCTTGGTATTTGCATGCCCGAAAAATATGGAGGTTCCCATCTGGGGATCAGCGAGGCATCTGTCATGATGCAGACCATCTCAGAGAGTGGAGCAGGGCTTTCTGGAGCCAGTGCTGTACATATGAATATTTTTGGGCTAGAACCAGTGAGAAAGTTTGGAACAGAGGAGCAGAAAAAGAGAATGCTCGAACCGCTCATTGCTGGCAAAGAAAGAGCGTGTTTTGGAGTAACTGAGCCCAATACGGGACTTGATACGCTCAAGCTTCAAAGCACAGCCCATAGAGATGGAGACCATTATTTATTGACGGGGAGCAAGATATGGATTAGTACAGCACAATCAGCCGATAAGATTCTTATTCTAGTGCGTACAACGCCATTAGAGGAAATTAAAAAGCCCACTGACGGATTGAGTCTATTTTACACAGACCTAGATCGCTCTCAGGTTCAAGTGACAGAAATCCCAAAAATGGGCAGAGCAGCAATTGATTCTAATCAATTATTCTTTGACGGCTGGAAAGTGCCCAGGCAAGACCTGCTTGGCGAAGAAAACGACGGATTCAAAATGATAATGCATGGAATGAATGCGGAAAGAATTCTCATAGGAGCTGAAGCGCTTGGTCTCGGATACGCTGCTCTGAAGAAGGCAACCAACTACGCGAAAGAGAGGCACGTTTTTGGCAAGGCAATTGGTCAAAACCAAGCGATTCAGCATCCATTGGCAGACAGTTGGATGCAATTAGAAGCAGCGAGGTTGATGATATACCAGGCTGCGCGAATGTATGACGCGAACCATCCCACCGGAGAGTATGCTAATGCTGCCAAATACCTCGCCGCCGAGGCTGCTTTCCAAGCATGTGAACGGGCAGTCATGACTCATGGCGGCATGGGATATGCAAAAGAATACCACGTTGAAAGATATTTAAGAGAGATTTTTATACCCAGGATAGCCCCAATTAGCCGGGAAATGATTTGCAATTATATATCCGAGAAGGTCCTTGGTTTACCAAAATCCAGATAGAAATTTGAGGCATGATGCTCTTTCTCTACAGATGTTCTAGTTCCTCCTACCGCCAGATATCTTCAACCATACCAAAAACACTATATTTAAAGCAATGAAAAAATGTATATCCCGACAATGCAGAAGCAAAACTTACACACATCGTACGTTTAGATACTTTATTTCATATTTTATGGTAACGGAATAACGGTAATTGGGTATGCCGTGAGGAGAGTGCCTAACGGTTATGTAAGCTTGTGACTGCAATCGAATCTAAATAGGAGTTTATATCTCGAGATTTATGACACTTTCGAGATATTAAGTTTTCATTCCAACTATTTCCAGCCAAAGCATCGACTATTCCTGGATGTTCCAAGTATCTTAATAACTGCAAGAGATACATAGCAGTAGTTAACTTTAATATATTCTCAGAACTACAAATCTTATAGGATCAATATTGCGATTAGTGAGTAAGACACAGCTAAATAGAATACATAAATGTCCACGGCAGAGAATCAGCCCTTCACTCGTTATCCGCTTTCTTCGACATGGGATTCTTGTGGTACACTGTCAAACACATCGATTACTGTGGTCTTGAACTTTCTCGACGGCACGTTCCTTTCAAAAAGCAGATCTATTTCCGCAAAAGTTCTTCCCTTGGTCTCGGGAATTCTGAAGAATGCGTAGATAAAAAAGAGGAATGCAATTCCTCCGTACCAAAACCCGACTTTAGCACCCCAGTCCCAAGCACTCGGATTGATCATATAATTGTACAACGCCCCCAAAGGAAACCCAATAAGATTGTATGCCATACGAGCAAGAGCTGTTGTCTTGATTCTTTGTCGTAAAGTTGACATCTCCGGTACAATAACGTAGCACACGGGTCCAACCGTCATATCGTATACAACTGTTGAAATCATCACAAGACTTCCAATAGCCCAACCTGCAGTTGTAAGTGGCAACCCAACTGCAATGAACCCGACAACCATATCTATTACGAAAATTGTTCCAATTCCGATAAGATACAGTGTTCTTCTTCCAAATAGATTCATTGTCCACCATGACGACAAAGTCCCAACAAGTGCAACAGCTTCAGTTATCAGCGTCATATCAAACGACCAATCTGTACTCAAACCTGCCTGTTCATAAAAATATGCCCCGCTGAGTGCATTTATACACTGAATCAACCAGATCATACAGGCGGTCTCAGTTCGACGAAGGTTAGTACCGCGGAAGCATTCCCAGTAGCTGGCACCCTCGTATTGTCGTTGCTCAAGATCCTGAGTGTGCTTGATTAGTGCCAGGTAGTTTTCCAACTCTTGGTCCGGTGTGTGCTTCGTATTTAGTCTTTTCAGTGACTTGTAAGCATCCATAGTTCGTCCTTTGCGTACCAACCACCACGGAGATTCTGGTGCCAAATATGCCGCTATAAACAGTGGCAGTGGCCATATCCACTGGAGTGCAAACGGTATTCGATATGACCATTCAGTATCGTTGCCAAGGAATGCCCGCACAACACCAAGCCCAAGCACACCTCCAATCACCCAGCAGACGTTCACATAGCTTGTTAAGTAGAATCGCAACTGCATAGGGCAAATCTCCGAAGCATATGTGGTAGTGACGGTTTGGAAAACACCCCATGGGATCCCCTGCAAGATTTCTGCGGCAACGAACGTTTGAATATTCTGAGCAAAAAAAGGAATAAAGAGAAACGCAGCCATCAGGACCATAGATGCCATTATAGTCTTTCTATATCCAAGATAGTCGGCTAAAAAAGTTTCCAGGAACAGTCCCAAGATTTCTCCGATAGAAGTGCTGTAACCGATAACCGTCTGCCACTCGGCTAAAACCTGATAAGTTCCATCTGACTGTTCTACGCCGTAACGTTTCATGAACGACGGGAACGCATAGAATGATCCGATTAGTTGTCCATCATAGCCCTCCATGATAATGGCAGTAGAGAGGATCAGCGACCACGCTATTGCTTTGGGATACCTTTTGAGACCCTCCTTCAATGTCAAGTTGTGTTCAGCGTCCACTGCATCCCGTACTTTGCGCTCGAAGTCGATGTCCAAGAACGACTCGATTTGCTCAGTCTCTTTCTCGTTGCTTGCCTCAAAAATATCCTCAACCATGATTAATGCAGTAATCGACTACTTCCGTCTCAATTTATTCTGTTCTACCCCGCAGTGTTGTTTTGCGGGGTCTTAACTTTAGATAGCCTTATCCCCCCAGGTTCATGGCTCTACATTGAACAGATCGTCGGTTCATGCTCCTTGCGCTAATATTCTCACTAAACGGCCCGATTGAAAAGCGGGGACTTGCTGGAGTAATTCTACCTTGGAAATGCTCATCAGAGACTCTACTGGCAAAGATTGACGCCTTTCCCAGACGGTCTTCATGCAGCAAGTTGGTATAAGCTCCAAAAGCGGAGGTGATTATCGGCTGTGTTGACGATCATTAGCTCCGCTTTTCTTCCCCTCTATCCAAGAAAGGGAAAATGTCCGGCGTTCAGGGCAACGCTGCAAAGAATTGAACTCAGATAGCCTATCACATATTGGGTGCACCAAAATCTGAAGCGCACATGTCTAATATTATGCCGGACACCGACAAGAGCTCGTTCAGTGACAGGAGTCCAAGAACTGGTTCATTTCCACAACAAGGGTGATGAAATAATGCCTCAAAAAGTAGCCAGTTGAATCCTTATAATGGATAAATGCCTCAACAATACAGTTCAAATAAGGGCATTCATCATAAATCTACTGAATGGCAGTCATTAAGCAAGAATAACTGCCCCACTTTAGCCCCAATTGATCGACGGCATGCATCTTAACCCCGCTTAGATCCACCCCACTTTAGATTTTTTTGTTAACGAACACCGCCCCGAAGAATGATATGAAGCGTTTTAACCTCGTTGATGGCTGGTTCGATTAACTATTACGGTTGAGATCCGTCATTGATCGGCCCGATGTGCGACAACGTGCCGTGTTAAGTCTGATGAAGGATTATATTCTTATATAAACTTGAATTCGATGGATATCGTATAAGCATAAAAGACACGGCTAGAGAAGGATTTTTGTGAATTTAAGCTCAATATGACCAGTTGGACTCCGAAATGGTGGAAAGAAGCTACTGTTTACCAAATTTATCCGGCATCCTTCCAGGATTCCAACGGTGATGGAATTGGTGATATTCCTGGAATCTTGAGCAGGTTGGATTACCTTAAAGACCTTGGCATTGATGTATTATGGCTTTCTCCGCACTACAAATCGCCGCAAATCGATATGGGATACGATATCTCTGACTATAAGGATATCTACGAAAAGTATGGAACCCTGCAAGACTGCGAAACCTTGATCAAGGAGTGCCACAAGCGTAATATCAAAATTATTTTTGATCTGGTAGTGAACCACACGTCGGACTTGCACGAGTGGTTCATCGAAAGCAAATCGTCCAAAAGCTCTCCCAAGAGAGATTGGTACATCTGGAGGCCTGCAAAGTACGATTCTGACGGTAAAAGACACCCACCGAACAATTGGATGAGCTTTTTCAACGGAAGTGCCTGGACATGGGATGAGAAGACCCAGGAGTACTACCTTCACCTCTTCACTCCTGAGCAGCCTGACCTCAATTGGAGAAACCCAGTGGCTCGCAAGAACATCTACAAGGACTCGATGCTTTTCTGGCTAGAGCGTGGCGTTGACGGATTCCGCATAGATGTGGTGGACCTCTACTCTAAGCCAGAGGATCTCCACGATGCGCCCGTGACGAATCCTGATTCTGAGTGGCAGAATTGTGGCCCAGTGGTGATTGGCGGCGACATGCTACACGATTACTTGCGAGAGATGAATGCGGAGGCATTTGGAAAATATGACTGTATGACAGTCGGAGAGGGGGGTGGAAGTTCCTTTGAAAAGGCTCTCGAGTACGTTGGCGCTAACAGAAAGGAACTAAACATGGCCTTTCAAATGGGCACAACTGGAGTGGGTATTGATCACCAAAATATGAAGATTCTTGGATATAAATTGTCGCAGTTCAAAGAGTCGGTCGAGAAATGGCAGCACTTGATGGATGGAACTGATGGATGGACAACCGTTTTCATTGAAAATCATGACAGCCCTAGGTCAGTATCACGCTTCGGCAGCGACGAAACTCCAGAGCTGGTCTCCATATCTGGCAAACTGCTTGCAGTCATGCTCGCTACGTTGTCTGGAACCCTCTTCTTATATGAAGGACAGGAGATTGGTATGGTTAACATTCCAAAGGAGTGGCCAATAGAGGAGTATAAGGATGTGGCTACTGTGAACAAAATTGCTGAAATAAGAGAAAAGACGGGCAATGACAAAGAAGCCCTTGAACAAGCAGTGGCCTTTTATCAAGTGATTGCTAGAGATCACGCACGTACGCCTATGCAATGGACGGACGGCAACAATGGAGGGTTTTCGTCCGGAGAGCCGTGGATGAAGGTGAATCCATCATATAGTTATCTCAACGTACAGGCTCAAGAAGGCGATCCAAACTCGCTGCTGGCGTTTTGGAGAAGAATGCTTCTCTTTAGAAAAACACACAGTAACAGTGCTGTGTATGGCACCTTTAGAGCCATTGACAGTGACAATGAAGAGGTATTCGCCTATACCAAGACTGGCAGCACAGCTGCAATAGCAGTGGTTCTAAACTTCACCAAAAAGCCGTTGGCCTATGATCTCGCCTCCAAGTTGGACTTAGACAACAGAGACTTAGAACTTGTTATCTCAAACTATCCAACTCATGTGAATGGAAAGCTGAAGCCCTTTGAGGCGGCTATCTACGAAATAGTTGCCAAATAGAGACTTTTCAGTGAAAGTGTTAATAGTTATTCAAAAGAATTATCGGTAGTACTTCTGAAATCAGAGGTTTGAATATCGATGGTTCCATTCTATAGCAGGCTTAAAGAAATTAAAATATAGTAGTATCATAGTAGTGGATTCTCATGTTATGTCCATGGTTCTGGAAGGAACGACGAGAAAAATAGACCAGCGGACGTACATCACCAGTAACCATACCAATCATCGTAGGAACGTCATGCTACCCAACTAATATTCATTGAAAAAACATGTTATAAATTTCATCGCCATTAAAAAAAATGCTCTAGATTACAGAATATAGTTCTCATCTGAATTTTCTAGATCTTGAAAACTACAATTTAAAAAAATCAAGCAAGTATCAGTACTCCTAATATATTGGACGACGCGATAGCATGAATTTCTTGCAAGTATCAAAAGTGAAAGCAAAAATAAAACCCCATACCAGCTTTTCATACTAACCACAAGAGTAAATCAAATTAAAGTCCTCTTTGATTTATCATTGGATATTGAACAAGCCAATCGGCAGATTAATCATATCCAGCCATATGAGGGGCGAGCAAAGATAAATATTTTAACCCTGAGCGGACTCTTCAAAAGGTAATTCAGGACTTTTGCCGCTCTTTTTCAATTATACTCCGAATCTCCTATGGGATGAAGAATACACTTACTGAAGTTCTACGTTACCGCGCTAGACTTTAGTGTAATGCTATTCTATGCCAATATAATAAATTAAATGCGAAATAGGGGGACCTGAAGAACAATCTAAACAGATGCCTCGTTATTGAAACCTTCGGGAAATACCAACTTGAAATCGATATCCAATGTCTCCAGGAGACTCTCCATAGTTAATTCTTGGGCAATTCCAGCGGATACGTTCTCGAATTCTGCTCTGAGCTGTTCGTACAGTTTTAGCTGGTCCTCGCTGAGTGTAAACTCATCGAATTCATGTGGAGAAGATGAAATGTTGGAATCAACACCAGAATTACTTTTATTGATCTTTTGTTGAGTCCCACTGGCCCTAATGTCTTTCAATAAAGCCTCCGCCGCCTTTTGAACCACGTTTCTCCATCTCACCAGCTCCTCTAGTTGCGGTTCCATGCTATCTTGTGAACAGTATATCTGGTCTTCATTATCTGTCTTGTTCTTTAGCCGAAATATGCGCCAATCAAGTTGCATTCTATGCGGTTGCGATAACTTTTCGGGATCTTCTCCATTGAGATCAGCATGCAAAGATCTGATCGGTGCAGTGGCTGATCTTAACCGATGCCAATCGAGTTGAATAGAAGATGATTCCGGTATGAAGCTGTCGTTCTGCGAAACTGGAGACGAAACCGGAGGAGACAACACAGGAATGGGTCTGTCTTGGAGCGACGGAGTTCGCGTTCCCGGCCTAGATGGGCTCGAGAAAGATCTATTTTTTGCTGGGGTAACCCTCACCGAGTCCAGGACTGTTGTATTTAGAATATTTGATCCGCCTTCCGAGTGCCGAGGTGACTGCGGGACGAGTCTTCGTTTCTTCTGAACTTTCAGAGATCCACCTAACGGCGGCAGCGTTGCTAAAACCGGCGATTTCATTGGTGACGAGGATATATTCTCTCCTTTAAAAGTCATTTGAGTTGACAACTCCGAGTGCAGCGATAAGTCGCTTGTCTGCTGTTGGTCATCTATGAGTGCATCTGGTGAAGAATGCTGGTCATCGACATGAATACCATAGACGGTATCTTGGTCAACTGAGCTGTCTATCCTTTCGAACTCAGACGTTCCGGGCCAGTTAATCCCTTTAGGTTCCATTCTTGCACAGATAATTGGTGAATCCGCCTCAGCTTGCTTCGAGGTTGCTGCTGAAGTATAAGATAAAAGCCGTTAAGAAGAAAATGTGCAGAACGGACGCGTCCACGTATGCACAGTTCCCACGCGGAAGCAAAAAAAATGCCCCTAGTAATTCCTCGAATCGCAGACACGAATCGGGATCCTTCTGTGGATCGAATCAAATGATAATACCAGGTAATCAGCCAGGCCTTGGACCTACGTTAGGTTGGGAAAATCAAATTCGAACACTCGTGTTGCGCAAGCCCGTAATGAGCCTCTGCATGAGAGTGCATCTGGCCCGAACTGGAAGCGCGGCTGAAATTTTCCTACATCAAAAAGATTGATGAAGCTCGAATATTTTTTTGCAAGCCGGTCGCACACTATGGGAAAATCATCGAAAGCAACCAAAAAGTTTCAAAAGTCACATCTCAAGCGTACTGTTGACCAGCGACGTGTGGAGCATAAGTACAAGCAGAAAACACTTCTTGATAAAAGAAAGAAGCATACAGACAGTGCCGAAAATGACGAACGTGAGGAACCAGAGACGCATTTGACTCTCAAGGGAAACCGCAAGAAGGTGATCAAAACAGACAGAGTTATTGATGATGTAGACAAGTTCTTGGCTGAAGACAATCTTGTGCCCAAGGCGAAGAAAAACGAGTCGAAGTCGCACCAAGATGACTTGGCCTCGTTGGCCGAAAGGGACCCAGAATTTTTCAAATATTTGCAAGAAAATGATCAAGGACTGTTGGACTTTACAGTAGATGGCGAACAAAATGAGGATAGCGACGAGGAAGATGGCTCTACTTCTGACAGAAAAGCAGCAGACAGAGGTGAAGATGAGGAAGCCTTAGCGGGAGAAGCATCTTATGAAGTGACTGCCAAGGACGTTGAAGTTTGGCACGAATCGCTCTCGAGCGAGAAATCTCTTAAAACACTTAAGAAAGTCTTGCAAGCATTCAATTCAGCAGTCAGATCTAGCGAAGACAATGGCAACAGCTATAAATACTCAGTCACGGATCCTGATGTCTTTAGTTCGCTGCTTACTCTGACTCTGAAGACAGTTCCTGGCGTTGTGCGCCATCATATTCCATTGACTAAGGGCGAGAACGGCTCTAAGTCTACCCCTGTTGAGAACAAGAAGCTGAAGACCCTGTCGAGTTCTCTGCGATCTCATGTTTCAGCGCTGAGTATTCTGCTTTCGAGCAGTCACAGTCGCAGTACAGTAGTTCTGATTCTGCAGTCTGTTAACGAGCTGCTTCCTTACTTTTTGTCCTACCGGCTTCTTGTTAAGGAATTGTTCAACGTGATAGTCATCAATGTGTGGGCCAAGGCAGATGAAGATCAGATCAAGATAGCTGCATTTTCGTTCCTCAAGAGTTCGGCAGAAACCTATCAGAGGTCTCTGCTGGAGCTTATTATCAAGTTGACTTACTCGGGCATTGTCAAGTCAAGTCGCCGCGTTGGTGTTCACACAATGCCATCGATCAACCTCATGAAGAATTCTGCTGCCAGTCTGTATAATATCGATGGTAATGTTGCATATCAGCAGGCATTCCAGTTTATCCGACAGTTGGCAGTGCATCTACGGTCGAGCATAACCAACAAGACCGCTGAGTCTTATAAGGCTATTTACAACTGGCAGTATGCCAATTCGCTGGACTTTTGGTCTCGAGTGTTGTCTTATCACTGCGTTCCGGGTCCGAAGCAAAGCCCGCTTCGAGAGCTTATACATCCACTGGTGCAAGTCACACTGGGGACAATTCGACTTATACCTGCTCAGCAGTATTTCCCGCTTCGGTTCTACCTGGTGCGAAGTTTGATCAGGCTATCTCAGCATACAGGGGTTTATATTCCGCTGCTCCCTCTGTTGACTGAAGTGTTGAGTTCCACAACAGTTACGAAGATTGGAAAAAAAGCACCAGGAACGCTGCGACCACTTGACTTCGATCATAATATGCGTGCCAGCAAGGCATACCTGGGTACGCGTGTGTACCAGGACGGTGTTGTCGAACAGTTGATCGATCTCCTGGGAGAGTTCTTTGTGCTGCATTGCAAAAGCATTGCATTCCCAGAATTAACTATTCCTGCCATTATCACCCTTAGACGATTCACTAAGCGAAGCAAAAATGTCAAGATCAATAAGCAACTTCAGAAGGTGGTCGAGAAGCTCGATCAGAATGCGAAGTTCATTGAGCAAAAGCGGTCTAATGTAGACTTTGGACCTGCAAACAAAGAAAAGGTAGCTGCATTTTTGAAAGATCTCGACTGGCAGAAGACTCCGCTCGGCGCCTATGTCGTTGTCCAGCGCGAGATACGCGAGGAGCGTGCACGTTTGCTGAGGGAGAGCATGGAGGATGACGACAAGAGCGACGACAATGAGTTCGGCGACGAGTTGGGCGATGAAGCCGGCGAGAGTGAGGATGAAATTGAACGCGAACTGCAAGAAGTCGAAGAGGAAGTTGAAGAAGAAGAAGAGGAAGAAGAAGAATAAGCAAATGTTGTAAAATACGTGCTGTACAGCTCAGCTATAATAGCAATCTATAAATAATGCAATTTTAGAGGTCCAGCCATCGCTTGGCCTTCTGCGTAGAAACAGCCTCAATCGAGCTTGCAATCACTGCACTGGCCTTATAGTACACGGTAGGGGCGGGCTGGGTGGACGCAAAGTTGGTTGCAGACCCAAACGTGTACGACCATCCCATTGTCACTGTCGACAGAATCGAGGGCGAGCCCATTGCCGAGCTGAAGTACGTCACTGCTGAGGTCGGGTACCGGGCACTGGGAGTCAGCGATGCTGTGACAGTGGTGCCTGGCTGGAGCTGCATGGGAGCATACCGGGTCAGAAACTGCGTGCCAGTCTGCGACTCGTACGCAACCGCCGCCAGCGACGAAACCTCAGATGGTGCGAGTGCGACAGCCGCGAGTGCTTGGTCAGCGGGTTCACCAGCAACGTCGCTTGTTCCGCCTGTCATCTCCGTGCCAGACATGCCAGTGAGCTCGAATCGCGTCGAATAGTGCAATGAGAAAGTTGAAGTGGTCTCATAGGCAACCACTTGCAGGAAATAGTATCCATCCGATCCTACAGTAGCCGCCTTTGTGAGAGGAACCGTGTAAGTGTCAGTTGACGGGAATGTCACAGGACCAGCCAGAATCACTGCGTTGCTGCCCACTTCACATGTAAAGTCAGTATTTGAACCTGTACAAAGAACAAATTCAATCTCCGTGTATGATGATAGTGCAGGGCTAGTGCTGTCATCAGTCCACGACACCACAATAGAATCGGAAGTGGCATCATAGCTTCCAGTAATCTCTGCGAGATCAATATCCGCCAGCACACATGACACCCATAAAAACAGGGCCGCGACTGTCGCCAGATACATTTTCAGAGATCAGCCCGTAGTATTAGTCGGTTCGATGGTTGCCCTTCACGGGGTTTCGTTCTCTCTCTTGGCCAAACGTCCCCGTCAGCCTTCAGCGCTCCCTGTTACCGTTTCAACAGAGTTGTTGTCAAGAAGCGAACTAATTGGGTGCAGTTGAGGGTTTTGCAGGCTGTGCTCAGCCGTGCATCTATAATTAGGCGGCTCATCTGGTATGCAGGGCAACTGCCCGAGAAGATACCTATCCTATCCTATCCCTTTCTTCTGGTTATCGTAGTAGTACAATATGATCATATTGGTGAAAAAATACGTCAATTGCTTGCGTTGGAAGCTCTTTTCTCCACGCATGATTTTATAATTCATTTCAGTTAAAAATAAAAGCTGTTAAGCGGCAATGAGGTACTCGCTCAGTGCTTTCCTCGTAAATAGCGAGCTCGCTCAGCTTTGGCTCAGGGCAGAATACCTCAGAGCCTTTCGTCTTGAATAAATACGGACAACTCTCATATATTCAGGGCTTGAAACGAATGTCTGAACATGTGTTACTCGTCGTCTTAGAAAGCCCGAATATAATGGCGCAAGACAAAACATAGGGTTTGACTCACTGTGAGCCAATTAATACGCCGATGCCAATATATTATGAAAAATTGAAGACTTATTAGGTTGGCTCATTAATGCAAGATCTTGCATTCTGTGACCTGTGATCATATTTGCAGTCAATTTGTGGCGTCAGTGCCTTTTAATTTCTTTTGTTATTACTTCTGTTTTCTTGGGTTCGTACTTCTTCGTATCGCGGTAAACTACACATCACCCTCATGTAAGTGAACGAACCTAACCCGGTTGAAATTTCATGTTGAAACTTAGACTCTTGACCTGAGAATGCTATATCTGAAGTCTCTGGTGAATGTCATAGACAACTCGGTGAGTAGCTGTAGACATTATTATTACATAATTTTCTAATACAAGGGTGCCATGATTGCCGAGTGCATCAAGGTTCTTCGGAAAGGGCCTTTTACGCCCGCGCGAGTTGGTAAGTAGAAAGACCAAAACAGTATCACATGGACAAATGGATTAACTCAGGCGACAAAATAGTGGTGGTTGTTAAAAAGGCTCGGCCAATTCCACAGAACTTATCTGGCCAGACCGCTGCACAGCGGGTGCGAAAGGGTGATATTCGACATGCTGTGGTGGTGCGAACTCGACAACCGACGACCCGACCGGATGGATCCACAATCAAATTCGACGATAACGCATGTGTATTAATCCAGAAGACTGGAGACCCTGTTGGTACCCGTATCTCCAGCGTGGTTTCCCGCGAGCTGAAAGACAAAGGATTCAACAAGATTGTTTCGCTTGCACCACGAACTGTGTAAATAGTAAATTATTATTCATCAACCATGCACTTTTATTTCAAAATTCAACTTAATATAAAAATCTTGTAGATTTGCTATAAACCTTGCTTATTGGATTGGCTTTGTGAAAAGTATTATCGACGGTGCTGTCGAATGATTCAGGGCATCTGAGACATAACCTCGACGGCATATATGTATAAAATATACGTATTAGTTAGCTTATATATATATATATATATATATAAATATATATATCCGGCACCAGGGCTCAAAATACACAGACACCAAAAATGAGAAGTCATAAACTACTATTAGCTGCTGTTTTATTGCCGACTTTCCAATGGACAAACGCTGATATTCTTAGGGCGGGCGGTGAGATCAGCCTAGAATATCGCCAACTACAAAGCATCCATGCAAGGAACTTCTATAGAAGATCGATTCCAATAGATGTCGTAAATTCCGCACTTGTAAGTGACATCGACTCGTTGCGTGGTGGCGATATTGATGTCCTGCAGAATATTGATAACGCTCTTCAATCGTTCGTTGCATCGGATGATGACTATGAAGATCAACAAATTCAGTCTCTCACAGGCTCGCTTGAACAGGTTATAAATACCATATCTGAGCTTAACGATACAACCATCGTTGATTTGAATAACTATATAGCTGCTATTCAGTCCATTGCTCAAAGTGCTCTTATAGTTGCCAGTGCAGCAGGAAACGGGGCCCTCGAGCAGTCAGCGGCCACTCTCTTTGACAAAGTCAATCAAAACCCAGAAACAGAGCCAACTCTTTCAGGCCGATCTGTGGATATTCAGATATATTTGTCGTTTATGGCCGATTGTGGCTTTTATACAAAATCTTTGGATACAATCAAGATTGCGCTATCAACCGGGCCCACTAATGGAGGTTCTTACCTGGATGTGCTGCAGATCACAAATTCAGCAATAAGTTCTGTAGTGCAATTTCTTGAAGTACTTCGCTCTCTGTATCTTTCTACTAGCCAGATCACGATCCTGACTGATCCATTGATGTGGGCACTCTCCGATTGCATTGGTACATTTATTCTCAATTTTCAGACAGTCTTGGATAATTGTGGATCGAGTGCCGAAGCTACTCTTGTGACAATCAGCAACTACCTAGCCTCTATTTGCGCAATTGCAAATGAGCTCGGCATTGCTACCGAGGGTTTCATAACTCATAGCTTTCAATTCTGCGAATGTGTCAAGAAAGCCTACCCCTCGCAGACTTCGCTTTCAAGCATCCCATCGTCTGTTGCGCGGCAAACTATGACAGTTAATCAAAAAGCTGCTGAGTCTGCCTTTGCTTCAGAATTCCAGAATGTATATTCCTCTGCATATGGAACAGCACCACCAGGACAAGTTGTAACAAATATTGCAGCCAGTGGTCCGGCAGTGATTGCGTCTGCTGTAGCTCAAAGCTCGATTGCGATTCCATCCAGTGCACCAGGAATCATAGGCCAGCTGGTGAATGGCGCTCAAAACGGGGCTCTAGCTGGCGGTATTTGGGGCATGCTGGGAAGCATCCATAATGTGATGGCAGTAAGTACTAGTTTTCTGATTAAATCTAACAGCTGGGTTCTCAACCATCGACGTCATCAGCTTTGTCCAGTCAGAGCTCGAGCAGTGGGCCGATAACGAGTGGAGTGACTGGTTCATCAGTCGTATCTAGTCGAAAAGTATCCTCAATTTCTGTATCCTCCGCGCGGTCGTCGGGATCTTTATCAAACTTAATGGCTGCTGCAGCACTTTCGACAAGCTCAGCACTTATACCTTCAACATCTGCAACATTATCCTCGGCATCTTCGCCACCATCCTCATCGACATCCTCATCGACATCCTCATCGACATCCTCATCGACATCCTCTTCAACATCCTCTTCAACATCCTCTTCAACATCCTCTTCAACATCCTCTTCAACATCCTCTTCAACATCCTCTTCAACATCCTCTTCAACATCCTCTTCAACATCCTCTTCAACATCCTCTTCAACATCCTCTTCAACATCCTCTTCAACATC